>OY757314.1:8594832-9194832 GCA_963583905.1 Stenurella melanura | reverse complement strand
TAATAATATGGTAGATTTATGCCTATCCTGTTAATTTTACAGGACAGTTCCTAAACATATAGAAATTTATTTTTTATTTACGAAAAAAAACATTTCTCCCGGATGCGACTATAAAATTATGATAGATTGAAAGATTATCATATCAAATCATATTTAATTTGATGTGCAACTTGACGTTGCAATGCCGGAAATTTCTATTGGAAAGTTGCTCCAAATATCACTTACAAAATAATATAGAACATACATACTGATAAGCCGTCCGAAATATCCTTTGTTGGTCTTTATCTTATAACTGAAAGTAGTTTTCTAGTCCGTTATTGTAGATAACAAATCAGCACAATAATTGTGTGAAAGCTTGTTTTAGCACATATGTATATCGGCTACTTAACATTTCACTGTGTGCAATGAAAAGCAATCAATTTTTAAAGATCAGATAACACTTATTGTGTCGAATTTATTATAAACAAACAACTAATTAGGATATTAAAAATGTATTCGCCATCGGCGAAAGAGAGAGAGTGCCAAAAATTATTACTCACAGTTTAAAAAAATATATCTGGTCATCTTATGACCCGAATAAAATAAATGAACATTCTGTTAGTCAATCAACTACTAGCTCCTCCTTCTCAGGACATTTTATATTATTATAAAAACAGCAGTTTTGAATGTATACATAAAATTCCAATTAACTGCCATTAAGGACGATTACTTTAAAGAAACCATTAGCTAAATGAAAAGTGAAGTGTGAAGTGCAAAGTGACAGGGAAGGATGATACAGCAATTTAAATATAGTGTCTAGTGTCTTCATGTATAATAGATACTTACCTTCTATCTTTTACTACATTATTTTAAAAATTATTGTACTAACAAAAACAAATTGAAATTCTTTTATCCATCCATCACTAGGTATTTTTGTACAATCGTATCTTACTAATATGTATATCAGTTCGTCACTGATCAAGATAAAAACTTGAATGTACAACGCACCGATTTTTGGAGTACCACAAGGCTCTATGTTAGGGCCCATTTTACTCCTCCTGTGCAGAAGTTACATCAGAAATGGCACCTCGAAACTTCTTACCTTACTAAAGGCCCGCCTTGGTCTCCTTGATGTCCTGATGTTGGGGTGGTTTTTGGGGGGAGAGCTTTCACACCACCTTGTCTGGACCACGTTGCTGGCAGGCACACTTAAAATCGACAAATAGTATAAGTACAACTAATGATAGGTGCGAGAAAAACTATATGCGTCTGCGAACATGCGGTAGCTATATGACTTCTTTCTGCGTGAGGCGCATGGCAGTAAGAAGTCACAAATAAACCCTGACAATACCATACAACAGAAGAAAATTTCAAATGGAACGCGCGAAACTAACTAAGTAACTAGATAAACATGTGTATATTTATTATTTCTAATGCCGACGAAACACCTCATAATTTATATAAATGAACTAACTGATGTTGTCAAAGTACCTTTCTTTAACAAATTAAATCCGGTAATTTATATTTTCAAAATTAAGAACTAACGTCCCTCTGTCGCTCTGTAAAGCCCGCGAGCTGAAAAAAACACTTTTTACATTTTTAGAATAATTCGAAAAGCAAGACTTCGGCTGCTGGAGAATATACACAAGCCACTCTCCCCTACCGATCGAATTTTCGGGAACGGCGAACAATCTGGAACGTCTAGAACGACTAGAACGCCTGGAGTCTTCGATTTTCGAACACTTCCAGAAGCTTTGATTTATCTTATATAAACCGAGACACGCTCAACGCATATAATCGAGTAAAGAGAGTCGAGTAAGTAGAGTCGAGTCGAGTCCAGTCCAGTCCAGTCAGTCAGTCACTCAGGCAGTTCGGGATCCAGCCACGCGACAAAACAACAACAACAAAATGCAAATTTCTACTCTAAAGTGTTAATATTCAACATAATTAATTACATCAAACCTATTTAGTGATAAACAAATGTATTGTTAGAACGTGAATAGTAATATATCGTTATCTTGACTCCAGAAAATTTGACTTTTAATCATTCGTGTAAAATCGATACAGGGTGTTACTTTTTCGCCGAGCCAAGTAAAATAAATTCATTCAAAATTAAATTGTGCAGTGTTCTTGTGCGCGAATCTGACTAAAACGAAAGTCAAGTTTGTGTTCAATGTCACCTTGTCAACAACCATAACAATATTGATTGACAAATGTAAGAAAGTACATTTTTTCGCATTCACATGTTTAAAATATTGAAATAGTACAAATTACCACATGAATTACGAACCGATTTGTCTTGGCCTTTCCTAGAACTTATTTGTACTGTAATAACAATAACTTCTGAGTAATGCTCTATTTTCCCTTTTGAACCTTATTAAACCATATTTTCAGCAAATTATTGAACAGGTTTACACCTTTGTATTAGGAATACGGTTTTAAGGGGAGGGCTGGCATCAATGGCGCAGTGCTAAGGTGTTTGGCTTTCGGACACCGGGGCTCGAATCCTGACCAGGGTATGAATGTTTAGTAGCGTTTTTATGTGTTACCGAGTCGGTGGCAGTGGACTAGATCGCTGCTAAGCGGCACAAAATCTCTAGTCACTGCTATATCTCCTGAGTTCGAGCTTCAGCTGCGGCAGATGGCAATATCGTAGAAATGGCTGTTGTTTTGATGTCTATGTGTACGTGTCCTAGTTGAGTGGTGGAATAGTAATAACTAAACTGCGTCAGGACGTTAATATAAAGAAGAATCTAAGCATATTGCGCTGACACCAGGTACTGGCATTGTCTGGCACGGTTTTAATTTTTGAATTCATTTCACCAACAGATTCGGCAATTATCGATCCACTTACATCATCATCGTATATAACAATCATAGTATCGGCAATAAAATTGGGCGGTGGGTCATTAATGTATAGCATTAATAATACGAGACTCAGAACAGAACCTTGTGGAACTCCCAAGTGTACGTAACTTAATAAATAACGAAATTGATTGCTAAGAATTTGAATATAAAACACAGTTTCTGTCTCAGCTTTAAATACTCGAATCGTGCGAACCGATCAACAGACTTAAATTTTCTCCTCTGTTTTCACCGTGCCAAAATCACAACCAAAACTGGTAAATATGATATTCTCAACGGCGCTGTTTTTGTTTAGTAATTTATTACTTTATTTTCTGTTTCATGTGTGCCTGCCCTGTAAATGTGTATTACTTGTTAAGCAGTGTATGCTAAATAAATAAATAAATATATATAACATACGTTGATGTTAATGTTTCATGAAAATTCAACATTTCAAGCATTAGGTAACTTTTATAATCAATTTTACTTAAAAATATTGCCAATGCGTGGACCTAATGTCGCCTGTACAAAACTTAAAGGAAAGATTGTTACTTGCCTAAGAATTTTTGTGACATTGCCAAAACGGTCGCACTGGCCAACAGCGATAATTATTTATATGTTGGCTGGGCCCATAAATACAGAATTAATACTAATGTCATGTTACTTTGAGTACACATGTTGTAAAACAGGTTTTATATATTTTTTTGGTTGGCTCAAGTTATCTAATTTTAATATAACAACAAGAATGCTCACTGACAAGGCAATTTTTTATTGTGGCTCTTGATTTTTATAGCCACGACAGCATTTACTAATTAGGAATTGGACAAATATAGATATGTTTATAAAATGAAAACCGTGTTGCAAAGATTACGTTCTAAAATAATCTTTTGTGAATTAAAAAATAAGATGGGTGTCGTGGAGTGGGTTGAAATTTTCGGTGTGATGTTACTTCTGAAGTAGTTTATACAAAAATACTTGACCACTACTACACTCGAATGCTATCGTTGCGTTTCGTCAACCGCATGGGCAACGTGGGCTTCGTCGAAAGATTATTAAAACTGGCAAGTCTTAATCATCTCCTGATGATGCAGACGTGGTTTGCGATAGGTGCATTGAGCGGTAATATCCTAGTGTAGCCAAATCAATTCACTTCAATTATTTTTTCACGTTACTACATTACTAAAATATTTACTCATGTCGTCAGTCGTTAAAGTAGTATAAAAGTAATATCAGACAAGGTAGGTGAATACATTAATTTCAGGCCTTTGTTGTCATTTTTAACTGAATTTACATATCGTATGGGAAAGAATGCAAAGATTTCATTAATATTTTTACATACAGTGTTTCCTTTAGTTCTCATTGATAGTTTTTCTTTCGGCTGTTTGCAATATCCTATAAAGAATATGTTTCATTACTATAAGCAAACAAATAATAAATAATTCTTTCCTTTGATATCTCCTATCATTGTGAACACGTATAGGAAAGTGTTAAATAAACTACTATTATTATTATTATTATACAATATATTTTTTATGGTTAATTCAAATAAATAAGTTAATTGCATTTTGTGTTAGGAAAAAACGTGGGTATATTTCTGTTCGTGGGAAACTATTGAAAACTCGAAAAATATGCACGTTACAAAAAATCACAGGATACCAAAATTATGAAGAATATGTGAAGCTATTGCTATGTCTGAATATTTCCAGATTTTTAAATTTGTTATACGTCTCATATCGCGCAGTATAATTTTTTACGTACATTAATTAACATTCTAGTATAAAGATTGTTTAACATGAAGCTTTCCTTTACATCTTTCCTATATTGTAATCCATAAGTTAGATGTAAAACTTTGTTTTCTTCGTACGATGAAATGAAATGTTTACATAACTGTTTATTTTAAATTTGGGGACTTATTGTCAAAAGCGTAACATCCCCAGAAGGTAGCTACCTGCTCTCTTTTGAGAAAATAGCATCGGAGAGTATGAAGAAATTGTTAATATATTCGACTACGATTAGGCGATCTCCTAAACTTAAAGCATCCAAGGCTCTAGAAATAAAATTTTGCCATTTAAACAGTACCTTTTACTGGGTGGTCGCCTCATCAAAAATATCCGGTGTGAGGCCTGAAATTTGGAAGTACGCACTCAGCGGTATTAATACTGTTGGCTGTCCCCAATAATTATAATTGTATTTCCATTTTGCGACCAAGCACCGCTTCAACAAAAAGCCAAATTAACATTTTTTGTACGGAATTTAATGCTACGTAATTTTTGTCCAAAATATAGAGATAAGAAAATATATGATGAAGTTATAACTTTTTTGGGGAAGTTTTATATTTTACCACTACCTCAATCTGCCTTGGGAGATAATCATTGCAGTTGTTAATTTTAAACAATATGTGTAATTATAGTACTACGACGGCTCTACTGCAGGTGACGGATGAATCATTTAGGTCATCTGACGGTATCGAAAATACCTGCATTTTACTTGCAGACTACCGTAAGATGTGACGGATCATGTTGTTATCCTATCTTGTAGTAAACATTTTTTAAATTCGAAACTTCTAATGGGCGTCCACATTTTTTATAAAATGTATATCCTCGAAACTTAAAGAGTTTTCAATTTCCTTCTTATTCACAACGTCTTAGCTGACTTCTTGTGATCCTACTATTATTAGCCTCGGTTTGCTGTCTAGCACGTATGACAGCATCACGCCATCCGTCGCGGTTGCCTGTTCAGTGCGAGGTCTCTCTCAGCCGCCCTTAGCGACATCAGTCCGACGTTTTCGACTCTTACCATCTCCTTTTCCTAAATTATCAACCGGGGGGGATGAGTCTCTTGAAGAATCGTGCTGTCAGATTTCAATAACAAAAAAGTATTATTGTTTATTTTTTTATATACGCTGCTAGTTCTGTACAAGGAATATTTATATGGAAAAAATATTACTTACACGTGTGATAGTTATTATACAGTGTAACAATATAGTAGTCTATTACATACATACATTCCAGAATTTTGTTGAAATTCCCTTACTTCTTTGACCTCTTGACCTCTTCTCGTTTTCAGGATTTTTCCAGAATGGATACCATCTATACGAAAAAATATAATATTAGAGCGTTTGCTATATTCTGGGTATAGTGCTTATTTTTCGAGATGTTTAAAACAATTCGATATTATAATTGACTGATTTGATTAATTAGCCAGCGTACGGTAGGCATTGCTGCTACTTCCGGATATCCTATCTGGATATTTTTATATACCGCCGGACTACATGACGCATGGTGTAGGAATATAGGATGCGAAGTGTAGGTGTTTGTGAGATGCTTCTTTTAAGTTTCCATGCTTCTTTTTAGTTTCCATCTATTGTCATCTTGTTTATCCTTCTTCTGGTCTTCTGTTTCTGAATCTAGCAGTGCGCACATCCTTGATTATTTCTCTATTGTAGTCCATTTTTTTATTTCTTCGTTCTGTAGCAGAGAATTATTTCAGGTGTCATTATTTGCTGTTTTGTTGATTTCTTTAGCGAGCTTCCATTTTCGTTTTACCCTGTGTGGGATGTTCTAAGATTCATATACTTGGTATATGTTGTTGTTTTTCTACGGCCTTCGCCTTCTTTAGTTGTTCGTATTTATTGTGTGGTCATGGGTGATATCTCCCTCATCATCGTTTGTCTGATCGCTATTTTTATTTTTTAACTCATTGTTGACCAATTAAGTCCTTTTTTAATTGTTTTCCATTTTCTCCTGGCATTTCTTCTTTATATTCCTTTTTCTATAATAGGAAAATGTTCCGAATGTTATTTGATGTGTTATTATTAGTATTCTTTACATCATTCCAGTTTCCTTATAGTGAGGTCGATCTGGCACGAAGAATCCTTGGAAATAACAACGTTTTTTTTTTGTTAGATCTTTTTTTTGTGATATTACAAGGTCGAGAAAATTGCATGGGGTGAAAATAAAGGAATCACAAATGCGCGTAAACTGAATTTTAATTCGTCGAAATCGGTCCAGCGGTTCTCGAGGTATTGCAATTTGAAGGTCCGGTTTGTATACGGATTTTTCGCTGCGGCGGCGGCGAGAACGTACCAAGATAGTCCAGTAAGTGAGGGATTTTATCTACAAAAATTATTAACAGCAAACCGAGGTATGCAAAAAATCGGAAATTTTCCGTAGAATTCAATGAACTATTTTTAAAACAAATGACGAACTTGCGTCCTCTTCAAAATGGCGGCCAAAGTTTGCGAAAAACAGTTTTTTGCGTTGAAAAAGAAAAGTTGGCGTCGCACAAAAAAAAGTTTAACAGCACAATTGTGTAACTCTTTAATACAGATCGAGCCCGCCTAGTCCGATCTCCGAAAATTGCAAAATTAATTAGTTATTGCAAAAAAGACGTTAAAAATCGCATTTTTTTGAAATAACTGTATCTCCATGAAGAGAAAATATTCTTTAACGAAACTTGGTGAAAGCGTAGTCCAAGATATGTCGAATAAGAACATTTTTACAGATTTGCAAAATATTGCAAATTTCTTGCAAAAATCGATTTTTTCGAAAAAAACGCGATTTTTTCAATGTCCAATAGCTCATACAGGCCATCATATTTCTATACCGCACCGGTGCGAAAATTTTCTCTAACAGTTGCGCTAACCTGTGCAATTATTGCGCATATCACGAAACGATCCCTAATATGCGAAAAATCGGTCAAAAATTGATAATTTTTTTTACCCCAAAAAAAAAATTGAATATTTTTGAGATTTTAAATTATATTGCAATGTCGTTATTGCCAATAGATAGCTGGTATTTTTCTACAAATTTCCAAAAAAAATAATTGCTCTCCGGCCTTCTGAAGCCGAGATAATTTTTTTTAAGAAATTCTAGTGGAGCCATTTTTTTAAGTAAAGGGCTGAAAACGGATAAATGAACACGTTACAAAAGAACAATCAGTTTGGAAAATAGAACAACAATAATTAATACTTAAATTAAAACAAAAGAAAATGCAACTTAAAAGATAAACAAATAAGGAAATTGGACCGTAGTCTCGAACTTAAGCAAGAAAAATTACTTTGTTAAAGGAAAAAATCATTTACACTCAAATTCAAACTGATTGCCAGAAGGGCCAAAAAATACAATAGCCTTAACTAGCATGAAGTTAATTATTTCTTTATAAACTAGTGCAGAAACGCCAGTTGCCAGTGACAATATGAACGAGGTAACGTTTAATTTGAGAAATCTGATGACATGAAGTTAAATTTTATAACAGAAGCTCAAAAATGCAAATATATACTCGGGAATACTAAAATTATCACGATAAAAGTAGGCCGATGTCACACCACCAGTAGCTGATCGGAAAGTGTCTTTCTTTCCGGACGGGATTATCCTTGTCAATTTTTAGTTAGTGGTCCTTATCCACCCCAAAGCAATCTAGATCAATGAATGAAAGTCCGCCTCTTTTTAGAGGCATCAAGTCATCCGGAAAGTTGCGTCCTCTATAGTAGAAATTATGTACCGACATAGTACTCGCCTGGCAAGTGGCGTTCTCTTTAGTAACTGTGGCCAAATTGGCTTCCCTTCAGTATAACACGTCCACTTAAACAACTTAAAATATTCTACATCTAAGCTAGCTAATTATACCTATTATTAAAAAACCTATTTGTTTTACGAGTGGACTTAGAAAAGGAAAAAGCAACTAGTTCCTACCTAATGTGCAGTTTGGGGAATTCTTGTAATCAATTACCCCTTTTATGATTTGATTATTTTACACATTCACCTCATTTAATTACCCGCGCGTTTGTTACATTTCTAATAAAAAGCAATTTGACGATGACATCGATCGTAAATCGTAACGGATTTTTATCAGTTTATGAGGGGTATTTTACTGGTAATAAAATATTTCCGACTTAGCAAATTTACTACAGATTACTTCATAGCTATGGCTGAAAAAATCTAATAGTACATCGCCCGCCTCGATAACATTTTGGGGTTTGTCAAATATCGTCCCAAACTATCTACGAAATCGTGCTATTGTATGGCAAGTAATTTTAATTCCTTTACGCTTTATTACATTTGTTACATTACCAAAGAAACATCAAAATTTTATTATGTCTCATTTATGTATTCGAATTGTTTTTGTAGAATACGTTGCATTAATATTTTTATTTCTTTTGCTTTTTAATAGGAGACTCGTCTTCATTACCACTACTACTGTCACGGTAAACGTCATGTAATATTATTTCCGCATTATCGTCATCACAATCATCATTATCGTTATCATCATTTGAAAATTCATCTCTTTCTAGCTCAGTCTCTGTGATATTTGGCTCGTCTATTTCTTCGTCGATATCATCAGCGACGACTCTGTTCTCCTCAATATTTGAGCAAATTTCATCGTCACACGTTGAACACACATTTGAACATTTTATGCCGTGTTTTCGGCAGCTGCAGGCGTACGCCACAGCATCGAGCTCCGAGTTTCATTGAATTTGCAATGTTCAGCAACGGCCGATCAAGTTGCGAAGATTTTTTATTGAAAATATAAGTATTGTACAATAACCACTGCAAATTTCAGCCCTTTACCTTAAAAAATGGCCCCACAAGAATTTCTTCCAGAGTCCGAGGGCAATTTTTTTTTTTTTTTGTAAATTTGTAGAAAAATGCCAGCTATCCATTGGCAATAATGGTGTTCCAATATAATTTAAAATGTCAAAAATATTCAAAGTTTTTTGGGGTAAAAAAAATTATCGATTTTTTGCCCGATTTTTCGCATATTAGGGATCGCTTCGTTATATGCGCAATAACTACACAGGTTAGCGCAACTGTAGAAGAAACTTTTCGGACTGGTCCGATATAAAAATATGAAGACCTGTATGAGCTATTGGACATTGAAAAAATCGTCTTTTTTTCGAAAAAATCGATTTCTGCAAGAAATTTGTAATATTTTGCAAATCTGTAAAAATGTTTGTATTCGATATATCTTGGACTATGCTTTCACTGAGTTTCGTTAAAGAATATCTTTTCTTCACGGAGATACAGGTATTTCAAAAAAATGCGATTTTTAACGTCTTTTTTGCAATAACTAAATAATTTTGCAATTTTCTAAGATCGGACTGGGCCGGCTCGATCCGCATTAAAAAGTTACACAACTCTGCTATTAAACTTTTTTTTGTGCAGCGCCAACTTTTTTTTTTAACGCAAAAAAACTGTTTTTCGCAAACTTTGGCCGCCATTTTGAAGAGGACGCAAGTTCGTCATTTGTTTTAAAAATAGTTCATTGAATTCTACGGAAAATTTCCGATATTTTACATACCTTGGTTTGCTGTTAATAATTTTTGCAAAAAAAAGCGATATTTTCGACAGATTTATTGGACTAAGAGCCGTGTTCGCGTTTTTGCGGGGAAGAAAACGACTTAGCAACTGGCCTTTTTTCCCCAATAGATAGTCGGGTCCCATGTCTAAAATCGCTGGTTCGATTGGGAGGGGAAGAGGAGGGGAAAACGAAAATAAAATTAAAACTGCTGTAACTTTCTCAATTTTGGCCACATATCGCCCAGCAAACGCGACATTATGTAATAATGTTCCTACTTCAACTTTTTATCATTTGTTTATAATTTTCGAACTAAATGAACAAATGGTTGTGGTAAAACCGATGTTTTTTCTTTTTTGAAAAAGTCATTTTTCGCCAGGAAGGAAAATAGTGGAGCAAGAAATTTACGGCCATCGGATGCGGAATTTTTACTCTTTGATTTGGGTCCGGCCATATTGCGATCCGACGATTAGAACGGGAGGGAGGGGAGCGCAAATTTCTTAGACCCTAGAAGGGCGAGGGAAAGGGTTGGGAACTTCGGGCCGGGCTCACTTTCTCTTTCAGAACTATCTGCATTAGGGCTGCACGCGTGGGCACATAAATAATAAAATGTCAGGACTACGTTTTTATAGATGTATCACGCGCGCGTGCAGGCCCTAATGCAGTTAGACCTTCATGGTAAAAAAGTTCTGAAAGAGAATTGATTGCCCTTGAAAATGAGTCCGTCCCGAACTCTCCAACCCTTTCCCTTGCCTTTCTATGGGTTAAAAATTTTGCGCTCACCTCCCTCCCCTTCTAATCATCCGATCGTAATATGGCCGGGCTCAAATCAAAGAGAAAAGAAGTCCGTATTTCGACGAATCAAAATTAAGTTTACGCGCATTTGGATGCGTGTACAATATTTCGACCCGAATCAAACTAAACGAGTTATGTCCGAAAAACTGATATCCCATATCTTTACATGTAAATTTAAACATTTCTCGAAAAAAAAATAATTTTTTGGGTTGTGAAAAAAGTTAATTTTCAAATGGCTGCCAAAAGTTTGTTTGTGGCCAGATTGACTTTTCGTTTTAAGTTTTAAAGTGTAGTTATTTTCTGAGCTCTCGGATATATTCCAATGTTCGTGAGAAAACTGCTTCAACAATAGACAGTAAAATTATTTGAAACATTTTGTACTAAATTGTTGTATAAGCAGACATTCGATACTCGCTCCAGCAAACGGAAATTTTATTAAAGTCACATTATTAAAAAATGAGGATATTTTATTATTCTTTATTACTACAAGTTGTACGCTCTGCTCTAGCCGAGCCAATAAAGGCAGGGAGGCTGAGAAACAAACAAGTGAACGGACACAAAGAAAGAAGAAATCTCTCCAGGCGAGAGAAGGAAAGAGAGAGAATGTAGACCGGCCCTAGGCAAGGGAATCATAAGAATGCCTGAAATGCGTCTTTTATCAGATTCTAACCGTTACTTCGTTAGTTATTGTCTTCTTCTCGAACGGATGACCACCGAGATATCAGGACATGTATTAGTAACTGTCAATGTTAAGACATTGGTTCGAGATAAAGGACCAATTTTTTGAGCGGACTTGTGTTGCATTAATTACCTTTGTTGTTAAAACGTTTTATTGTTCAGATTATGTTGTTTATTGCTTATGTTAAATGTTAAATGCGGGCTGGTAGAAAGTACATTTTAAAAAGCCGATACCGGTCTGGATTTACAAAATAGATAATGTGTAATTATGAGGTTGATTGCGTGACGCTGCCGTATGCTTATTTCTATAATAATTGTTTATCCAATAAGAGTCCAATGCGATTAGATTTCTGTTTCGGAAATTCACTGAACGCGCTGAAAATATAGGCAGATATATTAAAAAATGGTAAAAATGATCAGCTGAAAAGTTCACCGATTTAATTTTTGTCTAATTTAATTTAGTTAACAAACTATGTGGAATAATACAGTCTTTCTTAAATGACTTTGTTACTTATAGAGTAGAAATGAAAATTTTACTTTGAAATTTTCACAGCATTGTTGAAACAAATAGTTTATCTTAAAATTTGGCAGTAAAACCAGTATCTACAAGAAAACAAAATTGTTTGAAACGAAAATGAACAACGTGATAATGTGATACGATGAAGCTGAAATAAGAAGAAGTTGGTTTTAATTAATTATACCGTGAAAATGACTGAGTGTCTTAAAGTACGGAAGTAGGCTGTGCGCGATATTGTCGTTTCGTTCGACACTATCGAACCACTTCAGCTCGATAATTTTCCAACAATTTATGTGACTAAAAATATTGTAACATGCTCAACAAAGTGTTTAAGTACTAGGAAATGTTCAATGCAAATTTCAAGTCATAATGTTTGTTTATAAATAACCATAACGCAAAAAATGTCATAACTCAGCTCCCGATAAGCACTAGCAGTGACGTCACAGTTTTGCCAGATGGCAATTGACTGGGTGGCAAATTCAGAAATTGGACGTAAGTGTGTCAATTTTCGTTCAATATAAATTAAAGTGGAAGATTTCTGAATATCAGATATAGTCGCGTCATTTTGGCATTTTACCTCTAAAAAAAAAGGTACAGAGTCAATTGACTTAATTTTTGTTGCAAAGAGTTCAGAAAGGTATTTAGAAAAAACAGTACTTTTTATTTTTTGGCGGAAATGTTTGGAAGTCCAATTTGTGAAATTAAAAATGGCGGACCGGAAATCGGTCTATTTTCCATAAGGAATGAGAATAGATATCTTGGCCTTGAAAATCTATGCTCGGGGGTTTTAGAGGTTGCTGATTACGAATCCGAGGTCTGATATGGTGGACCAGAAGTAGAGACAATTTGTCAAGAAAAACTCGTATTTTTTTCGTTTTTGGGCTGAAAATGAGCACTCGGGGGTTTCTGAGGTCGTTGATCACCGATCAGAGGTCCAATTTACGAAATTCAAAATGGCGGACCGGAAGTAGTATATTTTTCAGGAAATACTCGTTTTTGTCATACTTGTTACACTTTTTAATAGTCTTCCTGCTGATGTTTTAAATATGCAGAACACTATAAAACTTCAGTTATAAATTTACTACTTGAAGGGAGTTTTAACAGTATTCGCGACTTTTTAAATAGAGGACCTTAGAAAATTATTCTTATTTCTTAATCTGTTCAAATTTGGTAAACCAAATAATAACTTTATTTAATCCTCCTGTATTTATATTTTTCAAATTATTGTGTCTGTCAATCAAATGTATGTGTATACTTATATATTTTATTAATATGGTTGTAACATACCGGGTGTAACAGTATCGTGGTATACCCCCCTTTTCTCCTAATTGATTGAAAATACAATTTTGTTCTAATTAAATGTTAATAAGTAACTAAACTAAGGTAGCTTTGAAAACAATAAAATATTTAGCTTGTCAAACATTTGTTGGTTTAACGGTGTTTTTAGTGTGTCTTTAAGATTTGTTTAAAATTCTTATTAATTGTGTTCAAAATGCCGCAAATTTATACAAGAAATGAAAAAGTGGACATGTTAATCATTCATGGGGAAAGCAAAAAAAAAATGCAATTGCAGCTATGGACCTTTATGGCCGAGATATCTTGATAGACAATGTCCAGCGAAAAAATATTTTAAACGTGTTGAAAACCAATTCCAAAGAGAGCCCAACAATGATCCCGAAGAAAACTTCATTACTGACAACGGAACGGAAATTAATGTTTTGGCTCGAATAGAAGTTGATAAGACTGTTTCTTTAAGGCAAGTTGGGTTTGAATTGAACATCAGTCACCAAACAGTAGGTAAGCCGAGTTTTGCACAAATACCACTATAAATCTTTTAAATACCAATTGCACCAGCATTTGTACGAAAGTGATTACTAACGTAGGATGGAATATTGCAATTGGATTTTGTATAATAACGTACAGCCAAACAATGATTTTTTTGGACTGATTTTATTTTCGGACTAGTCAAGGTTTATAATTTTGGGATTATTTAACCGACAAAATACAAAATATTAGTCACAAGAAAATCAAAATTTATTACGGGAGGGTAACTTTCAAGTGCAGTTCAGTTTCAATGTTTGGCTTGGAATAATTGGTAGTAGAATCATCGGTCCAATAATATTTGACGGACCTCTCATTGGTGCCAGATACTTGATATTCCTGGAAAATGAGATTGAGGACATCTTAGATGGGTTACCGTTAGATCTAGGACAAGACATGTATTTCCAACAAGATGGCGCTCCTCCTCATAATTCAAGGATACTGATTGATTACCTTCAACGGAGATTCGCAGAAAACGAATGGTCCTGTGAGGTGGCCTCCAAGGTCACCTGAGTTAACGCCCCTTGATTTCTTTGTTTGGAGTAATTTAAAAAATATTGTCTATGCAACCATCGTTACAATCCGTGAAGATTTGAAGCTACGAGTAATTAATAGCATAACGGCCCAGCAATTGGCGAACGTTCTTCGAGAAACAGCTATGCGAGTTCAGAAGTGCATTGACGTTAATGGACAGCATTTTGAACTGCTGTAATATTTTGTGTTAATTTTTTGTATTCCAAAACTACCTTATGTGTAACAAGGTAATTAGAATTGTATTTTCTTATTTTTTATTAGCTGTAATTTTGGTTGTATTTATCTCACATTTTAATAAATTCCTTATTAATAGTATTAATAAATGGTACCACGCTACCGATATGGTTCCGGCGAAACCGTAAGTGAAAAAAAAATCAGTTGTATGTCAAAAAGTGCCGCTTATTAAACTACAAAACTAAAGGAGGAAGGGGGGATATACCATCCTGTTACATCCGGTATGACTTTTGTTCTAGAAAGCAATTGTTTACCGTGTAAAAAGCTCTTGACAAATCAAATATTATTGAGACTTGGCTTCATTTATCATTATTTTCATTATCGTATGATTAATACTTTTTTTTGTTTGCAGGTAAGAGGTCTTTCCCAGTTCGCTGTAAATAACGGTAATGTATGCAAATGTTGTTCTCAGTAACGTATCGAATATAAGAACAATTTAAGCACATTCAAACAATAGATTATTTGGTTAGAACGATGTTAATAATGTACAAGTTTACAGCGTCATAACTAAAAGGAAATATGAAAAGTATATGACAATAACTGTACCTAGTATTAACTATACTACCAATAATACCTGCGTTTCACGGTAATTATTAAAAGCGCATTCATCCTGAGATTTCCGAAACAAAAGACTTGTTTCTAATATCCGCATCGGAATTCTTAATCTCCCAATTAAGATAAGTCCATAAAATATCACAGATACCCTTTTATAACCACTTTCTTTGATAACGTAAAAATAAATTTTATTACTTTCATTAATTATTTTAGCTATTAACTGAGTTATAGTTTGTCATTCGGTTAATGAAGAACTCCGGATAAAAAATTATTCTCGGAATAATGCCAGCTAGTAAAACCAAAGCAATAACGATTTTTTATGAGGTGGATTCCAATTTATGAGTAAAATTTTGATACTCCAATAACACAAGTGTATGTACTTATCGTAAATTAGAAACATTTATTTACGTACAAATACCTTTACTTGGTAATAATAATCCTAACAATTAAAGTTACATTAGTAAATTAAATTCAACCTTAAGACAGAACGGAAAGTACAAATATAAAACTATTAACAACAATCATAACAATTACAGTTAGCACGTATGGTCTAATTGTTAAAACCATCAAGAGATATACTAAATAAATCATACTCTAGCCAGGATTCGAACCTCAGCGCTGACACTAGTAACTTCCGAAATTGTATTAGTTAATGGTGTTAGTGTTAGTGGGAAAAATGCAAGAACCACAGAAAATTGGACAAAAAACCTAAATTATTAAAGCAAAAAGATACAATTAAATGTATAATAAATTGATTGAAAGAGCCGTTACTGTGTGGTAGATAATCATTTTCCACAAATAACTAAATAAAACACACTACTATGTTTTCTACCACTATGTATTTATAAAAATCGCGACTGCAGTTTCGACTTACAAAGCCATTCTCAAGCAGTGAATCAAAGATGGCTGATTTACAATTGCACAAGGGCTTGGGCAGGTAGATGACAATAATAAACTTAATTATGAATATTCAATTATGGGCCTGCCGGCTGTAAATAGAGGTGAATATATAAGATCTAATTGATCATTTAACAAATTATAATCCTTGATATTACTGTGCTTATGAATTTCCAGATATTCTAAAATGTTTAAATTAAAGCCTTTTGTTGAGAAATGTAAAATTTCAATGTCGTCTAATTCCGGAATACTATGGTTGTTTTCGAGGTAGTGGTTCGTGAAAGATGAATCAGTTTTCTGTAACCTATATGATCTAAGGAGGTCTTGATAACGTATTTTGAAATTTCTACCGCTTTGCCCTATATAGATACTATTACACTCTGTACATTTTAACTTATAAACTCCAGATTTGTTAAATTTACGTGTTGGGTCTTTTGCATTGTATAATATGTTTGATAATTTACTCTGTGATTTAAAAGCTATTTTTAGATTGTGTTTAGAGAGAACATTAGCTATTTTTTCGGATAAATGGCCACAATAGGTAATTGTTGTGCAAGTAAATTTTGTAGTTTCTTTTATTTTTGGATATATTAATTGAAGTGAATTTTTTCCTGATTTTGTTAGTTAACTTTTTAATGACATCTATACCAAAATTATTTTTAAATCCAATGTCCTCGATTATATGTAGCTCTTCATTCAGATCAGTCTCAGACAGAGGTATAGAAAAAGCTCTGTGGATCATAGAGTGGTATGCTGCCATTTTTTGTTGGTGTGGGTGTAATGAATCGTAAGGACTTGTGGTGCCTGTGAATGTTGGTTTTCGGAAAATTTTAAAAGTATGTTGATTATTTATACGTGAGACTGTAAGGTCTAGGAAATTAATTTTATTATCTGACTCTATTTCTAATGAAAATTGAATTTTCGAGTGTATGTTATTAACATAATTAAAAACATTGTTTAATTGCCTGGCAGTACCGTTGAAACCGGCTAAAACATCATCAACATATCTATACCAAAAATTAATATGGTTCTGGCCTAACGTCGATTTTAGAATTTCTTTTGACACACTTGATTTTGATTAAATTTAATACATGAATAGAGGTGTTTCAGAATCTCATGAGCCGCGAAATGCGCAAAAGGTAAAGTTTAATCTGAGTTATAAGTATGTTTTTGAAGACACTGGAGGCTGCCTTGCTGTATACATAAACAAGAGCTCGAGATAAATTGTAAACAATAAATATAATATTTTTAAGAATTGTAACTGGGTCAACAGGACGGATTATGTCTCTGCGCATATGAAGGTCACAGCTCATGAGGTTTTAAAATACCTCTACTTCCTTATGAGATGGCATGAGTCCCTCCTCTAGAATTTGCAAGGAGGGAGATTGTCGGGATAGGAGTTAAACAAATAAAAATAATAAAAACTAGAGAAAACTGTTTTAACATTTACCTTGGACCTGAACCGTAATCAAATAACCGTTTCTGTGTGGTTTCGGTTTTAAGTAAAACTAAAATAAGGGTTCCGGTTCGGTTTCAGTTAAAAAACCAAAATTAAAAAAAAACTGTTTAGGTTCGATTCCGGTTCTAAGAAAGCGGTTTCAGTTCGGTGCCAGCTGTTACAGTTTTGTCAACTCCTATTTGGGTGCAGTTCCAGTGTCGCTCTATTCCAAGGTTTCAAATAATTCTAAAACATCATCAAACTTTATGCCTAAAATTATTCCGATTCGATTCATGAAGCTAATATGAAATAAAATAAGCGAAACCCTTTCGGAACCGATCCAGATTCCTGTTACTATGGGAAACTTTCTCCAGATTGAACCATTTATTTCCTCTTAGAGGATATTATAGAACGCAATGAAATCGAAAAATTTATATGGGTTCCCGTCCGAGTTGGATCCCGCAGACTCAAGATCTTTTTTGATTGCCTTTAAATAGGATTTCAGCAAGAAAAATTCAGTCCTCAATTTCCTACACGTCCATTTTTCCATTTTAATATTTTTTATTTTCTTTAACTGTGGTTAACAATATATAACTAAATCTAAAGTGCTTCATTGGGTAATCTTTACATCCCCGTATTTAAATACTCACAGGGTGAGCTAAAACACGAGGACCGCCATTGGAATGGCCGATGACTTCAGATTTTTCTAGCTATTTACAATTTAATCTATACAATCATACTTCATGAATTTATATGAGTTTATTTATAGTATTTCTCCCAAGAGAATTTAAGAAATTTACAGAAAAGAAATATTAGGGGCAGATATGTGGGTACTCTTTTAGATATATAGGGAAAAATCAAATAAAACCCTACTAAAGACAATATCGACTGATAAAAACTGGGGCATATAAATGCCGGTTGTGTGTGGTGTCGCTATGTCCTACAAGTCCTGTTAACAACATAATCACTAAGCTATAAAGCTAACGAAACTTTCGACAGAGAAATTAGTAACGATTTCTTCGGACTAAATCATTTTTTTCAGATCGAATTTGAAACAAGACACCTACGTGACCAAAGTGACCCTCACTTAGATATGTTATCGATCCCCATTTTGAAGATACTGAATAGGACAAAAGAGATCTAGTTCGCCACTTTTAAAAAGATCACCCTGTATAACGTGCTTGACCGTCTACGCTGGTGAATAATTTCATTTTAAACCGATTCCGATCGCAGCCTGTTTTGTGAAACAAATTCAAAATTGAACAACCGGCATCGTTAATTCCGAAGGTACGATTTAGGTTTAACTAATGACAACGTAGCAGTATAAGTTGTAAATAACTCAAACCAATCACCATACGAAATTGAAGTGAAAACTATCGTCCATACCACCCACCGCCCGCCGCCATATATCACGATAATTCCGCGCATCGGCCGATAGCAGTGCATTCGAAATTATTATACATTAAATATCACAATTATGCAAAACACCGCCGAAAAATGACTATCACAAGCTGGCAACTTAAAAAGAAGGTTGGTAACGCTGCAATCGATAGATCACGCTTGATTCGAGTGCATACTTTGGTTTTGATAGAAAGATTATAGCTGAAAAGGCCCTAGAGCGGCCGTTCTGAGATGCAATGCAACCAAGGAACGGTAATAACTGACGATAAGTCAGCGCAAAATTGGAATGCACCATGTTGGGTTTGACGACGAACGTTTCACTGGTCGAACGATCAAATTAGCCATGCTATGTGATGTAGGCAGTCCGCGCCTCAGGCTTTCCCAAGATCTTTTCAAGTTTTCACAAAAAAATGATATTTATGCATTTTATTTTGCTCGATTATTACCTAACATTATCCGGTACAGATGCGTTCACACGTAAAAAAACTTGATTTCTTGCCGCTGATTTCGGGCCAGATTATTTTTCGTTAAAGATTATCGGTGACTAAAATTTATTCTTGATCGTACGTTATATTCTGGCGATGGTTTTATGCACATCTCTGACGAAAGATAATATAATCGTAAGTGCAAAAGTGCACACCGTGCAAGTTGTTTTATCCGTAGTAGTACAGATAAATCATTTTTAATTAGATAAAAATACATAGTTGGTAGACAAACCGACTTAAATACTTTGGATCCGCTAAGAATTACAAGATGTGGAGTGCCTCCATACGCACAAACTTCACCGACGGAATTTTCAATCTTAATGAAAGCTTAAATCAACATAAAAATGGTGCCATTTTTTAGAGCAAAATCTTATTTTTTCAAAAAGCTATAATTAAAATCGATTTCTTGTTGTAAACGAATTAAAAATGACTTGTATTCATATCTATCTATAATAATCAACAAGTATTGAAAAATCAACCTCTCTCTGATCCATTTAATTAAGAGATATTTTCATAGAATTTTTAAATATGAATGTGAAGAAAGAAATAATAACAATAATGGAATAATTTTTAAAGACGGACTAATTACAGATAAAGTAATCGTTAAGGAGTTTAATAGGTTCTTTTAGAAATGTAGAACAAATTACGATAAATTTAAATCCAAATGAACATTATGATATGATATTGAACAATATGGAGAAGACCAATTGTGAACTGGAAAAGTTCAAAGTCATGGAAACATAAAATTTAAAAAACATCGTAATACAAATGAAAAATAAACCCAGTAGTATAGATGGCATAAATTTACACATTTTGAAATTATCATTAGAAGCAATAGGCAACCAATTTTTACAAGTTATAAACACCAGTTTAGAAATAGGAATATTCCCAGACACGTGGAAAACATCAACAGTAATACCTGAAGAAATATAAAACAATTCGATGTGAGGGGCAATAGGAGCATAGACCCATAAATATGATACCAGTCTACGAAAAATTACTGGACTTATCTGCTAATGAACAAATAATAGAATATATAGAAGCCAACAACCTACTATCGAAATATCAAGCAGGATTTCGAACACTTAATTCGTGCGAAAATGCTTTACAAACAACATTGTCGAGATGGAAAAACGCCTTAAATGAGAAACAGATCAGTGTGGTAGTTTTTCTAGGTTTCCGCTGAGCTTCTGAGACGATAGACAATTATTACTATTAAATTTAAAAATTACTGACCTGGACATAACATTGTGAAATGAATGACCAGTTGTTTAGAAAATAGAACACAAGTTTCCACATACAAAAATGACACATTCTTACCAAAAGAGACAATATTCGGTGTACCGCAAGGAATCGTTAAAGGGGCCTAACGTGTTTTATCTGTACATAAATGACATTATGAAGTACGTTAAAAAATGCAGCATTCAACTATTTGCTGACCACATATTGATATACTTGGTGATAATGTAGACACGGTTATAAACATAATAAACAATGAGCTTAAAGAAATAGAGAAATGGTTGGACATGTTAGCCTTAGCTTAAATACAGAAAAAACTAAGTTTATGATAATTAAAAGTAAATACAGTCAAGTAAACAGAGTAAATAACCAAGGAGTAACCATTAGTGGAACAAAAATTGAGTTAGTTGAATTCAAGTATAACAGGTGTAATTATTGATGTCCATTTAATGTTCTTCGGACATGCTCTTTATTTTACCAAAAAAAATAGCTAAAAAAGTTTTTTGATGGGACGTATAGGAAAACATTTTTGTACATGGACAAAAATAACCATATGTAAAATAATTACTTTACCACACGCCAGCTCCTGCTCATCAATACTTTTACTTAGAAATGCTGAAATAAATATGTTACAGAAAAAACAAAACGAAGCATTATGAATGATTCTAAACTGTAGGTAACAAATATACAAATACATAAAATTAATGCTTGATGCTACGAAGTTACTGGGAGTGAAGCAAATTATAACTTTAAATATAACGACTTTTGATCGATTGATGGATTGATTTGCCAACGTAAGGTGGCCATTTCAGCCCATTCCGGGAATCCATTCTGGATGTTTTATATACCGCCAGATCGGCTGAATACGCTGGATTGGACATTAAACATGCTTGTTGCCAGCGAGAGCCGCATGACGCAAATGTAGGATGGGAAGTGTGGATGTGTTTGTGAGATGCTGCTATTTCGTTTCCGTCTGTGATCCTCTTCTGACCATTCTTCTTCTGAGTTTTCTATTTCTTCTGTTTCTGAATCTGGCAGTGTGTATATCCTTGGCATTTCTTTATTGCATTCCGTCTTTTGTTGTGCCGTTCTTTCCCAGTGTGTATAATCCTTTCCTAGTTTATTCATAATACTCTCGATTGTCGTTATCCATGTGTAGCATGGTGTGTAGCTTGAAAGTAGTAGCGTTTCGTTCCATGGCGACTCTGTGAACTCGTCAGTAAGGCTGGAGTAGCCACTACCTTATACGCCTTTCCAACGAACTCAACATGACAGCTCGTATACAGATTCAGCAAATTTAGTTTAACCACGCCTTGTCGTAGAACAATGCAGGGCATTGGTATAAAACAATTGCGCCATCTCTTGACCGCGTCGAGTTGAGAACAGCGCACCCATTGTGCTTTTAATAGCGTAGCTGTTTAGACGTGTGGGAATAAAATTAATTAATCTCAATTTCGTTATTAAAATGTGTTTATACAACTGCAGAAAAAGTGCAAATTGTGAAGTGGTACTTCGGGGGCCATTCCACTGAAGACACAATAAATTTATTTACTGTGGCATATCAAGACAGACCAATCCACTAAGCTAGCATAATTTCATACATTATTAAAACATTTGAGAATTTCGGGTGTGTCGTGAATTATTGTAAAAAATGCTGTCAACCCGAACCCCGTCATCAACAAATGAGCGAAGAACGTGAAATTCGCGAAACTAATGTCTGTACACTTGTTGAAACTAGTGAACCTTGTTCTAGCAGGCAAATTGCCGATGAAGTTGACGTGAAGGAAAGAACTGTAAGAAATATTTTGAAAAGAAATGGGTACAGTTGTTTTAAAGTTCAAACAACTCAAGAAATATTTCCCAAGGACAATTTCAAACGGATGGAATTTTGTGAAATCATGATAAATAAAGTGAATGTGAATGAAAACTTCTTAAAGAATATATTGTTTACAGATGAATCATCCTTTTCATTACTTAGGAAACACAATTCATCCGTAGTACGATATTAGTCTCGGAAAAATAAAGATTTGAGTGTTGCTGTGCGAACTCATTATCCTCAAAAGTTGAACGTTTGGTCGGGAATTTTAGACAATCGTATTATAGGCCCACTGCTAATCGATGGCAATTTAAATGACAATAAATATTTAGAGCTTTTACAAAACCAAATAATTCCTGCAGTTCAAAATCTTCCTGTTAACTTTGACGATATTTGGTTTCAACAAGACGGCTGCCCAAGTCACAATACCTTAACTGTTATTAATTTTCTGGAAAGAACATTTCCCAATCGTCTAATAGCTACGAGGGGAATGATAAAATGGCCCCACAGGTCACCTGATCTAGCACCCTATGATTTCTTTCTGTGGGGCTTTTTAAAGGAAACCGCGTACAAACATGCGTTTGAACGAGCCAATAATTTAGTTGAATTACGAGAAAAACTTATCCAACTTTGTGCAAGCATTAATCCAAATCAACTCAATGATATGAGAGGTTCATTGTATGATCGGTTTGGCTATTGTTTGGCACAAGAAGGTGGTTGGTTTGAATCCTTACTTCATTAATTTATTGTTTGATAATTATTAGTTGATTTTAGTTTCTGAGGGTTATTTAATTTAATTTTAATGTTCTATTTTTGTAATTTAATAATAATAATTTATTTTTTGATAATTATTAGTTGATTTTAGTTTCCGAGTTATTTTATTTTATTTCAATGTTCTGTTTTCATTTCAGTATTAATAAGAATTATTATTTTATTCCCATAGCATTTACGGCTAAAAAATAAACTGCAGAAATGCTTTCAAAAATAGAAGAGATTATTTGTCAAAAAAGTGACAAATAACTTCTTTGCTTTTGACGAAGAGATATTGTCTCGTTTCGTATTAGAAATTATTACCTACGTCCGCACCCATCCTTAGTTCATGCCGTACTAAATCCAATTCATTGTGTGCCTCTGCTTTCACGATTTATGGAACTAGCGGGGCGTGGTCAATTACATCGTTATTCCTATACCCTAAACTGCATTTTCCGAATCTGTATATACTTAGTGGGTCAAATGATGTGACGGTGAGACGTAAGGGAAACGTCACACGCCACACATAGCCTCCCTATTTTCAGTTTGTTTCTGTTCAGTCTTAGTGCTTTCTTTAGTAGGTGTGTCGTGTCTCGTCTTTGGACGTGTCCCCAGTATTTCGTATGATTCTATTCTTTTGATTGTCGTTTTTCCCTCAGGTAATATTGACGTTTTCTGTCGTTTTTGTGGTTTTCCTGTTTTTGCAAGCAGTTGGACCATGTCCTTTTAAGCTCTTCTCAGGCTTCTTCTGTTGGGCTTTGTCGTTGCTTCATTTTTGATTCCGTATGTCATCGTAGGCATTATGATAGTCGTGTATATCTTTTTAGTTGTACCAAACATTTATCAGAATGTTGTACCTTCGCAAGGAACATTCATGAATACGAAACAAGATCAAGAAAAAAATTATATATTATAATTATAACAGTACATACAAGATATAGCCAGGTTAACCTATCCCATAGTAAATTTAAACAGTGCAATGAACTAGATATCAATTTCTGTAGGAAACTGTGAAAACCTCATATTAAAAACCTCATATTATTCAAAAATGCTTATGTTACAAATATGTTTTATCAAACGCCACAATTTAATATTTCAGTTTATACACATGATTAACTTCAAATTTAATGGATATAATTAATTTCGTTAATCTCGTTTCGTAATTATAATAATAATAAAAGTTTTTTATTGGTTAAAAAATTAATAAATAACCAAAAGGCCATCGACCGAAGTCCTTCAGTCTTCGTAATTATATTTTTACAAAAGTGGCAAAATACTCAACAAAGAGCAAGAAAATGTAAATATAGTCCAGTATATTTTAACTTGGCCGGTCCAAAGGTCGCTTTGTCGGTTGTACTAAGCTTTGTGGACATACGTAAACAATGTGGTTAAGCTATTTAACTTTGTGTGCAAGAGAAAATGAAATCGTACCGCGTTTACTAACTCAAACATAAGACAAGTTAAAGTTTACTAAACTGAATGCCACAAATCAACAATTTTATTATAGACAATATCTGCGTTACAATAAACATAAAATAAGAAGGTACATTAAAAGTTAATATAAAATAGAGCGAAGAATTGATTGCTGGTTACGATGCAAGTTGACCAACACAAATTAAGATTATAGCTTTTTAATTCACTTTGCTCGCTGCCATTGTCTTTCTTAACACTAAAGGCATTACTATAGTAAAAGTCAAGGTTGCTTTATGCAGATATCAAGTATTAAAAATTGAAATAATTGATGATAAAATTATGCCTAGGTCTATCACCTACATAAATATCGCCCTAGAGCGTGGAGCGCCCTCTCTATGTAATTATGTACCTGTATGCAATAATTTAGCGACGTTTATGTCGTAAATATCGACGCAATACTCGCCTCCTAGTTTTAATTTTGCTGGCATTTTACCTGCCGATATCTTTATTTGTGCTAGAATGTGTTAGTGATGAGGATTTAAAATGTTAGTATACATTTTACCAGTAATAAAAGTTTTAGCACATGCGGCACTAAATCTATCCTAGTCTTTACATACATAGTTATTTATGATAACGGCTATTTAATTCAATGTTTTCTAAAAGCCAACAACTTGGATAATGAGTCAATGTGTTTTTATCTCCAGCACCTGAGAAGGAAATTAGACGGCTAGGAAAATTGATAAATGCGAGAATGTGTAACCGGTTTTTAAATTTACTTAGCGCGGATGTTTTTTCGCTTAATTAAGTGGGTTACAAATATTTCTTCAAGTACGCAAACATGCAAATAACTATTTAAGAATGGGTATATGGTGCAGTTCCCAGGGAGAAAATAATGCCAGAAGCTGAAAAATATAATCCTTATGATAACTGTTAATTTTCTGATCGGCTATTAGTGGCAGAAAAATAATTTAAAAAGTTATTAAGGCCTTGGACGGGAAATTGACGCTAAACCTTTTGAAAATAACTTAAAATGAAAATATAAAACTAACGTAGATAAGGATATTAAAGAGCACAGGATTCTATACAAAAAATTCCCAGAAAGTTTCGTACATATAATGGTTCTCGTAAGAATCAAACTAATGGCGTCACAAGCCAACGTACGAACGCCATTTTCCTTGCGTTTCTATTCTTAAGGGCTATTAGTCCAGTCGCTAAAGTAAAAAATACACCAGAAGCTCGCAAAAAATGTTATCTGAGATTTTCCCTCCGTAACTGTTAGTGCGAGGATTAGACACATCACAAAACCACAAAAATCAGTTCTGGGGGTGCCGCGCAACCCCCCAAAAAAACCCTTCGGTGAAAAAAGCCTTAATTTACTGATAACTCGTTAACCGTTGAAGATATAAAAAATTGCTTATCATAAAAAAGAAAGCAGCTTGACTAATTACATAAAAAAAAGTCCACTTATAATTTTCTTGTATATGCCATGGTGTTCGAGAAAATCGATATTGACAAAAATTGCAAAATTTGTCTTTTTAATACAACGTTGCGATTGTTTTTCAGTATAAGAAACAAATGTTAAGATTAACATATATGTTATTATATATAGCTCAATAATTATAAAGATTTCCATAACAGAAAATGTTATCTGAGATTTTCCTTCAATAACTGTTAGAGGAGGGATTATACATCACAAAACCACAAAAATCATTTCTGGGGGTACCGCGCAACCCCCACAAAAAACCACCCCTTCGGTGAAGAAAGCCTTATTTTACTGATAACTCGTTAACCGTTAAAGAACATAAAAAAGAAAGCTTGACTAATTGCCTAAAAAAAGTCCTCTCGTAATTTTCTTGTATGTGCCATGGTTTTCGAGAAAATTGATATTGACAAAAATTGCAAAATTTTCAGTAAAATAAGGCTTTCTTCGCCGAAGGGGTGGTTTTTTTGGGGGGGGGGGGTGCGGGGGTGCGCGGTACCCCCAGAACTGATTTTTGTGGTTTTGTAATGTATAATCCCTCTACTAACAGTTACTAAAGGAAAATCTCAGATAACATTTTTTGTTATGAAAATCTGTATAATTATTGGACTATATATAATAATATATATGTTAATCGTAACATTTGTTTCTTATAATGAAAAACAATTGCAATTTTTTTCTCTGTTTATGGCTTTACTCCACAGTCAAAAATGTTCAAATACTCTGGACAAACTTTGAATTTTTTGTAATTTTTGTATATTTTATCATTTGTAAAATTCTTATTTCAAAATGCTCGCAAATGATGAAAAATTAAGTTTGGCACATGAAAATGTCAATTAAAGCTAATGGACCAGTCATTTTAAACAACAAAATGGAATTAATTACAAAACATTTCAAACTTTGATGAAAGTTGTATGTCATGCAAGAAAAAAATATAAAATTTTGCCCCCTCCTACGAAGCCAACAACATTGTTGCAAAAAATAAATATTTCGACACCTCTCCATATAAACCGCTCTAACTTCTTCTAGACAAAATTGATCCCATTTTTTTGGGATAGATCAATTGCAAATTAAATTTCCAATCCGATTATGTCGGGCGCGAATATCTCACGCCGCTCCGGACGCTAGATGTGGGCCGCCAAAGTGAAAATTCCGAATATTTTGCTTCTCGAGCGACACGGCCCGGCTTCGACGGCCATATCGCCCAAACCAAAGCTCACAGAGGCTCGATAATATGCTTTGTTGTGAAAAATTGAACGAGAAATCGAATGGCGTAAACCGCAGGTCGCTACATGACGTAGTATCCGAGGTATGACCCCTCGAATTCACCCGAAGGTAAGAATAGGCTGTCAAAGTGGCCGGATGGTAAAAATCGGATTTATTTTTTACAATTTAAACAATTTTGCCGGCATCGTAGGAGAGGGCAAAATTTTATATTTTGTTCTTGCGTGAAGATACAACTTTCATGGAAGTTTGAAATGTTTTGTAATTAATTCCAGTCTTTGATAAAGCACAGGCTAAATTAGTTGGCCTATAAGGGTATCTACTTTTAATAAACTATATCCATTTTGTTTTATAATTCACATTCATCAAGAATGTTCAATATAGTTCATGTATATTAAAATCAGAGTTTTTTTATAAATATATTTTCAGCTGAAAACTCATTTTTTTCAATGGCGATCTACGGTGAACGAAAAATAAATATCAAGTTTTTCAGTTTTTCAGCGTACGTACTTTTATGTAGTCATTGTACAGTAAATGTTTAAATTATTTGAAAATCCTATAATTTTTTCAAAAGTTATTATTTCTTTGCTGATAAGCACGAGAAAAAACTAAGTTAGGCGTTCGCGCGTTAGCTGACTATAACTTTTATTTATTGCGAAAACGGCTATATAGACGTTTTTTGTAAGTACATATTTTTGCAGAAGTTTGTCCTCTTTGATTTTCATCTCTGTCGTAATTTTTACATTTTTTGTATTTTAAGTTTTTTGAAAAAACATTTTTTTTTTAAGTTTGACGCCATTTTGTTTTATATACCTCCTACGATGCCCTTAATAACTTTTTAACATACTTTTCAACTACTATAAACTTACCAAATATCAAAATAAGGATTTTAAGAATTCTCATACAGAATTTTTAATCTTGGCTCAAGTCATCTTGTGAATGGAGCTAATAGTTTTAAGTATTTATTGCTCGGACTCTTAAGATGTGGGCTATTTTTTTATATACCAATAGCAGAATGTAAATAGTTGTTAATGCAATAACTAAACATTACATTTCATTCACATATCTATCATGCGTTCACTACATATTAATACAAATCAGAATGTAGATCCAAATAAAGTTTCTTCATTTTTTGCTTTAATGGCGAAATTTAACTACATATTGCTATTCCATCATTCAATCAGGACACGTATACATAGACATACAAAGACATTTTGCCCTTATTGATTTTCAACACATACTGTATGTATATTTCTAATTATAAATTTGTAATAATTTTATGGGAAAAATTCATTATTATCATTATTATTATTATTATTATTTGCAGGATGTAACTTACTGTTAATTGTAATCAACAATGTCATTTTCTATATAACTGAATAAAAATTGACTGAACTGAATCAACAAATGGAGTATTTGTAGAACCTACAACCAATAAAACAAAATGCAGTGACCTCCGCAATGAACGCGAACAATACCCACGAAATAACTTTAAATGCATCTATTAACAATTTTAGTCAAAACATACTCACTCAGCTGATTGTGATATCAGATAAAATAATTTAACATCTGAGTATAATTGGCAATTATTTTACAGTTATATGTTTTTTATTGCATAATCTTTATACCAATTAAAATTTTAATTTAAACTGCAATTTGTTATGTTTTTAATTATAATTCAAATTGAATAGATAAAAATCACATGGGCTATGGTTATAAAAAATAATTTTAATTTTTAATTATTCTTATTACTCTGTCAAAATTTTTATTTCAATCGTTGCATCGACATCGGTGTTTAATGCGATCTGCATTGAAGTTCTGGCCAAAGTAGATACGGGAACACGTATTTATTCGGACCAAGTTCATCCTTTGTCAATTTTTATGGCCGAGTGTGTTGCTCGATCTAGTCTATACAATTGTGTTTTTCATAGAGTAAACGTGCAAATTAAAAAAATAAATTTATATCAACTTGTTGCTGAAGGTGTCACCGGTAATCCTATAAAGTTGTTAAAGTGCCTTAGTGTGGAAATCTTACATAAATGTAAAATCTGTGAATGTAGCACTCACTCTTCGTGTAATTAAATTTAATCAGTAAACAAAAAAGTTGAACAGATTATCCTGCAAAACATAAACTGATAAGTGATAAAAACAGTTAAATTCTAAATTAATCAGGACCGGACTTTAAATATATGATCTGTGAGTATACATATATAAATGCTGTTACATAAACACTCAAAATGTCGGAATGTGGCAAGTGTCGATATAAAAAGTCAGATAAACGGCTAGTAGGCTGTGAAGGGACATGTAATAAGTGGTTTCATTTTTCCTGTATTGGTTTAACTGAACCGGATTTCCTGTTAGTTGAGAAGAATTCAAACATTTTTTATTTGTGTGATGACTGTACAAAAAGTTGTCGTGTCGTTGATGTCAAGTCAATTGATGAGATAAAAGCCGAAGTTAAAAATATCAATAAAAATTTATCAGCACTATCAAGCAATAACTCCGTTAGTGAGTCTCTTTTAAAGAGCATTCTTGATGAATTCAAAGCTAATATACTTAATGATATTAATGATGCCATTGAGAGCAAACTAGATATTAAGCTAAAATCCAATGCCAACTTGCAGACATCAGTGTCTTATGCTAGCATAGTTAACAAAAACAAAACTAACCCTGTAATAATCAAACCTAAGGATTCCGCTCAAAGTAACTCTGAGACTCAGGCCGATCTATTTAAGAAAGTTAATCCAGTGCAGGCTGATATATCTGTGTCCAAAATAAAAAATGTCGGCAAAGGTGGAATTGTGATTAACTGTAGTTCGGATGTTGATTCAAGAAAGTTTAGAGAAATGGCTGAAAACAATTTATCTGAGAAATATATTATCAAAGAGGTTAAAGGTTTACATCCAAGGATTCGAGTTGCAGGATTTCAAGAAAAACATGAACCTGAAGTATTAGTTAATTTAATTCGTGGCCAAAATAAGTGTATTGTTATTGATGAGTCCGAAATTGATTGTATAAGTATTAGTAATGTTAAAAATAAAAAAGATATATATTATGCTGTCTTGCAAGTTGATCATGAGCTCTATAAGAAAGTTATTAATAATGGATATTTATTTATCGGATATACAGCATGTCCTGTCTATGACGCCATTGATGTAATGCGGTGCTTCAATTGTTGTGGTTTTCAGCATGTAGCCAATAATTGTCAAAATAAATTAGCATGTCCTAAATGTGCGGGTCCTCACCAAGTCAAAGATTGTACTTCTGAAGACTTACAATGTGTCAATTGTATGAATCACAAGGATAAAAATATTCAGTCGCTGTCAAATCATGCATCTTGGGATAAGTCCTGTCCGGTATACATCCGTAAGTTACAAGATATTAAAAACGATATTTTAAGACCAATATAGCCATTACCAGTAGATATTAATGTCAGTGTAAACAATAATTTCTCTAGAGTTATAAATGAGCTTAACAATGCTACTCCCGAAATTTCTTCTTCTAATCAAACACGTAGACAGTTTGTTACTAATATATATTACCAAAATGCCAGAGGCTTAAATAGTAAAACACAAGAATTATATAACAACGCATTCTTATTAGATAATACTTATGACATCTTTGCGATAAGTGAAACATGGTTGACGTCAAGTGTGTTAGACGGTGAACTTTTTGATGAAAATTATACAGTTTCTCGCTCAGATCGTAATTTTACTGTTATGAATGTATCCAGAGGGGGTGGGGTACTTCTTGCATGCAAAAATTCACTAATGGTTAACATAATATCATTTGAAAAAAACGAATATTTTAATCAAGTACCCATGATAGACCTATTAATTGCAAAAGTTGGCAAAGGTGTTAAATTTTGGTACATTATATTAGTATATATTCCTCCCAAAGTTACTTGTGAACAATTAAAATTATTCTTCGAAGGTATTATCTCATTAGAATATCTATATGGTTGTGAAATAATTATGTTAGGTGATTTTAATATACCGGAATTTAGTATGAATATTGAGAGCTCTTCGGCTACTTGCCTAAAAGAATTAATTAATTTTTTTTCATTCACGCAATACAATAATATTTACAATAATAGAGATCGTATGCTCGATCTGGTTCTTAGCTCAATAACTTGCTCTGTCTTTGCACCATTGTCATATTTAGTTCAAGAAGATGAGCAACATCCACCGTTGGGTATATCGGTAATAATAAATTATGATACACAAAATACTCTTGTATATAACGATGTTAAAAGTTATAACTTTAAAAAAGCCAAATTTGTTGCACTATACGATGAAATTTTAAATATTGATTGGTCGGATCTGAATGACTATGGTGATGTCAATGAGGCTTGTACGCATTTTTATGAAATTTTATACAGTGTGTTAGATCATTCTGTACCCTTGACAACACCAAATAATAAAAAACGCAAATATCCTCCGTGGTTTAACAGAGAGATTATTCGTGACATTAAGCAAAAACAAAAACTATCTAAGCTCTACAATAAATCAAATAATGACCCTGCAATCTATACATCTTTTAGTGAACTGAGATCGAAATTGAAAACTGACATTTTCATTGCTCGCAAAAAGTTTATAACATCCACTGAAGAAAATATTAAGAATGAACCTAAGAAATTTTGGTCTTACTTGTCGAATATGCGTAATAAAATATCTGTTCCAGCTACTATGAAATTAAACGATGAGGTGTTAGATAATGGTAACTCAGTCGTAGAGGGTTTTGCAAATTTCTTCAAAGCCGCTTATACGCCAGATATCGATGGCGTTGATATCCCTAATGAGGTATTACAAAATGAAGCAATAAACGGTGCTCTAAACATCAGCTCTCCTTCAGATGATGATATTTTGAAATGCATAAAAAGACTGAAGTCAAACATGACTATGGGTCCGGATAATATTCCAGCTTTTTTAATTCGTGATTGTGCGCCCCTATTAGTTGAACCTTTAAAAATAATTTTTAATCTAGTTATATCTTCAAATACAATACCCGACATTTGGAAAATATCGCGTATATGTCCTGTCTTCAAAAAAGGAAATCTAAATGATATAGAGAACTATCGTCCTATAACAATAATCTGTAATTTCGTCAAAGTACTCGAGTTTTACACACACGACATTTTATACAGTCACGTAAAAAACTGTATTACTATAAACCAGCATGGATTTATGAGGGGTCGCTCGACAACAACGAATCTAATATGCATAACACAGTATATATCGGAGGTTTTGGATGATCATGGTCAGGTAGACGTAGTTTATACTGATTTTTCCAAAGCCTTCGATAGGCTCAATCACAATATATTGCTCCATGAGCTGGACAGATTCGGTCTATCACGTAATGCACTAAGTCTTCTTAAATCCTATTTGTCGAATCGACTCCAATACGTATGCCACAGAGGTTTTAACTCAACCAAATTTGAAGTTCTCTCAGGTGTTCCTCAGGGATCGATCCTGGGACCGCTACTCTTTAACATTTTTATTAATAATGCTGTTAGTTGTTTAGACATTCCTCATCTGCTATATGCAGATGATATGAAAATATATATAAGAATAAATGGCACTCAGGATTGCGTCACCCTACAGGAAAACCTTGACAGACTTGATTTTTGGTGTAAGGAAAATAATTTACCACTTAATATAAACAAATGTAATGTTCTAACTTATTCTTGCAAAAAAGACATTTTAATTTTTCCGTATAACATTGATGATGTATTGCTTAACAGACCAGAATATATCAAGGACTTAGGCATATTTTTTGATTCTAAATTAACTTTTAATTATCATATTGATCAAGTAATTTTAGCTTCCAATAGAAGTTTAGGATTTATTATGCGTAATTCCCGTGAGTTTTGTGACGTATCCACAATTAAATTGTTATACAACTCATATGTCAGATCCCGACTGGAATATAATTCTATTATTTGGTGTCCAAATTACATAAAATATATCGAGGCGCTAGAAAGAGTGCAGCGAAGATTTTTAAAATTCTTGTCATATAAAGAGAATAAAGTGTATCCGCCTATTGGTTACCCACAAGATTTGTTACTTGAAACATATAATTATAAATCCTTATTGGTTCGTCGTAATATGCATTCCGTAATGTTTCTGTTTAATATAGTAAATTTTGTTCATGACGCAACTGAAATATTAAGTAAAATCCATTTCCATGTACCCACGTATTCAAGGCGTCGCTGCGAAGCTTTTTATATAAAGACGGCTAACACAAATATTTTACATTACTCTCCTTTATACGTGATGTACCGTAATTATTCTACAGTGCAAGACAGCATTGATATATATAATTCTAGCAATGTGCATATAAAAAACACTTTTTTATCGTAATTCTGTCAATTATTGTTTTGTATTTATATTGTTATTTCACCTTAATTTCTTTCTTTTTTAGACATGTTTGTCCTTTTTTGTCATGTTATTGTATTACAACTGTGCATTTTTTGTCTTAATTTGTATCTAGTTTTTAACATCATATTGTCATTGTGTTGTTCCCTATCCTGTAACTGGGATTTAATCCCGTTGGATAGTGGTATGTAAAATAAATAAATAAATAAATAAATAAATAAATAAATCTCTTCATACCGCATTGTGTAATATTTTGTCCTGTCATATCACATGCTCGAAGCCGAATATGTTGTTGTTGCCTGATCCGCATCCTGCAGAATTAGTGGTTGTAGATGCCAGAATTGTGTACCCTAAGTAAATGAATAGGCCCTAGAATAACTTTTTTCCGCATTTGGCTTGTTTGCTGCGTTTTTAGGTATCGTTTATACCACATATATCACGTTTGGTATCCACCATAATCAATTCAATGAACCCTGGTTTACCTGTGGCGTAAGCAGGATCATCTTAAAGACCTAAACAGGACTATTATTCCATCAGTTTCTATGCGGAAAGAGACAAGGGAAGCTAATTTTCGAGATTCCAAGTCTAGGAACAAGAAAAAATCTTAGAGATAACGCAGAATAAAAATCGACTATATCTCTTACTATTCTAAAAGTTTCAAATACCAAAATATTGAGTAAATCTAATACATGTCAGCAGAAAAAGTGTGCACGGTATGTATCGGAGGAGATGTCAACGTTTTTTCAAATCACGGATGGACTACAAACCTACACTAAAGAGATGTACTCTACATACTGCTTAACACTTCTCAAAAGAGTAATTCAACGGCGACAATATAACGAATCTGTTCAAATCTCGTGAACCATCTAGTTATTACTGTTAGTGTACAGCGGAAAGCAATACATCATGAGCGTCAATGATTGTCCTTGGTAACGAAAAGAAAACAATGTCAAATAAGTGGGGGAAAAATTGAGAGACACGCAACAGAATTTGCCGACAAATATAAAATGGCCTCAACAATTTTGATCGCCCCTATTACAAATAGATACTACAAGTTATTACATATTGCATGGTACAATTTGAACGAATACAAAAACTAAAGACCCTGAACTTTTATATTTATTAATGTAATCGTAGGTTTAGACCTAAGCATTCTATTCAAATGAAGATTTGTCTTCTAGATAAATAATATTACTCTAACATTTCAAAGGTGGAATAATATAATACTATTTAAATTGTACATAATTATGAGTTATATCAAGTTATAATTGTTACTTTAGATATATTAATTTTCTTAAACAATGCGTAATTATAATTAATCGCTGTAATTTGTTATTTTGCAATTGATTTAATCGCCGCGCTTATGAAAAGAACAGAGAATTAGCGTACCATGTTTCTGTGTGGAACGATCTTGCGTTAAACTATTCCGCTTTTAAAGAAATCGCCATTATCTTTAAAACTCCATATCTGCATCGGAAAAGTTCCCAACGGCTGAAATCTTATGTGGCACACGTATTTTAGACTGTTATAAATGAAAGATCACATGTATCATATGATAGATCTGAGCCTGTCATCCCATGGGTTACTACCATAAGGAGTTAAAAGAAAAACAACCCTGTAGTAGAATTTCTACTACAAGGGTTGAACTTCTCCATTTAGCACTGCTTTTACTTTCTACAATTATCCAGTACATATATGGTAGCCTTTAGTAAGGGGGTGTCAGGGGAAGCTCGGCGCCTCCAGGAACATTTAAGCTACCCACGAACAAATTTCAACCTTACCTGTATGGAATTATTTTACATACTTTCCTAAATTATAAAAGAAATGCCACCCCATAATTTATTTCTGGCCAACTTTCGCGCTCAAAAATATTATTTCTGCTCTTATTAGGAAAAGTTTTCCTAACTAATATTAGTACTGAAATATAGAATATTTCCGAACATTCAAAGAAAAATTGATATATCTCTGGTGTTAGGACAATATTTTGAATATTTTATAATTTACCTCATTTCTGAAAAGAAACTTTACCTGGAGCAACTTTTTATCGATTCTTTCTTCTAATTTATTTTAGCGACTATATCAAATTCCATGTTTCCAGCATTAATCCTCGCTTTAGAAGTATTTATGCCAAACTATAGACAATCAGATACAAAAGCAACATCATCACTAAAATATTTGATCTTTATAAAGGAATCTCAAAACGCGTAATTTTCTTGAAATTTTAATTTAGAAAACTTGTGCGAAATCTCACACAAAAAAAGGTAAAAAGGAAATAGAAAATAGGAAATATTTTTATAAAAATTATATCTAAGTTTAGTTGAGCGAGCTCGATAAAATTTGTTAAAGAATACAACAAACAAAAATGCATCCAACTGCTTTAATAGACACCTGTAATTATTACAATCTAAACGATCATTTACTTAGAATAATTGAGGCGACGTTCTAAATTAAGGAAAGATAATTTTGCCAAATGAATGTCGAAATTGAATTTAATAACGAAACTGGTACTATAAATCTAAAGTAGCCTTTCTTGTACATTCATAAAAACTTCAAAATTGCAGATTAAAATAATGTATTCGATAAACAGATTCCAATAAATATTTGATAAGCAGTTGATACATGAAATGCTACTTAAAATTACTCTGGTAGATTATCTCAGGAGGATATACAGAGTGAACAATAAAAAATATAGCTCTTGTGATAATATTCGATGTCACCTACGCTTCTGATGTGTTTAACATAATATCCATTTTCCAAATTTGTTAATTTTGTTCATGTTGTATTTAGTTAAAATAGAGCATATTTTACGATATTTAGCAGTGTGTTTTTCATATTATAATCTATAATCTATCTATATAAGGCTACACAAGAAAACAAACTTATATGTCAAAATTACTTACAAAATTCCTGTTCAAACATTTTCCTTTCTTCTTCTTCTTCTACGCCTTCTTCTTCTTCACATCATCTTGACAGATGTTTTATGATTCATGCAATGTTCCAGTTGGTCTCCCTTTGCTGCATAGCACGTCAATGCTTGTTAGACGCACGGCCTCACTATAGCTCTTTCCCATTAGTTCTCTGATGGCATCAGCCCAACGTTTTGGTTGTCTTCCTCTTCACCTCCACCACCATTTTGTCCTAAAACGACGGATCATAACAATCGAACGTGTGTTGGTAAGGACAAGAGTAGTACTTTAATGTGCCTTTGTCGGATTGCCAAAAAATATTGTTAGAGATTTTATAGGTCATTGAAAATGACCAAATACCTCATTCTTGCACCTATAGGTTAGATGTTTAAAGACTTGATGAGATACGATATGTTCGAGACCAGATTTAACAACTTCAATTACATTAAAGCCAAAAAAATGATATTTTGTCGGACAATGTAATTACTTTCAAAGTTGTGGCCAAAAAATGTAATGAATTGAAACAATTTTGACTATTGGCTACTAAAATTTGAAATTACGTTGAAATTTATTTACAAAAATGGTTTCATTCAAGTGTCTCATAGATGCAAAATATTCATAGATATTTCCTACCAATATTTACACGTCAAAAATGAATCCTAAAACTACAGTGTATTTTGAACAGTTTTACCGACCATTTTTGGAATCGTATTTCGGGCTTCTTTCATCTTACATCTACGAATTTTAGACAGATACAGCATCTCACTGTTTTGTTAGAAACTTTCCCCTGTCTGAATTCGGATATATTTATTTTTATCCCAGCGTTGACCATTTCGGCAAGCGATCACCTTCAAAGAGCACTCGTGATAGAGACGTAAGTTGATAACCCAAAAACGAAATACAGAAACTATGAAAAAAAACATTTCTGAGAACTAGCAACTTTGACAAGATGAAGTAGTTCTTAATGCATAGATATAGACTTAAAAAGAACGTCACCTATTGAGTATGGCTATGGAACTCCACCATTTGTGTACCCAACAAGCTTTTGGCCATTTTATTGTTTTCTTTTTACAACACATGGTGGAAGAATCCCATTAGCGCAGATTGTTATTATGGTGTGGTATCATTATTATAATGCTGTTAATATATACATATTAACAGCATTTCCATCCAGACTGGCGGTCTATAATTCTGAAATAACTGCTTACTATGCATTACGATCTCATGAAAACCGCCGAACATTTCAACGATCGTTTCGAGCTCCACCCTGTACCGATAAACATTCTTTTGACTACATGTTGATCCTGGCCATTCGCAGTTCTCTTCCAAGGAATTAACAGCTTTTATTTCTTTTACGTTGTCAGATACACAATGTTAACATCGTGTCCCTTATCGAATGTTGGGTACTCAAACTCAACAATTTCAACAGTTTTACTTACCACCTTAATCAAGAAATGTGCTCGGTTCGTATGAATGGGTGGTGATTTCGATTCGGAATTTAAAAATATTAAGCGTATGCATATTTATATTCTTGATTGTTGCGTATCGCACTTAATCCAACAAGTCTACCAATCTATCGCTATCGCCAAAGTTCGGGGATTTACTTGCTATTGATCGGTGAGATATTATCCAGTTCTACCAATAGTAGGTTTTTCAAAACAAGTCAAATCAAAATCACATCTGTTATTGCCTTGTTTGCTGTATACATAAGATACGGATGGTGTTCGTTACATAAAGGTGGAAAATCGCCGAGAGTACCTACCTAATTAATTGATGCACCCTTGATTAGTCTACTAAACTAACATTAAAGGACCCCGCACCATTAGCATTTCGGTGGAATTTTCTTAAGACTTTGAGAATAGGTAGTTCAAGGGCTTTCGAACAAAAATGACAAATGAAAAAAATTATTTAATGCCTTCCCTGCAGAATTACAGTGACTGGAAGTTAAAAACCTTTAAATTTTCAAAGATTTCTAACATCCAGAAATTGTAATTCTGCATTAAATCAATTTTTTCATATGACATTTTTTGTTCAAGTATCTCCAAATCCATAAAAATTATACAGTATAGCACTTTAAATTTTAAAAATACTTAATACATTTTTCATTAATTTGACTGAAAATTTGACAGCTGCCAATAATAATCTATAATTTAAATTAATATTATAGTATTTACGAACACAATTGGCACAGCACGGAACTAGAGGACCTTACGGGGTATTGTCAATATGTCGCTTCACATTGAATGAGAGAGCACAGAATTTTACAGATTTATATTCACCACTCCTCGTCTACAGTCCACGTGGACTTGATCCGCCTGTCACATAGAAATATAGGTTGGATTAGATGCTTAGCGAATTTGATTTGTCAACACCCACCTTGTTCAGAGTTTTTGCATGCCATAATATATCAAACAAAAAATACGTATGAACTATTTGTATCGTATGATCTGTACGAGGCAGTGCAGTACAGCCAGGCAGCGTTATAAATTACTTAATTCTAGTGAATATTTGAACAAATTATCAGTTTTGTTACTGTGTTTGAGTGATTTTTGCAATAAATTGTTTAAAATGGCATTTTGGAGGAAGCGGAATTTGAAAATAAAGACTTACAAGTTCAAATTCAAAAGGTTATTTTGAATATTTACTCGTGTTTAAAAGACGAAAATATTGATTCTTCATATAATCAAATTGTGAAGAGAATTTGTGAATTAACAAAATTTAGCCGGGGATGTAGTCGATCTAGTAAACGCCAGTAAACGGCAAAGAGTTGGACAAAAATTTAAAAAACTTGATAACGCGTATATTGTTAGTCACGTCCAAAGATGTCATTCGTCGATTTGTGTATGACTTTTACAATGAACAGAAGGTGCCCACATTAGAAATGATTAGGGATAAGTTACGCGACTATCCAGATTATAACTATAAATCATTAGATACTTTGCAAAACGTTTTGCCCGATTGCGGTTTTAGGTACAAAAAATTGGACAAACGAATGGTTGTTATGGAATCAGCACGCATCGTTGATCATCGACACGAGTACCTGCGTAAAATAAAAGAATACCGAGATGCAAATAGAGACATAATTTATCTTGACGAAACATGGTTTGACACCCATGATGTAATTCAATACGGTTGGGTAGATAACACCAAAAAAATGTAATTTAAGTGCTCCATGTTCTAGGGGAAAAATTATAATTCTCATGCTGGAAGTAAAAACGGTTTTATTCCAAATGGTTTGTTGTTGCCTGCTAAAAATATTAAGCAATCCTCTGCCGACTACCACGAAAATATGACGCACGAATTATTTGAGAAGTGGGCAAAAACACAGCTGTTACCAAATATCCCACCAAATTCTGTAATTGTTATGGACAATGCGTCATACCATTCCCGGCAACACAAAATTTGGAACACCAACACAAGAAAAGGCGATATCATTAAATTTGTGAAAGGTGAAGGCTTGGAAATACCAGAAAAAACACAAAAAGACTTCATTAGAACTGATTGGAAAGCAAAATTTTAAAAAGGAATATGCCGCTGAAAAAATTTTTTAAGCATACGATCAAACTATTTTACGTCTGCCTCCATATTATTGCGTTTTCAACCCCATTGAAATGGTGAGGGCTGATGTAAAAACAAGAGTACGTCAATATAATCAATCCCCACAATTAAGTGAGTCTGTCTTAAAGAATATAAGGATAATAGTAGATGAAATAGGCAAAAGCGATATATGGAGGAAGTCTGTATCTCATGTGATAAAAAAGGAAAATGAATATTATATATTACCATGTATCAATTATTATTAATGTAAATACCGATTCAAGTTCTGAAAAGTCGGATAGTGACGAATGAAATCTTGTTTATTTAAAGTTCAAAGACAAAGCTTTTTTCAAATTTGTTTATTTAACGTCGATCTATTTCCGCTACTGAGACCAATTACCGATGCCAGGAAACGAGTTCCTCCTTTAAAATTTTGCCGAGTCTTTCCTTTATAGAATAGTAGAAATTTTCTACTTGCCTAACATCATGATAGTGCAAAGTTTATAGTATCATGGCCTAACATCTAATAAACAAGACAGTTGCTGCTTTAAACCCCTTCGGAAGGATTATATACCATCTATGCAACTCCCGCCTAAGATTGACGAAATGAAATACTTAGGAATTATTATAGACAAGCACCTAAAATGGACCCAGCATATTAATTATATAACAAATAGGGTAAGAAAAGTCATATACAAATTCTACCGACTTAGAGATATTTTAAACAAAAATATTTTAATAATGATTTATAAGGCATTTGTGGAGTCAATTTTCCGATATGGTATACTGGTTTGGGGTGGTCTTTATACAATATCACTAAAAAAATTAAACATAATCCAAAATACCATTTTAAAAATTATGTATAACAAAAAACGAGATTATCCAACAAAATCGCTTTATAAAAAATAAAGAAATTCTTAATATTCGATCCTTGTATATCCTTAATGTTTGTATTTACATATGTAAAAGAGATGAACTAAAAGTGTATGTTGATAGTCAACATAAAACAAGAAGTGCAAAAGACCAGAGCATAAAAATTCCTATCAGTAAAAAAAACATAAATCAAAGATTTCTTACAAATTTAGGTCCAAAATTTTACAACATATTGTCAAAGAATGTTAGACTTGTAAAAACGGCTAAACAATTTTCAAAACTTTGCAAAGACTACATATATATTAATTATAAGAAATTTATTAGGTGGTTGGAATCATAGTACACTATTTAAATCACAAAATCTTCTTTGTTTGTACGTTGGTTTCTGCTCATGTGTAAATATGTATATATATGTACATGTAAACACTAGCAGATGCAACCATTATCAACATTGTTAATGTTTTGTATTATGTCATATCACATCTTGTCTATATATATATACTTTTTTATTTCTATTTTTCCTTATGTTGTATTTTTTTATATATAATCTTCCTTCACATTATAGATCTAGCTATAAGTATAGTTATATAGATTTATCATAGGTATGTTTACATAGGTTAGTAACGTTATAGATATGTACACTTAAATTTATTCTTATACTTTTCACTGTAAACATTTTACAATGGTAATACGTATACTCTTAGCACTTAGAATTAAACATATTAAGCACATACAGGTGTTAAGTCACCTAGGTGCACAAAACATTTTAGAAAAAAAATAATTAAACTGACAGTTTAAATGTTATGTTAATTCCATGTACAAAATGCATTAAATATATAAAATTAAATTAAAATAAAATAAAATAAATTACATAACTTGCCGCTAGAAGAACGAGAGGTAGGCCACTAGACAATAGATGTAGCGTTAATATATCATTTATGTGACTTATCAAATATGATAAACATATTTTTCATTAATCACTTCTATTGAATAAAGGTATTATAGAAATCCCTTTCTTTAACAAATTAAAAAATAATTATTTAGTATTTAAAGCATTTTTACATTTCTACCGCTGCCGCCTATGTCCCATAAAGGAGATGCAGACTTTACTCCGAGTTTTCGTTTTTATGCTGTCCCAGTTGAGATCATATATATGTACTATAACTATGGAACTAATTAATAATTGTAAATTATTTTAAATATCTCTCTTTTTAAGGGAAATCGGAATATTTTATGATAATGTAAAACGCTCATGCTTATTTTAAATTGGACAAACGTTTTGACAGCTGCCAACTAATTTAATTTATTTGACATTAATTTCTTGTCAAGCTTTTCCTAAATTTATAGGAAATGAAGAGTTTAGCATTTTGAAAATACTCAATAAATTACTTTCTGATAGTGCATAATTTAAATAAATACCAACTATGGAACTAATTTATTATAAAACGCTGTATACATCTTTTTTATGGAAACTTAGACTATTTTGTCATAACGTAAGACACACCTGCTGATTTTTAATTTTGACGGAAATTTTGTCCAGTAACTTAGGATTTGGTGCATATACTAGAGGCCAAAGTATCAAGTTTCTTTATAATATATGCCACCCCCACTACTACGCCCAGTCCATTATTAAAGAAGTTAACCAAATAAAATGGAAGAAAATAGCGAAATGGGCAAAGATCTACTCTGGGTTATGATGCTAAAAGAAGAAGAACCAAATAAAATTAAAACATTGACTTAAAATTTGGTACACGTACGTTTTATAACGAGATCCGGAACCAGATTATATTTTGAGCTTACTCTGTTGAAGAATTGAGGGATAAAGAAGTAAAGCAGCTCGCCTGCCTAAGAGCAAAGAGAACAAAGTCTCAATTTTCTTTATGCTATCTATCTCCCCTACCACCACCTCCTACATCCCCACTCCGGGAGTTATCAAAATAAAACCAGAATGAAAAACATCCCCCCACCAATTTTCGAAGGCGGGAAATACGATGGTGATTGCCAATTGTTTGCTACTCTTCACCAACCACTCCTAAATAAAATACCACCCCTTTGATCGATTTCTTGATACTAGACATGCTTGGGCTTGGGGGTCGGTTTTTTGTACGAATTTCAATAAACTGAGTAGAGATTGACCAGGGGAGCCTCAAGCAACCCCCAGGGATCAAAAGTACCTCCTCCCTAAATGTGCCTAAAGTAGTATTTCAGTGGTAATACTTCCCCATACACTGTCAAAAGCGCTTGTCTAGTTTGATTTACTACTTACAATAACTTTAGGGTGGTGCAATGATCCCAAAAAAACGTAATTTAATTACATTCCAGGTTAATGAGTAATAGTTAGCAAAAACCTTCTCAAGATTTAGCTTTGACGGGAAAATATCTCCAAAACAGGACAACGTCCTAAGAAAAAAATGTACTTTTAGCAATAGTTTGATAGAAACTATACTTTCCAGAAGTACTGGCTTATATTTCTGGGAGACCTTGTATATACGCCTAAATAAATATCAGAAGTATCTCACTGATATACAACAATTGGTATATCTAGTTGTTGGTATATATTTAATTTCAATAAATTGAGTAGAAATTGACCAGGGGAGACTCAAGCAACCCCCAGGGGTCGAAACTACCTTCTCCCAAAATGTGCCTAAAGTAGTATTTCAGTGGTAATACTTCCCCATACACTATCAAAAGCGCTTGTCTAGTTTGATTTACTACTTATAATGACTTTTGGTTGGTGCAATGATCCCAAAAAAAGTAATTTCATTAGATTCCATGTTAATGAGTAATAGTTAGCAAAAACCTTCTCAAGATTTTTTGGCCTTTACGGGAAAATATCTCCAAAACAGGACAACGTCCTAAGAAAGAAATGTACTTTTAGCGATATAGTTTGATTGAAACTATATCTATATGCCCAAATAAATATCAAAAGTTGTAGTTGCTGGTATATATTTAATTTTACCTCTAATTATAGTAATGTTGTTATTAAAAGCATTTCACAGATTTAAACTAAATGGCTGAACTCAAGAGCGCTTAATTCTGTAGGTTATTCAGAATTAGTTGTACCTAACGGATTACGAAAACACAATTTTACTGCGACTGCAACTATAACACTGCTGTGTGCGTTGCTTTCGAACCGTATACGTACAATCGTACATGCTTATAGTTATGATTGATCGCAAAGAGTTTATCCTTATGGTATCATATACAGCTGAGTAACTTTAAGTTATTAATAAGGGTAAAAAAGGCATCTCCTCGACATACAACATGAGAGCAAAGTAAAACAAAAGACCGTCTAGTCCATGTCTAAAACAAAACAAACGCTCATCGAAATAAACCAACTCACATGTCCTGGAGGAAGGACTTCTTAGAACAAGATAGAATAAGGTCGATGTTGCCTCGTAGCGGAGCATCTGACCAATCGAGCCCCTAAGGTGAACGATATATGATAAATACTCTTTATAAAAAATATATGATCGAAATAAATGCTTAGATCGACTACAGCGATGCCGCTTCGTTCGTGATCTTGAGACAGATTGATGCTGTACCTGCAGGAATAACCGAGACGGAACCTTAAAGAATAATGACTTTATTGATGTGTCACAGACTGTAAGGTTCACAGAGAGTATGCGCCATTCTTATGGGCAGCGGTACCAAATAGTCGACAAATTTCATCCAGCCATTAATAATACTAGACAACAATATACAGGTAGTACATTTTCCAAAGAATAAAATTCATTAAAACGAGATTTAATTAGTTAATTAAATTATAATTCTATCTAGTCGCGTCATTTTAGCATTAATAAACTGAAAAGCTCTAAAATTTAAAGCACAGGGTCAATTGAGTTCATTTTTGTTGCAAAGAGTTCAGAAAGACATTTAGAAGAAACATTACGTATTATTTTTTGCCGGAAATGTTTGGTTTCATTTTTTGTCCAATAATTGGCCAATATTAATGGCCAACATTAATGGCCAATTTAATTAAATTAATTGAAAAATTTGTTATCATACACAATATGTCATAAAAGCCGAGGTCTAATTTAGTAAATTCAAAATGGCGGACCGGAAGTAGGGTCAACTTCTCAGGAAAAACTCGTAATTTTTCGTTTCTGGGCTGATAATGGAAACTTGGGAATTTTCGTGGTCGCTGATAACGAATCCGAACTCCAATTAGGGAAAATTCAAAATGGTGGTCCGGAAGTAGAGCCAAATCCTCAGGATAGTCTTGTATTTTTTTCTATTTTAGAGAGTATGAAAAATACGAGTTTTTCCTGAAAAATATACTACTTCCGGTCCGCCATTTTGAATTTTCCATAACTGAACATCAGATTCATTCGTTATCAGCGTTCCGGAGAAATTCACTGTTATTACGGTCTTAATTAATTAAATTGCCCATTAAAATTGGCCAATTATTGGACAAAAAATGAAACCAAACATTTTCGACAAAAAATAAAAGGTACTGTTTTTTCTAATTGTATTTCTGAACTCATTACAACAAAAATGAAGTCAATTGACTCTGTACTTTCAATTATATAAGTAAAATGCTAAAACGACGCGACTAATCAGCGTATTTCCGTACTGAGACAAAGTCAGCGACGCGAGAAGATAAACAATTTTCTCAAGTTTCCAGTCTTTAATAAATTAGATAGGATTTTCTTAATGTGAGCAAAATATATATTATTTTTTCTTTTCAATTCTTTGGGACGTCCTGCCACATGTATTTTTTTCTTTTTAAGCGGTGCTCGGGGAATCTACAAAATATCACAATTAACCAGTATGTTACTGGTAAATAACCTCTACGCCTGTGACTTTTACGTCAAAGGATCAGATAGAGGTTGCTCTTTTTTTAAATAAATAACACAAATAAGTATAAAAACTTGAAATTAAGTATTTCGCCGACGTTTTGAGAGAGAGAACTTGGGAGAACGGTCATATAATAAACTGGGACTCGGCAAAAATTTTAACAAAAAAGGCAGATAGCAAAAAAGAAGAATTAAAGAATCAGTGATAATATTATTGAATGTCGAATTGTTCCGTAGATGTCTGTACAACTCGGTTGCCAATGTTAAAAGAAGAACTTCACAAACTTAACATTGTACGAAAATTTAAAAAAATGTTAACTATATCAACAGTTTTATGTAAATAGTAAGTATCTATGGAAGTAGAGGACTTAAGCCGGAGCTGGATACTCCCCCCACCACTTTTCGTGACGTCATAGGTGGGCGGGGCCTATGTGGTGGGGTGGGGGGTAATTAGAGTGGTGGGGGTAATTAGAGTGGTGGGGGTAATTAGAGTGGTGTGGGGTAATTAGAGTGGTGGGGGGTAATTAGAGTGGTGGGGGTAATTAGAGTGGTGGGGGTAATTAGAGTGGTGGGGGTAATTAGAGTGGTGGGGGTAATTATTGCAGTGGAGGGGGGTAATAAGAGTAATTGCATAACGAAAGTACTTACTGTAATTATTATGATGGAGGGGGGTAATGAGAGTAATTGCGTAACGAGAGTACTTACTGTAATTATTGTGGTGGAGGGGGTAATACCAGTAATTGCGTAACTAGAGTACTTACTGCAATTATTGCAGTGGAGGGGGGTAATAAAAGTAATTGCATAACGAGAGTACTTACTGTAATTATTATGATGGAGGGGGGTAATGAGAGTAATTGCGTAACGAGAGTACTTACTGTAATTATTGTGGTGGAGGGGGTAATACCAGTAATTGCGTAACTAGAGTACTTACTGCAATTATTGCAGTGGAGGGGGGTAATAATAGTAATTGCGTAACGAGAGTACTTACTGTAATTATTGTGGAGGAGGGGGGTAATAAGAATAATTGCATAACTAGAGTACTTACTGCGATTATTCTGGTGGAGGGGGGAAATTGCATAACGAGAGTACTTACTGCAGTTATTGTGGTGGAGGGGGGTAATAACAGTAATTGCATAATGAGAGTACTTACTGAAATTATTATGGTGGGAGGTACTTAAGGTGTAATGCTGTGACGTAACATTCACTGGTGGGAGCATCCCTATTATTATAAAAGTGAACGAGCAGTTGGTACATGACCATTGTATAGGCTAGACTGCTACAGTAAAGGAATTATGCATTATTTCCATACTTAATGATATGATGGATAATTGTTATACGGAGTTCTCACATTTAAAATTTTATATCTATCGGTGCTGATGAACGTACGTTTTAATCACAATTACCTGTATGCAAGAAATGTCACAAGTCTCAACCAACTTTTGTATAACAGTTCAATTTTTACATTCATCGCTGCATTTTTGACTTTATGGGCGGCACACATTTCATTACTGCAATAAAAAACTATGCGATTTTTTTTTTTTTTTTTGAATGCATGCAAATAACACGTGTTTTGTTACAAATGGACAATTATTATGTAAAATAGTTAAATTTTTACATCCAGGGGTATTTACAGTGGTGGGGGGGGGGGGCAATTAATGTGGTAATGAGGGTAATTGTATAGATGTAATGAGAGCACTAAGTGTAATTACAGTGGTGGGGGGGTGATTAGGACAACATACACTGGTGGTAATAAGAGTAATTGCATAGGTGTAATTACACTGGTGGGAGGTAATTAATGTGGTAATTAAAGGTAGTGGTGGGTAATTAGGACGTCACATACACTAATGAGAGTAATTGCACAACGAAAGTACTTACTGCAAATATTGCGTTGGAGGGGAGTAATAACAGTAATTGCATAACGAGAGTGCTTACTGTAATTGTTGTGGTGGAGAGGAGTAATAACAGTAATTGCATAATGAGAGTACTTGCATGGTGGGCGGTAATAAGAGTAATTGCATAGGTGAATGGTGCAATTCGCGTGGTAGTGGGAGGTAATTAAGACGTTACATAAACTTGTGGTAGTGGGGGCATCCCTATCATTATAAAACTGACTGGGTTGGTATGTGAGCATTACATAGCATCGACTGCTACAGTAAAGAGATACTGTTTCCATACCTAATGATGATCTTTTTTTTTTTTCTGGCTATGATATTGCATTAAAAATATACGGTATACACAGATTTGCTACATTTTTCATAGTGTGTAGGGATGGGGTAATAAATGTGGTAGCGTGGTGGCAATACATATCAAATATGTAGATATACCTATTTATGTGTGAAAGTGTACATAGAACCCGACTAATTAAAGTCGCGTGCATTATCACATGGGCATGGAGTACTGAAGTACATATAAAAGATACCTACACCCACACGTAGTAGAGTACAAAAAAAAGACACTCTAGAGATGTAATGCAGATAAGCAATACGACATATCTAAATATACACGGATGCATGCAATGTACACAATTAGATCCTAGGTCATAAGGTGGTCATGGATGGTCATGGATGGCCATGAATGGTCATGGATGGTCATGAATGGTCATGGAAGGTCATGGACGGTCATGGATGCATTCTCTAGAGATGTAATGTAGATAAGCAATCGCATACAACATATATGAAAATACACGAGCACACAGATGCATGCAATGTAAACAAATGCAATGCACGCAATGAAACATACAACGTAACACAATGTAAGATACAACGTAACACAATGCAACATACGATATAACACACCTACACACATGCATGCAATGTACACAAACGTAATGCACACAAGCATACAATGTAACACACAAGCATACAATAACGGTAATATATCCTTATTAAGGATAATATATTCTTATCCTTATAAGATCAGGATAATGTAGGGATACAGTAAAGATAACATGTATATGCAGTACTTATGCACATACAAAAGATACGTGAACTCACATATAGTAACCCATACACTCGTATCTCACACACACATATAGTAATTCTAATTACACATCTAGTTAAAATCATGCATTGCATGCAGATCTGCTACATCTTTTTATAGTGTGGTGGGGGTTAACTAATGTGGTAGGGGCAAGTAGGTGGGGTGGTAATAAGAATACTGAGTGTAATTAGTGTGGTGGGGGCAGTAATTAGGTCAATGCTGTGATATTGCAATCTTGTTCGCAGGAGTGGGGGTAACCATATCCATATAAAAAACGAGAGATGAGTTCACAGATTATCATTGAACAGGCTAGGCTCCTATAGTAAAGATTTATTATGTATTCGTGTACGTCTTGCGGTAAAAGCTTTACACGTTGTGACAATTTACGTCGTCATGAAAAAGAGTGGTATAGGAATGTTGGAGCTCTCGCAAAGCGGCCCAGGGTTGATTCAATTCCTTCAACATCTAATATGCAAACATGTGATTGCTGTAATGTGACTCTAACAGCAACTTAGATGAAATCACATAAAAGAACACTGCAGCATAGGACAAATAAGAGAGTTTGTATACTGATACTGACAGTCTGATTATTTAAAATTTTAACAGAAAATAATAATGATTTTATGTCAGATAACCAAGACAAATTCGATACTTCGAATTATCAGCACGGTAATACATTTAATGTGCCTAAAGGCCCGCCGATTGTAGGCAATTTCAAAGATGAGTTTCCTGCGGATCCAATAATTAGTTTTTACGGCACTGGAGCAAAAGCTTATTGCGTGCAATCAGTGGGTAATGAGCTTAAAAAAAGCAAAAGCTGTGAAGAGATCCGTTATTCAAAAAGAGTTGTCAATAGATGACTATAGGCAAATCGTTGAACGGGGTGGCTTAATATTCAGAAAAATGAATATATTTAAAAGCCAATTGCATGATATTTTTACTGAAGTAAAAAACAAAGTTACTTTGTCTCATCGTGACGATAAGCGCTTTGTCATTCCCAGCACAGCAAAGACTTTACCGTGGGGCCATTCTGACATACAATTTTTTCAAACCGAGCAAGAACAAAATGTTCGGTGGTTAATGGCTGCCATTAATGACGTACAGAGTTGTTCTGTTGAAATGAATAAAATAGACCAATTACTAGTGGCAATAGCGGAATTAAGCTAGTAATCGCGTTTAAGACGAACGTTTGTTTAACGTAAAGATCCAGAATATTATAAATTAGGTTTAGTTTTTTTATGTATTTTTTTCATAAAGATATTGTAAACTAAGTTTTGTTAAGCAAGTAATTTAACCTTAAATAAAAGTGGACGTTTGTTTAACGTACTGTTCCAAAATGTTATAAGTTGTTAACTATATGTATGTACTATTCTGTAAAAAACATGATATGCTAGGCTAATTTTATACTTTATATGTAACTGAAATTATGTAATGTGTGTGTGTGTACTTATGTCAAAAATAAATTAGAATTAATTCGAGAATCCTGCTTTAATTTCTATAACTATTATTGTAATAGTGTACGTAATAAAAATTATTGTGTCGTTATTATACTTTACACCAAAATTCCTAAATTAAAGCGAGCGCCGTGCTTGACTTACGATGACGCGGCACTTGACTTGGTGGTGCGATACATTTCAACCAATGAGCAGGAAACACAATTTCCCCTACTCTAAGAGTGGTGGAAATGGAGGGGCGAGCGTGGTGTATTTATACTTTCTGGACGCTTCCAAAGTTCTCTTCGCCTTCAACTTTTGTTGTGTGCTGTGTTCTGTGCCAAGTTTCATTTGCCTTCACACTGTGAGTTAAATTGTGTTTTTTATAATTGTTCAAATTCGATCATAATGGTGAGACAAATTGTTTCTGGCGGCAATCGTAAAACAACCAATCAATCGGAGGCTGGTAATGCTGAGAAGTTTCTGCAGGGTGTGGCCCTTTTAACTAATTTTGTATCGGGCCCTACTACCACGGTAGGTGCATCAACAATAACAAACCACAGTGTAATATGTGCGGCGACCCCAGCGGCACAATACATTGTGGCCGGCTCCGCTACAAATAACATATTGGCACCGAGTGGTAGCACAGCAGGTCCGACAATTCTAGGACCTAGTGCTGGAACTATGGGCCCGACATACAGTAGAGCAGGTAGACCGGGATCAAGAGTAAACATAATTTCAAATATTTTAATCCCGGTCACAAGTACTTCAACATCTAACGCCACCTCTAATGCGACCTCCAGCACTAGCACGATTGATGGGTCAGTTTATGGCGGTCACCAGAGGCACGCTGTAAACCAACCTGATGTGGACACTCATCCGGTAATTCATATCTCCGACGACAACAACGCTAAAGGAACTCATTCCAATAGCACCGAAGTCATAGATGGATTACAGGATCGTGAAAGCAAAATCCACGATGCTGAGAAGCTCACTCATTCAGATGTAAAATCTAAATCTAAAAGGACAGCTTCTGCATCGAGGAGTCAGGGTGGGCATCGCGTTACCTTCCAACCCTCATGTGCATCTATATCGTTGGTCACTAGTGATGATTCCGACGATGATTTTGTGAAACCGCCAGCAATCAAAAAGGCTGAAAGAGCCGGTGACTCCGATGACGATTTTGTTATAAAGCCGAGAGTAAATACAAATAGTGTTAAAGTAGAAAAAAGTAATAGCCGTAAAACAAAATCATCATCGGCGGCATCAAGGGGTGGTAGAGGAAGGGGTAGGGGTAGACGTGTCACAAACCCAAACACAAAATCATCGTCGGCAGCATCAGGGCGTGGTTCAAGAAGGGTGACTACTCAGCTAACACCGGACTTTTCCGTTACGCCGCCACATATTCCTCAATACATGTTAGGTGTACCTCAAAATTTACCTGAACCATTATCAACTATTCGCGAGGATCCTCCTAGGCCGTTGATCAAAACTGCGGGCCGAGGCGTAGGAGGAAAGGGTAATTTAATGAACCTCACCGCTGAGGTAAATCGAGACGCGAAACATAGTCCGGTGTTATGCGGTAGATCTGACGACATCGCATTAGAACAACCAAGCTGTTCTAATGCGGTGCCACCACAATCATTCTCAGGTGGTAACGACGCGCTAGAAGGAGCTGGAACTTCTAACGCAGCGGTGCCATCACCACAGCCGGGACCTGTGGATCAAATCGCGGAACTGGACAACATAGATATTTCAGATTTAATAATTTTTCATTCGCCAGTTCCATCGATTGAAAATCCCTCAGATTCTGATTCAGATTGCGATTTTCTTTCTCAGGAAGCTGACCGGCATTTGTTTAAAAATGCATTTAGACAAATGAAGGCCTTAAGGGTAAAAAAGAAACAAAGGCACGACGCAGATATCGTGGCGCGCGCTTATGATGATTTGCTGCAACTGCATGCTAAGGCACGGGATGCCAACTTGGAAGAACTCGTGAGGCATGCCGAAACTATAACAGCGGAAATAGAGAGTCTAGAGGCAAAACTTGCTAGATTAAGGCTAGATAGGGAACAAATCATCACTAGCGCGAATGCGGCGAGGATTGAGGCCCAACAAATAATGGAGGGCATCAATAATCGCCGCATAGCCGAGGCTAAGTCGCGACGGGAGTTGGAAGGTATTAATAGTAAATTGAAAGTGTTTGGCCAGAACTAGCAAAGGCAAAGACGTACTATATATATTTTTGTAAAAAATGTTAGATGTAGTGATTATTATTATTATGTTTTAGTTATTAGTTAGTTTTAATCATAATTTATAAAAAAATTATTTGTCGGCAGAAAAAAAAATTGTTTAGTTATTTCATTTATTTAGTTATAGTTATAATAAATAATGTGCTTGTAAAAATAATAAATGAAATTAAAAACTATTTACTTGTTTTTTAATTATTAGTGCTTACAAAATAATTAAATTTATATCGCATTAATAGGAGTAATTGCATACGTGTAATGGGGCAATTAGTGCGGTAATAATAGTAATTCCAGGTGTAATGAGTGTAATTACAGTGGTGGGAGGCAATTCATGTGGTGGGGAGAAAGGGAAATTATTGTGGTGGGGCGGATCTATTACTATAAATGGCCTGTGACAGTATCACAAAAATCAAATCTATCTCTGATTACTCAAGAGTTAACGAGTGTAGTGCAACCACCTCAATTATATCAAGTGAGCAATATTTTTATATTATTCTTTACGATTCTTTCACTGTACACACCCATTTTAACCATGGAAATTTCGGAACTAGATTTATTAGCACTTAATGCAATTATTAGTGAGAGTACTGAGGTTTTGGGGCAAAAGCCTATTTCATCATTAATTAAGGACAAAGCCTATGTCATAAAGAAAATGTCAGTGGTCAATACGCGGTTTGGAAAATCAATCGTCGTAAATTTGTTTGAGGAAAGTACAATAACAACTTTCAAATCATTTTTACCCAAACGAGTTGTAGAAAATATAAGTGAAGAAGTAATCAATAAGATTAATTTATCCGGTGGTAAATACACATTGACATATTTAGGTCAGCGTCCTCCAATGTATGTCGGTGCGAAATCCAGTGCAATGATACGTTTAGGTTATTAATTTAGAAGCAATTATTGTATTAGTTATTTTTTAGTTCTTAGTTTTAATTTTCTACTGGATAATAAAATACAGTTAGAAAGAATGGTAGGAGTACTATAATATAGAATATTGCTAGCTCATTTGAAAATACAGGAACGTTATTATTTTGGTTAATGGCAATAACCTGATTTCCACAATATACCTAGTTCCCGCAGTGTTTTATCTGCGCTTACACCAGGTATAAGTAAATGAAATTCAGTCTTTCTGTATGCATTTTAATACATTTGTTTGCTTTCAGTTTAACCGATACCAACAAAATATGTGGATGCAATATTCAGTTCAACGATGGGTGAGGGCAAAAGACATTAAATCAGCCATTGAAAGGTTGTCTTGTGGACTATGGGGCTTAAGAAGGGATTCGCAGCATTAATTGTAATGATATGGAGCTGGAGTAAATTTATGTGACAGATATTCTCGAGGTTTTTTAAGTTTGAATGAATATTGTGAGTCTATGGTTATAACTAAATTAAAGAAACTTCTTGAATGACCTAGTGAAGTACCTACCAGCTGGAATTATTGAAACATATAAACTCAATCAATCTGATGACGATAAATAATATTCATTTTAATATATATTGTTACAAATAGATAATTATTGTATAATACATAGTATCTTCTATTTATATTAATTATTTTTTATAGCTATAACAATAAAAAATTGAATTCTAATTGTAAATAGCTTAAGTAACAATATATGGTAAATAAAAATAATGTTCTAATATATATCGTATATTATTTATTTAAGGTGGGTACCTACTTTAAGTGCAAAATAAAGTGAAGATAAATCGACTTATATAATAAGAAACTAGTACACGTCTCTTCATTTCAGTAGCATAATGTCCCTTTTCTATAGCAGTCTAGCCTATACAAATGTCATATACCAACCCGACGTTCAGTTTTATAATGATAGGGATGCTACCACCGATGTATGTGACGTCCTAATTACTTCCCACCGCAACCACGCCAATTGCCCCATTCACCTATGCAATTACTCTTATTACTTCCCACCCACCATGCGATGCTCCCACCACCAGTGTATGTAACGTCACTATGTCCTAATTGCGCCCCTCCCCCACTACAAATATTCCACCATGGTGTGGCAAAACAGAAAAAATATAATTATTCTTAAAAATAACCACCATTGTATAGTACTGGAAACGCAAATATTACAAAAATATATCACTACAATACACTAATACACTAATACACCAGACATCTTTAAAATTGATTGAAAATTATTAACATATGTTCTAATCCATCATTAAACATCTATGGTTTGAGAAACTGCACAACTCCAATATTTTTTTCTCTTCGTTAAATGTTGACGTAAATGCCAAGAATTGCCATTGTGCAGGTAAAAAAAAAAGGATTTTGTCAAAGTAATGTTCCACAATTTCGGTAGCATCATCTAATTAAAACCGCATTATTAAAAAACATAAAAGTATACTGGAATCTAATGCTGACACTCGATCAAGATCGAATGTCTTTAATTACGTTTTTAGGTAATTGCCAGTACGTTTCACAAATGTAGTAGATTTCCGGCAAACTGAAAAATTGTACTTTTAGTAGTTTGGCAGGTCGAAAACAATGACCCTTACTACAACAATTTGATTTAGTGAGTATGTTATAACTGCGCAAAAATTTGATTACATATGTAAAAATATCATGGCAGACATTGCACCATTATACAGGGTGATCGTCAGAAGTTATAAATTGTCATAATATAGAGTAATTTTGGTGCAGCTAAATTATTCAAATATGGAGAATGTTTCAGTTTTACTGGAAAATTAGAGGGCAATGCTTGGATTACTATAGGGCTAAACTAAAAATGAATGGTGTAATTTTCCTTAACACTGCGCAAATTTTATCATAAATTCTTGTAACAGTTGGAAATGAACCCATACTTTTCTTATGGAATGTGGCTTTCAGACATTTTTTTAGTCAAATGCCTACAATCCTTTTTTAATGTAATTGCCAATACGTTTCACAAATGTAGCGGTAAAAGTAAGTTATACGTAGGTATTAACATTTTAAAGTTCACTTTACCACAATAGGGTGCATTTGTTGTGCATAGTAGTTAAATTGTAGTTGGCAATAATGAATATTTCACCACTTCTTCGTTTTTTCGGCAGGTGTTCCCAATATAATATAAAATTCCTAAGCCATAGCTATAATTTTAATAATCAGAACACAATAAAAAAAAAAAAAATGCATTACCCCAATATTCTCATTTAATCATATTATAGGAAATGTTACACACTACGGTTTTGGGAAGTCCGAGATACAAAAACACAGGTAAAATGGGATTATAGAAAAACTAACTGACGTTAGCCGCGGAAGCGATTGACATTTATTATAGGAGCTCCATGGTGTATACTTTTTGAAGATAAAGTTCTTTTGTTTGTTAATGTTGGCGGGTAAATAGCATCAAAATTTGACCGTACATTATACACGATTGTTACATCCAAAACAAGAGAAAACTCAGCATTGTGCCCATAGTGTAAGCCATAGGTACAATAATATAAAGACATTATAAGGGATTTTAAAGTCACTTCTGTTCTTTTCGTAAGCACCTGAGAATGTCTGTAGTGTCAATTGGTTTTGGTTTCCTTTTAAAGGCAAACCCTTAGGAATTCTTGTTATAACTGTATAGAAAATTTCGTTAAAAGCTTTGAAACATTTGGCATTAGATGAAAGTCTATAAGCCGACTTTAATAATGCAACTAAAGAACGAGAAAGCGGGTATAATATATTGAATGAGAATGACCATAATGTTACAATTATATACATAAAAAACACGCGTGCTGTTACGTTAAACACCACACGTAGTAGTCATGTTGCAGCACTAATAAAAAATTGTATTTTTCTTCAAATATAGCCGCTATTTTAAAGTACTGGAAACACAAATATTACAAAAATATATCAGTAGAATACACTACTACACCAGACATCTTTGAAATTGACTAAAAATTATTAACTTTTATTTTAAGCTATAATTCAAACTCCGATCTCGGGCGGTCCACCTTTTCCATTATTAAATGTCGGCGAAAATGTAAAGAATTGGTTTTGTGCAGGTAAAAGGGGATTCTTGCATCGTTTCACAATTTCGGTGCAGTCATCTAATTAAAAGAGATAATTTTCCTTAATTAAATGTTGTCGCAAATGCCAAGAATTGCCACTATGCAAGTAAAAGGGCATTTTGTCAAAGCAATGTTCCACAATTTCGGTGGCATCATGTAATTAAAAAAGATAATAAAACATATAAAAGTACCACAATACACTGAAATCTAATGTTGACACTTGGTCAGAGTCGAATGTCTTCAACTACGTTTTTAGGTAATTGCCAGTACGTTTCACAAATGTAGTAGATTTCCGGCAAAAGTAGGTAGGTATAACATTTTAAATGAAAATAAAATTCACTTTACCGCAATAGTGTACACACGGTACATACTAGCTAAATTGTAGCTGGCAATAATGAATATTTCAACACTCAATCGTTTTCAGCAGGTGTTTCTAACATAATATTCTCGCCGAGATAAAATTAAGTCTTTTTTAAGAATCAAACTATATCAGAATACAATGAATGTGCATTATCCACATATTCTCTATTATTTAGATTATAAAAAATGTTGCACAATACCGTTTTAAGAATTCCAATATACAAAAGTCCAAGTAAATTTATAGAAAAATTAACTGATGTCGACATCGTCAGTGTGAAACGAAATTAACTCTGCATATAATGTAGAACATGAATATTATAATATAAAAGCATAAAGGCATTTTAACGTAAGGGATTTCAAAGTCTCTTCTGTTTTTTGTACCTGAGAATATTTATAGTTTCCTTTAAAATGTAAACCCATGGATCGGGTCACGCTGACTCACTTATCACGGAAACAATTGTACTTTTACTAGTTTGGCAGGTCGAAAATAATGACCATTACTGCACGAATTTGATTTAATAAGTATGTTATAATAGTACGGGAGCCCATCGACAAAAGTGCCATCGGGCACCTCAGTTTGGTGGAGCGGTCACGTGACTGCGCTCTCTTCGCGAGAGAGGTAAAAAACAAAGGACCGCTTAAATTTTGCCAAAAAAAAAAAAAAATTGAGACACATTGTTTGAGTAAAAATAAGCATTTTTTTTTTTTTATCTCATGATGTTTTTTCCAAGGTGTTTCCTTCTCCCAGAACGAAATTTTAAAAAAATCATTTTTTTTTGTTGTAATTTTTCTACTAGAGAAGGAAGCACTTTGAAGAAAAAGTTTAAGAGACAAAAGTTATTTATTTTTTATCTAGAAAACGTGCCTGAATTTTTTTGGCTTTTTCTGAACAAAATCTAGGGAAATTCGGGGCCGAAATTATTTTTGTCTAAGAAATTCTGAAAACCGGTAGGCATGTTCTATGTGCAAAAATAAGCAATTTTTGACACTTGCTGTTTTTCTCTGAAACGCTTCCTTCACCCTAAACCAATTAATAAAAATCTGAGTTCTATTCCTTTGTTATTTCTTTTCCGGGGGAAGGAAGCACGTTGGACAAAAACACCAAGAGACAAAAGTTGCTTATTTTGTATAAAAAAAAAAAAAATGTGCCTGAAATTTTTCAGCAATTTTTTGCTATCATTTAAGCGGCCCTTTGTTTTTTACCTCACTCTCGACGAGAGCGCAATCCCGTGACCTACCGTTGCGTTGGGGGAAATGGTAACTACAGATGCCTACAACATCACCAAGCGGCGGCAACTGCGGTGCTTGAAGCCACTTTTGTCGATGGGCTCTCGTACTACAACTGCAAATGAATCCACACTTTTCTTATGGAATGTGGCTTTCGGACAATTTTAAAGAAATTTTAGAATGCTATTCTTTGAATCCATGCAAAGAAAAATCTGAAAGGGCAAAAAAGAGCTCTAATTATATTTCCGCGACTTCTACAACCTCTGGTAGCAGCAAAATCTGTGATTTTTGAAATTAATGTACTACGAAAGCTTTTTCATTATAACTATGAAACAAAGTATAATATATTAATGAATGAAGCCCACCACCCTGCATGGAATGCCCCCCAGCAGCATACCACCGCTTTTTCGTCAACATAAGGAATATTTAAATCAGATTGATATAGCTAGACCACGTATTTGTGTATACAAGTATTGTGTGTCTGTAATCAAATGTGTATGAGTACATGTGTGTGTGTTTTGTTATACTCGAGTAAGTTAGAGATAAAATTCCTAAGCCTTGGTTATAATTTTAACAATGAAAGTGCATTATCCATCACATCCCCTTTATTCTTATTATAGAAAATGTACAATACCGTTTTTAGATTTTCAATATACAAAACCCCAGGTAAATTGGAATTATAGAAAAAACTAACTGAAGTCGGCGTTGACAAGATGACAGGTGATAAATTTATTACGAAAGCTTTATGCATTGTTTGTAGGTAGCAATTCGACCGCCTATTATGCCTACCTGGTTGCATCAATGTGAAAACAAATAAACTCTGTATTGTACATATTATTATAATATAAGAGCATTTCAACGTGAGGGATTTTGAAATCGCTTCTGCTTCTATTTTTACGTCATAAGCACCTGAGAATGTTTATAGTGCCCATTATGTTTGGTTTCCCTTTTAAACGTAAACCCTCGGGTTGGGTGAGACTGACTCAGTTATAATTAAAACAATTGTACTTTTAGTGGTTTGGCAGGTCGAAAATACTCACTACACCAATTTGATTTAATAAGTACCTATATTATAACTGTACAAAAATTTAATTACATGTGTAAATATATCATGGTAGAAATTGGAACGTTATACAGGGTGATCATCAGAAGCTATAAATTGTCATAATATATTGTAATTTTGTTGCAGCTAAATTATTCAAATAGGGGAAATGTTTCAGTTTCACTGGAAAATTAGAGAAGAACTTGTGTTATTATAGGAGTAAACTGAAATTGAATAGTATAGTTATCCTTCACAGTGGGTAAATATTACGATAAATTCTTGTAATAGTTGGGAAACGAACCCACACTTTTCTTATGGAATGTGGCTTTCGGACATTTTTAAAGAAATCTTAGTATGTTATTCTTTGAACTCATACAAACAAAAAGCTGACAGGGCAAAAAAAAGATCTCTAATTATATTTCCGTGACTTCTACAACCTCTGGAAGTAGCAAAATCTGTGGTTTTTGAAATTAATATACTACGAAAGCTTTTTCATTATAACTATGAAACAAAGTATAATATATTAATGAATGAAGCCCACCACCCGGCATGGAATGTCTCCCAGCAGCATACCACCGATTTTTCGTGGACATAAGGAATATTTAAATCAGAATGATATAGCTAGAATGTGTATTTGTGTATACCAGTATAGTGTGTCTGCAACTGTAATCAAATGTGTATGAGTACATGTGTGTGGGTGTGTGTGTGGGTGTGTGTGTGTGTGTGTTTTGTTATATTCGAGTAAGTTAGAGATAAAATTCCTAAGCCTTGGTTATAATTTGAACAATCAAACTATATCAGCTGTCAGTATATGACTACTTAATCGCTTCATGTTCTAGTTGGCGGCAAAGAAGCCACTATGAACTGAACCATCCAATGCACTTGTACTTCAAGACACATATTTAAGCTACAGTGCATTGGATGGTTTTCTTGCTGCCAACTAGAAAATGAAACGATTAAGTAGTATAGTTCATACGCTGATAGTTGACTTAAAATTTCAATGTAAGAAAATAATTGGCCGCTGTAACATCTAAGCTCCTTCTACTCAGCTTGCTTTAAATCATTGTGCTCTTGCAAATATTCACTTTCTTAACAAAAAGCATTGTTGTAGATTTTAGAGAAGCTATATTTTATTTAGTTAAAAATAGGCAATAAACCATAAAAATAATAAGTATAAATAAGATACTATGTATTATACAATAATTCAATATTCAGTGAAAGTGTTGTCAGTACAGAGATCTTAATATGCTTCATTCATTACTCTGTATGTCCACATCATATCAGTATTATGAAGTAGTTCATGGAGTCTTACGGGGTTTCACGGAGGTTTAGACGTACCATGTGTTATTTAATTTCTGTTACACGGTATACATACATAGCACTTTTTTTTATTGCTTTACGTCGAACTTCTGCATTCAAGCACACATTTTGTCAAAAAATACTTTGGAAACATGTGTTTGTCAAAAAAAAATCCTCGTAAATTTTTACAGTAAAGAAATGTATGTCCATACAGTTAAAAAATACATTGGAAAGCATCGATCGATGTAAGAATTGAAGTGCATTTGTGTACATTGCATGCATGGGATGCATTGTATGTTGCATTTTGTTACATTGTACGTTGTATTGTGTTACATTGGTGTACATTGCATATGTGTTTTATCCTTAATTATCCTCGTTTCATCCATAATAATTATCCTCGTTTTATCCTTAATTATCTTCGTTTTATCCTTAATTACCCTCGTAATAAAAGGATAAGGAACATTGCACGCATATGCTGCATTTTCTGTGTGCATTGCATTTATACTATTTGAAAAAAAGTAATACACAGTTCTAAATATTATTACTGCGATCAGATGCGTAATTCTTATTTTTTTATGTAGTTTACATAATAATTGTAACAAAATATTTTGAAAACATGTGTTATTTACGTGTGAAAAAGAAATCACATAAATCTACAGTAATAAAATGTGTGCCAATACAGTCAGAAATGCAGCGATGGATGTAAAAATTTAACTATTTTACATAATAATTGTCCATTTGTAACAAAATACGTGTTATTTGCATGCATTCAAAAAAAAAAAATAAAAAATCGCATAGTTTTTTATTGCAGTAATGAAATGTGTGCCGCCCATAAAGTCAAAAATGCAGCGATGAATGTAAAAATTGAACTGTTATACAAAAGTTGGTTGAGACTTGTGACATTTCTTGCATACAGGTAATTGCGATTAAAACGTACGTTCATCAGCACCGATAGATATAAAATTTTAAATGTGAGAACTCCGTATAACAATTATCCATCATATCATTAAGTATGGAAATAATGCATAATTCCTTTACTGTAGCAGTCTAGCCTATACAATGGTCATGTACCAACTGCTCGTTCACTTTTATAATAATAGGGATGCTCCCACCACCAGTGAATGTTACGTCCTAATTACCCACCACTACCTTTAATTACCACATTAATTACCTCCCACCAGTGTAATTACACCTATGCAATTACTCTTATTACCACCAGTGTATGTTGTCCTAATCACCCCCCCACCACTGTAATTACACTTAGTGCTCTCATTACATCTATACAATTACCCTCATTACCACATTAATTGCCCCCCCCCCCCCCCACCACTGTAAATACCCCTGGATGTAAAAATTTAACTATTTTACATAATAATTGTCCATTTGTAACAAAACACGTGTTATTTGCATGCATTCAAAAAAAAAAAAAAAAATCGCATAGTTTTTTATTGCAGTAATGAAATGTGTGCCGCCCATAAAGTCAAAAATGCAGCGATGAATGTAAAAATTGAACTGTTATACAAAAGTTGGTTGAGACTTGTGACATTTCTTGCATACAGGTAATTGTGATTAAAACGTACGTTCATCAGCACCGATAGATATAAAATTTTAAATGTGAGAACTCCGTATAACAATTATCCATCATATCATTAAGTATGGAAATAATGCATAATTCCTTTACTGTAGCAGTCTAGCCTATACAATGGTCATGTACCAACTGCTCGTTCACTTTTATAATAATAGGGATGCTCCCACCAGTGAATGTTACGTCACAGCATTACACCTTAAGTACCTCCCACCATAATAATTTCAGTAAGTACTCTCATTATGCAATTACTGTTATTACCCCCCTCCACCACAATAACTGCAGTAAGTACTCTCGTTATGCAATTTCCCCCCTCCACCAGAATAATCGCAGTAAGTACTCTAGTTATGCAATTATTCTTATTACCCCCCTCCTCCACAATAATTACAGTAAGTACTCTCGTTACGCAATTACTATTATTACCCCCCTCCACCACAATAATTACACTAAGTACTCTAGTTATGTAATTATACTAAGTACTCTCGTTATTACCACCTCCACCACAATAATTGTAGTAAGTACTCTAGTTACGCAATTACTTTCATTACCCCCCCCTCCAACACAATAATTACAGTAAGTACTCTAGTTACGCAATTACTGGTATTACCCCCTCCACTGCAATAATTGCAGTAAGTACTCTCTTTTCGCAATTACTGTCATTACCCCCCTCCACCACAATAATTACAGTAAGTACTCTCGTTATGCAATTACTGGTATTACCCCCTCCACTGCAATAATTGCAGTAAGTACTCTCTTTTCGCAATAACTGTCATTACCCCCCTCCACCACAATAATTACAGTAAGTACTCTCATTATGCAATTACTTTTATTACCCCCCTCCACTGCAATAATTGCAGTAAGTACTCTAGTTACGCAATTACTGGTATTACCCCCTCCACCACAATAATTACAGTAAGTACTCTCGTTACGCAATTACTCTCATTACCCCCCTCCATCATAATAATTACAGTAAGTACTCTCGTTATGCAATTACTTTTATTACCCCCCTCCACTGCAATAATTGCAGTAAGTACTCTAGTTACGCAATTACTGGTATTACCCCCTCCACCACAATAATTACAGTAAGTACTCTCGTTACGCAATTACTCTCATTACCCCCCTCCATCATAATAATTACAGTAAGTACTTTCGTTATGCAATTACTCTTATTACCCCCCTCCACTGCAATAATTACCCCCACCACTCTAATTACCCCCACCACTCTAATTACCCCCACCACTCTAATTACCCCCACCACTCTAATTACCCCCCACCACTCTAATTACCCCACACCACTCTAATTACCCCCACCACTCTAATTACCCCCACCACTCTAATTACCCCCCACCCCACCACATAGGCCCCGCCCACCTATGACGTCACGAAAAGTGGTGGGGGGAGTATCCAGCTCCGGCTTAAGTCCTCTACTTATGGATACTGAATATAACATTCTTAGGGCTGTGTTTTTCATACACAGCAAAAAAAGATTTTTCAAAAAAGCTCAAGACAAAGGAAACAGATTAGATTTCCCAAACGTCGGCGAAATATTTAATTGTTTTTTGTAGACCAGTGTAATTAACATCACTAAGCCAACCCAATTTGTCATCTAACAGAACACCTATAGTCTATTCGGTTTAAAAATGAAGTAATCCTGATACTGGTTCATACAGCCACACGCCCACTATTAGAATTAGAAGCGGTCCTGCGAATTTGCGTCGCGTATTGACTAATGAGAAAATGAGAAATAGATTCATGTGCAAAGAAAACGTTTCATTGTTAACTGAACGGAGTATAATAGCTGAACTTTCTTCCTTAATGATGACCGAACTAGTTTTGTGATTTATCACTCTTTCTTAAGCTTACTTTCAATGCATCATTTATTGGAAGTTTTTTCAACTTCATCTAAATAATTTATTTAATCAGAATAACTTGCGTTTGAAGCAATTAAAGATATAATGTCAGCAAAAAGAATACATTTATAAGGATGAAGAAAATACTCTGTATCTTTTATAAATAAAATAGACAACAGTGGTCCCAAGACAGATCTTTGTGGGACACCATGTTTAACGATATTAAGAGCTGAGTTTACGTTGCTTATAGAAACAGATTGTTTTCTATGTTCAGATACGATTTTAATAGAGCTAAAGGTAATCCTCTTATACTTTAGTATATTTTTGTTAATAACTAGTCACATAGTCAACATTAGTAACGCCACTGGACTTTAAAGTAATGATAATGGATTTTCATTCTGCAGCAAAAATGATGCAAAAAAGATCATTTACGCTTTTTGGATGGGATGCGCTGTTTTAGAGCGATTTAGTTTCAGAAATGAATAAATACCCCAATTACGTCCTTTAACTTATGTTGTTTCCTTTAGCGTTCACACTATAAATGGATACGCGAAACTCCTCTATAAAAATGTCGGAACATTCACAGTTAATTGCTTAATAAATCCGTCCGTCGCTTAATAGCTCTCAATAAAGAAAAAATATTAATAAAAAATATACGACTTCAGCTGCTGCTACTGGTTTTTAAATAGCGATAAAATTAAATTAAACAAAATAGCCCTAATTTCGAATCGATATTTAATTAACTCCAAGCAACTACAACAATAATTTAACGCTTGTTGTCTGTAGTATCATTTAAATTACTGTTCGCATTCTTCTTCCCTGTGACCTTGTGTACTATTCATTTTCTATGCCCCAAAAATATTTCGCTAACTAATCAAACTTTGTACAAACAGAACAGAACTTCAGTTTGCAATGACAGAGTTGCCGGTTTGTCCTAGAAATCACTAAGTCATTGGGTAATTTATGTATGTAGTCGATGAAGTATGTATAAAGAACATCATAGCGCAATATAAAATCCAAGAAAATTTTACGAAAAAAAAGTTCTAGGTATTTTTTTCGAATAAGAGACTCGAATGTATAGTATATATGATATCAATTCAGATAGCCTAAAAACGAAAACTCGGAGTATAGTCGACATCTCCTTTAGGGGATATAGGCGGCGGCGGTGGAAATGTAAAAATGCTTTAAATACTAAATAATTATTTTTTAATTGTTAAAGAAAGGGATTTCTATAATACTTTATTCAATAGAATTGGTTCATGAAAAAATATGTTTATCACATTATTTGATAACTCACATAAATGATATGTTAAGGTTACGTCTATTATCTAGTGACCTACCTCTCGCTCTATCTTCTAGCGGCAAAGTTATGTAATCTTAGGCGGGAGTTGCATAGATGGTAATATTCCTTCCGCGAAGGGGCGTAAAGCAGTGACTGTCTCGTTTATTTAAAGGTTAGGCCATGATACTAGGAACTTTTCAGTATCATGACGTTAGGCAGGTAGGAAATATCTACTATTCTATAAAGGAAAGACTCGGCAAAATTTTAAAGGGGAAACTCGTATCCTTCTCAGTAGTGGAAATAGGTCGACGTTAAATAAACAAATTTCAAAAAAGCTTTGTCTATGAACTTTAAATAAACAATATTTCATTCGTCACTATCCGAGTTTTCAGAAATTGAATGGGTATTTACATTAATAATAATAGGATTAATAGGTGGTAATATAGAATATTCATTTTCCTTTTTTATCACATGAGATACACACTTCCTCCGTATATCGCTTTTGCCTATTTCGTCTACTATTATCTTTATATTCTTTAAGACAGACTCACTTAATTGTTGGGATTGATTATATTGATGTAGTCTTGTTTTTACATCAGCCCACACCATTTCAACGGGGTTGAAAACGCAATAATATGGAGGCAGACATAAGATAGTATGACCGTGTGCTTCAAAAATGTTTTCAACGGCATATTCCTTTTTAAAATTTTACTTTCCAATCAGTTCTAATAAAGTCTTTTTTGAGTTTTTTTTTCTGGTGTTTCCATGCCTTTACCTTTCATAAATTCAATAATATCGCCTTTTCTTGTGTTGGTGTTCGGAATTTTTGTGTGTTGCTGCGAATGGTATAACGCATTGTCCATAACAATTACAGAATTTGGTGGAATATTTGGTAACAGCTGTTCCTTTGCCCACTTCTCAAATAATTCGGCTGTCATATCCTCGTGGTAGTCGGCAGAGGATTGATAGATATTGGAATAAAACTGTTTTTACTTCCAGCATGTAGAATTATTATTCTTTTTCCCCTAGAACATGGAGCATTAAAATTATACTTTTTGGTGTTTCTACCCAACCGTATTGAACTACATCATGGGTGTCAAACCATGTTTCGTCAAGATAAATTATGTCTATTTGCATCTCGGTATTCTTTTATTTTACGCAGGTACTTGTGTCGATGATCAACGATGCGTGCTGTTTCCATAACTACCATTCGTTTGTCCAATGTTTTGTACCTAAAACCGCAATCGAGCAAAACGTTCCGCAAAATGTCTAATGCTTTATAGTTATAATCTGGATAGTCGCGTAACTTATCCCTAATCACTTCTAATATGTGTAACTTCTGTTCATTGTAAAAGTCATACACAAATCGACGAATGACATCTTTGGACGCGTTATCAATTTTTTAAAGTTTTTGTCCAACTCTTTTCCGTTTAATAGAATGATCAACTACATCCCCGGCTCTAATAACCCTATAAATTGTAGTACGGCTAAATTTGGTTGATTCACAAATCCTCTTCACAATTTGATTGTATGAAGAATCAATATTTTCGCTTTCTAAACACGAGTAAATATTCAAAATACTTTGAACGTGTAGGTCTTTATTTGCAAATTCCGCTTGCATTTTAAACAATTAATTGCAAAAATCACTCAAACACAGTCATAAAACTAATAATTTATTCAAACATTCACTAGAATTAAGTAATTTATAACGCTGCCTGGCTGTACTGCACTGCCTCGTACAGATCATACGATATAGTTCATACGTATTTTTGTTTAAAATATTATGGCATGCAAAAACTCTGAACAAGGTTGGAGTTGACAAGTCAAATTCGCTAAGCATTTAATCCCACTGTATTTCAGTGACAAGCGGATCAAGTCCACGTGGACTGTAGACGAGGAGTGGTGAATATAAATCTGTAAAATTCTGTGCTCTCTCATTCATTGTGAAGCGATATATTGACAATACCCCGTAAGATCCTCTAGTTTCCAATTAAGTTCGTAAATACTATGTCACTACATATTTTTTTTATTTTAAAGCTGATATGGTAAGACTGGGGTTACTGCTGTAGCAGAAGATGGATAATCAGTGAGACAAACTGCACTGTGTTATAATATTAGCAAAAACCAGAAGCATCCATGGAAACTTCTTAATTTTAAATGATTTATTAATTCCTCCTCGAACACGGAAGACCACAAGTGTCCATTAATAGCACAAAATCACCTCGACTTAACAATTATAAAATAAAATGTAGATAACATCCTGTCTCGAGTAGCAATAAATGAAATAAAATAAATATTAAAAGTGTCAAGTTATCTTCTATTAACCAATTAAACGATAATTGTTAAGGTAAACATACCATCGAAATAAATTAATTAAAGGCATTTTAGTTTTAATTAATGTAATCGTCAATTAATCAACCATCCAATTTGGCATATTTGCATTACAATAATTAGTTTAATGATTGCAATATTCAAATAATGTTAGATAATTATGTTTATACTACGCCGATGTATAAACTAATTAAAATCTTTGAAAATAAGATAATTTTAAATATGCTTAATAGAACAGCATTAAAATTTCACTAAGAAACGAGTAAATAACGCGTTGATTTATCGACTTGACGTTTGCATCGGTAAGTAGCGACACTCAGCGGAAATGTTAGCCACACAAATAAAAATTTAATAGAAAAAAAAGGCTTTTCTAGTAATTTTTTCTCTCACAAAAGCTTATCACAGATAAGTATAGGCACATATATCTTTCTAAACAACTACTTTGCCGGCTGCATGCCACGATCAATGATGGATTAAAAGAAACAAAATATGTACATTACATACAGGACTGTCAAAATAATATTATTTTCATTTAGACTACCCCGTTCAGCAATACCAACAACAATTAAAACAAGAACACTTACCAGAAAAAACAGTTATATCAAACTTTAAAATATTCACCGACACGCGTTTCGATGTTTACATCTCGCCAGTGTGACTTCTAAAGCTTAGAATGAACTGAAAAATTATTTGTTAGGTAAATACCTCTGCAATAATTCAATGGGCTTGTTCGGCATTTTTTTTTATTTCACAAATCGAAAGTGCAAGTATAAATTAATGGATCTGCAAAAAATCAGAATCTTATTCGCACGTTTAGTATCTTAAAAACTATTACAAATTTCCATCTCGCGAAAATGGGGCGTGGCCAGGCGCTACGTCACTATACGCATAGACTCGGCGATCTCAATAGACTTGATGTTCCTTATTGGTTATAATTATAAGTTTTTTCGAAGTATTGTTTGTTTTGCTTACTACTTGACAGTAGGGGAGTACAATTTGGTGAAATGTCAAAAAATTACAATTTTCTCTCGCTCCTGCCAGAACAAATTTTCGATTTCGATCCTGCAATTTACGATTATAATTCATCGCCGACCTTCTCCTTTCCGTAGACACATAATGTTTTTCGACTTTTCAGGTTAAATTTGAAAGGTCCCAGAAAGCCATTTTTCTTACGTCACTTGCGTATAGTGACGTCACAAATGAGCGCTCGGTTTTTGCAACTATTACTAAATTCAACTCCTTATATCTCGAGAACGGAAAAAGTTAATAATACGAAATTTTAAGTGTATAATGAGAATATCGAGTACTATATGAAAAAGTATAAAAACCATATAAAAAGAATATCATGGAACAAGCCCATTTAACTCAATTCAATTCATTTATTAATCATTTAAGATAGACGGTGTATATGGCAAGTCAACAAGTTACAAAGTATAAAATAGATAGACAAAATACAAAAATAAAATAAAATAATATATTTACATATACTCATATATAAACATGCAAATAAGGAGGTAAACTATTCTATCATGCAACCATTGCATGACTATATTAAAATCATACATTAATAACATTAATCTGGTAAATAAAAATAAAATATTTTAACATATCCCCAATAAAATTTTTGTTTAAAAAGTCACTTATAGAATAGAAAGAATTTGTGAAAAGTAATTCTTTTACTTTTTTACTTCCCTCGCATACTGAAGGGAAGTATTCTATCCGAGAAAAGATCACTCTCCGAGATTTTTTCGGATTCTGACGTTTCAGATCACGTAGATTTCGAAAATATAGGTTTTTCAATTCCGTCAGTCTGTCTGTCTGTCTGTCTGGCTATTGGTGCATTTACTAAAGAACTACTTGACGGAGAGCAGTCAAATTTGGTAGGTAGTTGACCCTACTGTCAGCGAAGAAACGATAGAATTTTCTCTGGAAAATATACAGGGTGGATCGTCTAAAGGGAATAAATAATGAAAAAAATTTTTTTTTGCACAAATTTAAAATTTCCTCGTTTCATGACACGCCAAACCTATTTCAGAAAAAAAAATTGGGAAATTTTTTCACCATTTTTGAAAAAATTTTTGGCATTAAAAAAAATTTTGTCTTTGTTCAAATTTAAAATTTCCACGTTTCATGACATTTTAAACCTACTTCAAAAAAAAAAGAATTTTTTTAAAAATTTTTTTACCAACATTTTTGAAAACATTTTTACCACTAAAATAGATGGAAACATTTTTTTCTTTGTTCAAATTTAAAATTTCCACATTTCATAGCATTCTAAACCCATTTAAAAAAAAAAAATTTGAATTTTTTTTTACTATTTTTGAAAAAATTTTACCACTAATACAGACTGATTTTTTTTTCTTTGTTCAGATTTAAAATGTTCACATTTTCATGGCATTCTAAACCTATTCAAACAAATTTAAAAATTATTTTGATTAAAAATGTTTTGAAACAAAATTTTTCTTCAAAATTAATCTATTTATCACTAGGTATAGAATAGATGAAATAATTTTTTTTCTCAAATTTAAAATTTCCACGTTTCATGACATTCCAAACCTATTTCGGAAAAGAAAACTTGCAACATTTTTTTTACCATTTTGGAAAAAAAATTACCACTAGAATAGATGGAAATTTTTTTTTCCTCAAATTTAAAATTTTCACGTTTGACATGACTAACATTCTAAACCTATTTGAGAAAAAAAAAATTTGAAAAATTTTTTCACTAACGTTTTTTAAAAAATGTTTGCCACTAAAATAGATGGAATTTTTTGTTCTTTGCTCAAATTTAAAATTTTCACGTTTCATGGCATTCTAAACCAATTTCAAAAAAAAATACCACTGTAGAATAGAATGAAACTTTCCTTTTTGCTCATATTTAAAATTTCCACGTGTCATGGCATTCTAAACCTATTTCAGAAGAAAAAAATTTGAAATTTTTTTTAAAAACATTTTTGAAAAATTGAAAAAAAAAATTTTAACCACCACTATACTTCCACTCCACTACGTGTATGTGGCATTGAAAATGTGACAGATGGCAATAATATTAGGCATATGCACCTATTATACTATTATTGAAAAATGTACAGGGTGGTCATCCCAAGAAATAATTCACTCATGGTGGACATTTATAAAGGTATTTTCCCAAGCCTTCCATATTTGGCACCTGTTATATAGTAATGAACTTTTGCTGTTGGATGAACACTGTATATTTTTTTGACCAAAACTTATCAGGTGTTCTTTGTAATAATAGTGATAACTATATTCCGATTATTATTTTCAATGTCACTTCGTAATCATTAATTTTTTAGAGTGCCCGCCATGCACAAATAAAGAGGGAAGTTCTGTGTAAATACCTTTACCGATTTTTCTTAAATGTGTTATAATTCACAATATCTCTAATTTCACTCGGCAATTTGTTATTAAACAATATTCAGCTATAAAATGGAGAAGTTATAAATATGTCTAATATTTTTTTTTCGTACTACAGATACACGTTCTTTATCTTTAGCACTACCCCAACAAATAATATTATACGAAATGTGTGGATAAGTCAACGCATAATATGTTTTTAATAGATCATTTTCATTTAGCCCATCTTTAATTGTAGAATTGCAAAATAAGCTTTGTTTAATTTTTTACAAACCGAATCAATATGGATATCGAGAAATAATTTTGTATCAAGATTGATACCTAGAAGTTTACGAAATTCAGATAAGGTTATATGGTTATATATTACTGTTGATGGTAGCACCCTTTGAAGACAAAAGTTTAAACATATAGTTTTTGTATCATTTAGAATAAGTCTATTTCTTTGACACCACGTGTTTAATTCATCCATGACGTTATGGACTAACTGCTCAATTTCTTCGGGGTCATCTGCAGATACTGTAATAGTAGTGTCATCACATTATTCATCGTTTACCCGAACAGGATAATAAAAATTAGATTTCAGAAAATTACCAATACAAGTGTAATTATAACATATAAGTAACCATATTTTTACATTGTAGGGAATTAGCATTTGCATTTAATTATATAAAAATCTAATTAGCCATGATCAGCAGTACTAGCACGGATAGTTTCTTTAGATATAGATGATTGGCCTTGACCACCGCGACCACTGTGGATTTATGCTTCTATTCTAGTCTTCCTTAGAGCTTCTTATCCAACTTTGTCATTTGTACCAGACTCCACACTCCTCCACAGCCTTAATATATCTCTGAAGGCTCTGGAAATTTTTGCGGCAGGAGCTACACATTTAAAGACAAAAGACATACACCTAATACCTGAGTATACTGGGATTTATTTCTTCTTCTGAAAGAACCCCAGTGCCACTACCGGGAGTCAAACCCGGGAAGGTCAAGTGTGATTTCCCAACAACCAAGCAGTCATAAGCAAATATAGGCATCACGTATGTAAATCGAATTGGGAAATTAATACCGCTCAAAATTGACAGTTCAGAATATCGCGTGAATATATCGCATCATGTTCACGAGTTTCATGTTAATTTTGTCCCGCTTTTGGGTTAAAACAAAACTGTTGGTGGAAGAATGGTACAATATCGTGTTTAGTACCCTGTCACGATTCTTTTTAAGGCAACTTAACGACAGAATTCTCCTTTACCGTTCTAAAAATGTGTGTTGCATTTTTACCACGCGATCTTTCACACGATATAGGGCGCCTTAAAAGTAGGTCATGTTCTTTTTTTTGTAACCATAAATATGAGTCAGACCGCACGTAGACAAGAAAGGGATTTCTTGAGATAACTCAATATCTGGAATAGGATAGAAGTCAGATAAATAACTATAGATGTTTGGCAATGGAGTGATTTAATGATTATTTCATAGGTGCTAGAAATTAAAGCCTCAAATAATAAAAATATACCACGTTCATGTGGCCTCAAATAATAAAAATATACCACGTTCATGTGGATAGTTATTGCCACTCTCAAGCTACGCCACTGTTTTCAATAATATACGACCTAATATGTTGCGCAAAGCGTATGGTATTTAGGTCCTGTTAATGTAAAAAAAAATGCCCGTGGCATCGTATAAAATTATTTGATAAACAAGAGCTATGCTCTTACAATTAATTGTCAATAAAAAAATTACAAAATATTGTTTTGTAAATAACGATATCACCTCGTATTTAGTCCACATATGTAGATTGCTTTCTAATAAACACATTAATCATATCATTAGGATATCATCATAGTTTCTAATTGCGTTAATCTCTTGTTCATGTCAACACTATATCTAATAAGTCTCGTTAGTAGATTAATTTTTTACTCTAGAATAAGGCTTTGGTTGCTCGAGATGTCGGCGTTAATAAACAAATAGTTAATCAATGATAATGATTTGACAACAAGTCCATTAGTGAAAAATATGAGATACTAACTAAATATATTTGTATCTGTACAGTAAAATTAAATATTTATTGGATCGAAACTCATAACTCATTCTTGTTCATAGATAGAGGTATGTTCAACTTTTGAAGCTTATAAAAGACATTTGAAAGGCTCTTTTGTTGTACGGTAAAAATTGACCGAGATAGAATTTAATAAGGTGCTTCATTTTTTCGAAAACGTTTTTTTTTCTCTCGCTTATTTTCGCAATTTATTCTAAAAGGGTGAACCACGCCGAAAACCAACTAAAAATAACACAACTTTTGTCATATTTAACAGAATAATATAAAAGAGTATTTCCAACTTATCATATTTCAGATGGTGGGGTGAAACACCCCAAAAACTAGCTTAAGATAACGTAACTTTTGTCATAGAGTTTGTAACCCATTCATATCATAGGATGATATAAAAGCGCATTTCCTAGATATCGTACTTCGGATTTGCCCAAAATGTCATTCTAAAGGGTTTGACACCCCAAAAACTAGCTTAAAATAATGCACTAGCTTAAAATAATGCATCTTTTGCCACAGTTTGTAACTCATTTCTATTTAACGGGATGATATAAAAGAACATTTCCAAGATATTGTCTTTCGAATTTGCCCAAAATGCCATTCCAAGGGCACCCCAAAAACTAGCTTAGAATAACGCACTGGCTTAAAATAATGCATCTTTTGCCATGGAGTTTGTAACTCATTTGTATTTAACAGGATGATATAAAAGAGCATTTCCAAGATGTCTTACTTCACATTGGCCCAAAATCTATACCTAAGAGATTGAGATACCCCAAAAACTAGCTATAAATAATGCATCTTTTGTCATAGAGTTTGTGGGCATTTATATTTAACAGGATGATATAAAAGAGCCTTTTCAAGATATCATATTTGGGATTTGCCCAAAATGCCAATATTTTTGACAGAATACTCCCAAAAAATAAATAAAAGTTCAAATTGATCTAAGAATGGTTCTTTTGTAGAGGAGAATCTTCGCTACTCAAAAATCGATTTCTTGTAGAATTCATGAGTTAAAATTGACTTATCAGCTAATCTGAGCGAAACTGGTGTGCTGAGCGAGAACAGAACACAACTCAGCTGGTAGTGCAATATTAACTCGGTATTCTATTTTATCTGTCGGTGAGCAATGTAATGGCAATTCTGAAAATTTTGTGCGAAAAGTTATTATATGTATAATACGTTGAAATTGAACATGAGCTCGTTGGTTTGAAATATCCAAGAATTAAATTGCTTTGAAACATCCAAGAATTAAATAAAAATTTTTAACAGTTACAGTCATTTTCAAGTCTGTCCAGGAATTCTGGACTGGTACGATTCCGAAGCTGCATACACACCAAGTCGAAGCGTCGTGTCGTCTATGTCTGAGGTAGATCTCAGAGATAACTCACTAGTAGCCAATCTAGGTCAAATTCTTACGTACAAAACTTAACTAACTTTGACTATTCTATCCGGTCCCCAAATAGATCACTTAACTATGGGTACACCCTGTATATCAGGAGCTTATTAAATTAATATATGTATATCAGGAGCTTATTAAATTAATATATGTAATACATTTCTCGCTTGCTAACGTCCTTCGACTAGTTCAATAACAACCTCCCTCACTCTGTGGACTCATGTTTTATCAACAATTTATATTACCTAACAACAAACTGTTGTAAATAAAAAATCACTCGAAATATCATAAGCCGTTGATAGGAAAGTATTATCAATGGCCGCCAATTTCGACCTTGAACCTACTTTTCTTTTACAAAATAATAAAACAGTAATAAGATCCAAAAGATTATGCAAATTGAAAAGGCAACTTCATGGACTAAACTAATCTAAAAACCCCTTTTACGTAGAAAAAAACGTACGTATGCGCCAAGCTAAAGGTGTGTAGTTTTTATTATTCAACATTCTTTTTCCATACTGCAATAATCACTAAGGTCTTATGGTAATACATTTGTTTCAGTTAACTGATTGGATATTAGCATAAAGACAATACATATTATATTACCAATAATAATACAAACACATTGAAATATATCACCCACTAGCTCATTAAAACATATACCATAGCCTGCTAATTTATTACTCGTCTTGTTTTATTTAATTATACCCAGATATAGTATATTCTAGGGTAATTTACTTGTATCTCATTAAATAAACGTAAAGTGATGTTTGGGCTGCTATTTTGCACAGCATTGAATAAAGCGTAGTAGACGTAGTCTATATGAATCAACGACTGCACCCCAACCTACGTTTGGGTTGGAATCGGGGTTGATTTACCTTGCTAGGACCCTGACCGCACCCACCTACAGGGCAGCAAAGTGGCGTATTTTTTCAGAAATAGCGACAAAGTTTAAATAGCAGTATTTGGCAATTTACAAAGATTTACTGTTTAACACAACTACACTTGACTGATTGATTGACTGATTAGATGGCGTACGGTAGGCATTGCTGCCACTTGCTGATATACCACCGAACAGGCTATGTATACTGGGTTGGATTTGGGACATGCTTATTGTCACCAGCGAGAGCTACACGGCGCATAGTGTAGGAATATAGGATGGGACTCATCCACCTACCCCTCAAGTACCAGAAAACCACCCCCTGAAGAGAATACCGAGCTCGCTCGATTTTTCTCCCGCTCCTTAAGTGATGGAAACTAACGCCCCTAAAGAGGTTATCAAATTTTAAGCAGTACCACAGTATTAAAAGCGTTTGGAGATTTAACTTGAAGGTAGATTTTTGAGCAAAAATAACATTGCGACATGGATGACCAGTTATTTAGAAAAAAAACACAAATTACCAAATATAAAAATGACTCATCCTTACCAAAAGAGACAATATTCGGTGTACCGCAAGGGGCCGTTATGGGGCCTAACATATTTGTTCTGTACATAAATGACATTATGAAGTAAGTACATAAAAAATGAGATACAACTATTTTCTGACGACATATTGATATACTTAGTTGGTGATAATGTAGACTCGACTATAAACATAATAAACAGTGAGCTTATAGAAATAGAAAAATGGTTGGACATGAATAGCCTAGCCTTGGCTAAAATACAGATAAAACTAAGTTTATTATAATTAAAAGTAAATACAGCCGAGTAAACACAGTAAATAATCAAGGAGAACCATTAATGGGACAAAAATTGAGCAAGTTAATGAATTCAAGTATTTAGGTGTAATTATCGATGATCATTTAACGTTCTCCGGACATGCTGTTTATATTACCAAGAAAATAACTAAAAAAGTTAAATTGATGGAACGTATAGGAAAAGATTATTTTACTACATTTCAACTTCTGCTCAACGTAACCTTTCCTACTTAGCAATACTGAAATAACTATGTTGATTGATTGATTTTCCAGCGTAAGGTGGGCATTGCTGCCAATTCCGGGCATCCATGGAGGTTCGCTCCAACACACAGCTTGGTTGTCCGTCGAACACGCCCAACGGACGGTCAAACCGCGTGCCGAAACTACATATCGGATGTTTTCTATACCGCCGGACCGGCTGCATACGCCGGGTTGGACATTAGACAATGGACATGCTTGTTGTCAGCAGCGAGAGCCGCATGACGCTTGGGGTGGGAATACAGGATGGGAAGTGTAGGTGTTTGTGAGATGCTTCTTTTAAGTTTCCATGCTTCTTTTCAGTTTCCATGCGTCTTTTAAGTTTCCAACTATCATCATCTCCTTATTTTTCTACTTCTAAGTTTTCTGTGTCTTCTGTTTCTGAATCTGGTAGCTTTTATTTTTTATTTTGTTTGCTTTTATTCATTAACCGTTCCACAGATAAGTAGTATGGTTGGCACTGACCTTGAAAAGTGAAAGTTAATTAGGTCATTAACATTAATGAGGCAATTAAGATAATGAGGCAATTAAGTTAATGGCGTAATTAGGGAAATCCGCGGATTTTAATCACCGCGAGATAATTATCTTATCTGGTGGGTGGCCCCGGTGATTAACGTTAATTAGATATACGTGCCTTTCAACATGTGCTGGAATTTTTGAGCGATTAAAAAATGACCTAATTAACTTTCACTTTTCAAAGTTAGTGCCTCCACAATTCTGACGTTTCCACGCATATAAGAATAACATTTTAAATAAGTTTGCATATATTTAACAGATTTTACAAGTTTCGGTGTTTAGAATTATTTAAAAAAAAGTGACACATTTTCGAAAACTTAAGATGACTATAATCGTCAAGTTTTGTGTTTAAAAGTGGTATGGATATCAGCTTTAATATTCGACGTTCACCAAGGCATCTTAATCATATTCCAAGAGAAGAGATACCCATTAAACCGCAGTGCAAGTAAAGTTGTTGGTGGCTGCCCCGGCCCCCGGCTCATTTTTTAAATATTACAATATTTTTTCAACACAGTTTCTCAACTGGATAATGAAATGCAGCAGGTATTAAAAACTCAGAGTTAGACATTTTTCATTGAATGAATGAACTTTTCAAGAAACGTAGTATTCGGTTCTCAATAAGTTTTTTAAGAAGTGTAGTAAAATATGTGTTCAAACGATGCATGTTGTGAGTTATGGGATAAGGATGACTTTCCAAGCTACAATCCTTTACAGGATATAGAAACAAAGAATGTTTTGAGGAGTGCGTTTTCGGTAATAGGGAAATCTAAAAAAGCCAAGAAAGCCTTCCGACTTGCAGAACGACAACGACTAAGTAAGCTTGAGGAAAAAGAACAACTTTCAAAAAAAGAAAATTTGAAAATAGATAGTGTCGCGAAGAACTTAAAGTGATATTAGTGGAGACTGTACAAGTGTTCCGTGTTTAAAAAAACTGTTAAAAAAGTGGTGTGGCTATAGACAGCGGCTTTAAGGTTCACATACCGGAGCGCCACAAATAACTTAAGGTGACTCCATCTAGATTGCACAAGTTTTTCGTGTTAAAAATGACATGGGCATGGGCTTTAACATTCGCACACATACACACAAACATTTTCGGTTTTTACAAAAATTCTACCAGAGGCATCTTAAATCATATTCCAGGAGAAGAGTTGCCAACTAAAACTGGAGTGCAAGTAAAGTAGTTTCTGGCGACGGCCCCCGCAACTTTTAAATTTCTGTACATGTATTAATTTGTGATTCTTTTCACAATCGATTAAACTGGCAGTTATTTCTGCTTTAAAATTATTTAAAGTGGTATGAATATAGACATCAACTTTAACATTCAGACATTTTCGGTATTCACAAAAATTTTACCAATCATCTTAAAACATATTCATGTACCCGGCTAATTGGTTAATCAAGTTTGGTTTATTAGACAAATAACTTAAGGTGACTCCATAGAGATTGTATAAGTTTTCGTGTTAAAAAAAATGTTAAAAATGATATGGGTATGGGTTTTAACATTTACACTCACACATTTTCGGTTTTCAGAAAAATTCTACTAGAGGCATCTTAAAGGAGAAGATGTACCAACTAAAACCGGAGTGCAAGTAAAGTAGTTTCTGGTACCCCCGACCCATTTTACATTTTAAACCGTTTTTCGCGAGAGTCTCATTAACGATCGAAAAATAGTGGTCATCAAATTTGTAGCTTCATCACAAATTAATATATGTACAAAGAAAATTAAAAGTTACGAGATATATTGCTTATTTCACAGGTGTGCTTTGTCAATTTATGATTACTAATGATATAAAAGACTCAAAATAATAATAATAGAAAAAATGTAAACTAGAAATTTTCACTGAATGAATTAGCACTAAATAACAGTTATCAAAAAATTCTTATTCGCTGTATTGTTTGAACATTGGTAATCTTATTTTAAAATTAAATATGCAGCAAGTTTTTCGTTTTCTTACTTAAAGGCACTAACATTCCTAAATGATAGGGAATGATATTGTTTATTAAATATGCAGCAAGTTTTTCGTTTTCTTACTTAAAGGCACTAACATTCCTAAATGATAGGGAATGATATTGTTTAAAAGGGTGCCTGCGAAACTTTTCGACGATAAGTTTATTTTAAAACTTTTTAGAAACAAAAATAACCAATATAAAAATGTTAGCTATATCTATACAGACTTGTTATTTAATTTTAATAATCTTATTTGTAAATCTATACGTAAGGCTTATATCACATGTGTTGGAAACAAACCAGTTCTATATATATATAACAATGTATGTATGTTTGCAATTATGTATTTTTAAGAAATAAAAATGATCTATAAATTTACCTGTGTGTTTATTATATTATAGCAAATAAGAGAAAAATGGCCACTTTGATGTTAAACACTAAGTTGTGCATATTACAGCTAAAAATAATGTTATGTATTCAAACGCCTACAATAAAAAGTGTCGTGTTGTACAGCGTACGAGAAAAAGTAAAACATATTTAAGAGCGACCGATAGAAGTAGAACTACACCAGAGTTTAAAATGAGGCTAGAGAAATACTGCAAAAACTTGGAAGAATTGAAAAAACTCATACATCTTTATGAGGATATACAGAGCATGTTCTTCAGCTTCTCAAATAAAATGTACATTGGGGATTAGTGGGTGTATGGAAAAATATTTCAATACTATGGCTTGTTAAAAACATTGAGGATCTCAGGTGTCCCGACTATAAGCTTTTAAGAAGTAGATTTTTCAAAGGTTAGCTGTATGTCACACATTGAAATAATGTATATGTGCAAATATGTATTCGCTAAAAATAAAAAAATATTTAAAAAACATGTGTTTATTATATATATTATAGCAAATGAGAAAAAAATAGGACCTGCACTGTAGGGTTAAACGCCAAACTCTATTTAGAATATATTAATATTTTATTACATTTAAATGCATAAGACGCGACACAACTTTAAACAAGCTATTTTGTAAAATAAATAAAAACACATGGGGGCTGCAATGTTCCTCCCAGCTAATAACTTAGTAAGTAAAATAATAATGAAACCACAAAATATCAAAAACACAGCAGGTGAAAAAAATTAAAATTGAAAAAAGTGACTTCCACTATTTTTTAAACACTAGCGTATTATTATCAACTTGCATCTCAGATATAGTTTCTTAAAATTACAAGTCACATAAAGCAAGAATTCTTTATAATTGTTATTTAGTGCCTTTAAGTAATAAATTATCTTGGTTACATCCTCATATTTTGGCCCAAAGAATCTACCCCTGCAAAACTTGCATTGCTAGGTCGTTTTTTGTTACTTTTAAGAAAACCGTTAAAAGTAAAATGTATAAACTCTATTAAGAATATATTAATATTTTATTACATTTAAATGCATAAGACGCGACACAACTTTAAACAAGCTATTTTGTAAAATAAATAAAAACACATGGGGGCTGCAATGTTCCTCCCAGCTAATAACTTAGTAAGTAAAATAATGAAACCACAAAATATCAAAAACACAGCAGGTGAAAAAAATTAAAATTGAAAAAAGTGACTTCCACTATTTTTTAAACACTAGCGTATTATTATCAACTTGCATCTCATATATAGTTTCTTAAAATTACAAGTCACATAAAGCAAGAATTCTTTATAATTGTTATTTAGTGCCTTTAAGTAATAAATTAACAGATAATAAAAAAATGCGGTTCACTGTATTTTTACCAGGTTGGTATTGTACGAAACGCCTGCAAACTTCGAAATATAAAAAATACACTCAACGTTATGCGTACCATTTGCGTACGAAAATAGATATTTGTTAAAATAGGGTCATCACTATTGTAAAAATAACAAAAAACAACATTATTTAAAAAAATATTGTGTGTAACTGTCAAAGAGAGCCCCAGTAAAAATTAGCTTGAATCTAGAACGACAAAGTATTCCGTGAAATAAGTAATATCCCGTACCTCATTTTCAGTTTTTCAAAAAAGAAAGAACGATAAAAACTTATAGTGTACTTGACGTTTTGTGAGTCCGTGGTTGCCAAAACCATCTACACTTATACGGTTATTAAAGAAAAAACACAATAATAAACATTTACCTCTTTCACTGCCACCAAATGTTCCAGCGAATCACTATTGATGTACATGCTTATTAATCCTTTTAAGCTGTATGCATGTAACACAGCTTTAAATTGCTCCATTTTCACTTAACTGAACACAACACAACACAGTATATCCTCAGAACGATTGCTGCAGATGCCTAATTGGTAACTTTTTCTTACAAATAACAATGATCAAAATTAAGTCCACACGGCCATTCCCTGATGGAGAAGGTCTGGCTTAATGTATTTTGAAATACCATCGCACCCCAACTGTAATAAAATATTAATATATTTTAGATAAAGCTTGGTGCAGGTAATTACAGGGGTAAATTCTTATTATTTAAAATACCACTAATATACGAAAGCTTTTAAATAACCATATTATGTTAATGTAAAATGTCGAGACGGACTTTACAGGGGTAACAATGTGAAAGATTTCTATTCATTAAATTCTTATTATTTAAAATACCACTAATATACGAAAGCTTTTAAATAACCATATTATGTTAATGTAAAATGTCGAGACGGACTCTTAAGACGGACATCTCTTAATCTATATATCAATATGAAAGACTTTTTGAAAGTCCCAATTTGTGATTTGATTTAAAAAATCTCGGAATTTAAACGAGATACGAAACAACAATTATTTCACGGAATACTTTTTTCGCTAGAAATTTTCGTGTTTAAAAAAAATCGAATGGCTTCAACACTTATTACACCCCGTTTTTAATGATAACAGAAAATATGCTAAAATTTATTCCTAAAAAAGCACACATAGTTTTAAAACATTCCTAAATGATATAAGGCGGTGATCTCGTTGAAAAGGGTGCCTGCGAAACTTTCGACGATGGGTATATTTTAAACTTTTTTAGAAACAAAATAACCAACATACAAATGTTAGTTAGCTACATCTATGCAGACTTTGGCATGTCTTTAATTTATTTCTTCTAAAACTAAATAACAGCAAACTGCAAGATTTCTAATTCACTCAGCCAATGAAAAAAATGTTTCCATAATTTTTGAACGCCTCTATTAGTAATAATTATTTTTTAAAAAAGAAACTGCCAACTCAACCGAAATTTTATGTCGATGATGAAAAGTAACAAATTAAAAGTTGCGAGATATTACTCATTTCATAGTTAAGACTAAACCAGCGCTGTTAGCCAAGTATACAACAATTATTTTAAGTGTAAAGCCGTTGAAATAAAAAAATATCAAAGAAATATTCTTATTCGCAGCTTACAAGACAAAAAACACAGATTGAATATGTACAAAATTAAAAGTTAAAATGACGAGCTATTACTTAGTTATGACGATACCAACAATAGGATTACTTTATCATAACACGACACAGAGAAAAATTGTTTTATAATTAAAAATTCAAGTTTTTTCGTTTTCTTACAAATAACAATGATCAAAAATTAAAACCATGCGGACCAGGCAGGGACAGGCCTCGGTACGATTTATTGACTTCTTAATATTTCTTTGTTAATAAAAAATATTATTATTTGCAATAGAATTTTTTCACTAAGAAAACGTTTTACATTCGAAAGAAAAGAACTGTTGGATTAAACATTGCTACATCACTGAATGTAAAAATAAAATATTATTAAGCTCTAGTCCTTTCTTTTTTATTTTTAAAAAACCATCAGCTATATTTACGGGCAGTGAAAATTAATGGTTTTCTATAAAATAATAGCAAGATGCAGGTTTTCTAATTCGTTTATTCACTCAATGAAAAATTTCTCTGAGTTTAAATTTTCCATTATTTTGAAACGTTAATATCAGAAATAATTATTTGTTCATCAAATCTTTGAACAAATACTTCTACTTTAAAACAAAAACCTTGATCTTAATCGTAAGCGAAACTTTAAGAGGTTTTATATATATATAAATATGTAAAAGTGCAATTGTCTATTCACTAGAAATAAAGAAAATATTTATAAAAATACATGTGTTTATTTTATTATAATAATAATACAACATTCAGAATGTTTGTGAAGAAATGATTACCTACTGTTGATATGGGAACTCAAAAATAATAGAATCAATTTAAGTTCAGAGTTAGAAATTTTTATTGAATGAATTAGAAAATCTGCATCAACTATTTACTCGTAATGTAGAAAAATGTTAAAAAATATCTATTTTGTGCACGATTGGTACACACAATGTATAACGTATTTTTATATTTCGATGTTTGCAGATAACTTTTCATACACCACAGCTGGTACTGTGAACCACATTTTATTGTCTGTTAACTTTCTTACCTAAAGGTACTAAATAACAGTTATCAAAAATGTATTTTATTAAGCTTTTAGTTCTCCCCTCTTCATTTTGTCTTATTGATGGAACGTGGATAGAAATTTTTCCTATCAAATTAAAAAAAATCTTGAAAATAAAATGAGATATGAGAAGATCATCTCTATGACTCCGTTAGGATTTCGGACATTTTTACGCCAAATATTAGGATAGGTTAGGTTAGGCGCGCGCCTAACCTAACCTATCCTAATATTTGGCGTAAAAATGTCCGAAATCCTAACGGAGTCATAGAGATGATCTTCTCATATCTCATTTTATTTTCAAGATTTTTTTTAATTTGATAGGAAAAATTTCTATCCACGTTCCATCAATAAGACAAAATGAAGAGGGGAGAACTAAAAGCTTAATAAAATACATTTTTGATAACTGTTATTTAGTACCTTTAGGTAAGAAAGTTAACAGACAATAAAATGTGGTTCACAGTACCAGCTGTGGTGTATGAAAAGTTATCTGCAAACATCGAAATATAAAAATACGTTATACATTGTGTGTACCAATCGTGCACAAAATAGATATTTTTTAACATTTTTCTACATTACGAGTAAATAGTTGATGCAGATTTTCTAATTCATTCAATAAAAATTTCTAACTCTGAACTTAAATTGATTCTATTATTTTTGAGTTCCCATATCAACAGTAGGTAATCATTTCTTCACAAACATTCTGAATGTTGTATTATTATTATAATAAAATAAACACATGTATTTTTATAAATATTTTCTTTATTTCTAGTGAATAGACAATTGCACTTTTACATATTTATATATATATAAAACCTCTTAAAGTTTCGCTTACGATTAAGATCAAGGTTTTTGTTTTAAAGTAGAAGTATTTGTTCAAAGATTTGATGAACAAATAATTATTTCTGATATTAACGTTTCAAAATAATGGAAAATTTAAACTCAGAGAAATTTTTCATTGAGTGAATAAACGAATTAGAAAACCTGCATCTTGCTATTATTTTATAGAAAACCATTAATTTTCACTGCCCGTAAATATAGCTGATGGTTTTTTAAAAATAAAAAAGAAAGGACTAGAGCTTAATAATATTTTATTTTTACATTCAGTGATGTAGCAATGTTTAATCCAACAGTTCTTTTCTTTCGAATGTAAAACGTTTTCTTAGTGAAAAAATTCTATTGCAAATAATAATATTTTTTATTAACAAAGAAATATTAAGAAGTCAATAAATCGTACCGAGGCCTGTCCCTGCCTGGTCCGCATGGTTTTAATTTTTGATCATTGTTATTTGTAAGAAAACGAAAAAACTTGAATTTTTAATTATAAAACAATTTTTCTCTGTGTCGTGTTATGATAAAGTAATCCTATTGTTGGTATCGTCATAACTAAGTAATAGCTCGTCATTTTAACTTTTAATTTTGTACATATTCAATCTGTGTTTTTTGTCTTGTAAGCTGCGAATAAGAATATTTCTTTGATATTTTTTTATTTCAACGGCTTTACACTTAAAATAATTGTTGTATACTTGGCTAACAGCGCTGGTTTAGTCTTAACTATGAAATGAGTAATATCTCGCAACTTTTAATTTGTTACTTTTCATCATCGACATAAAATTTCGGTTGAGTTGGCAGTTTCTTTTTTAAAAAATAATTATTACTAATAGAGGCGTTCAAAAATTATGGAAACATTTTTTTCATTGGCTGAGTGAATTAGAAATCTTGCAGTTTGCTGTTATTTAGTTTTAGAAGAAATAAATTAAAGACATGCCAAAGTCTGCATAGATGTAGCTAACTAACATTTGTATGTTGGTTATTTTGTTTCTAAAAAAGTTTAAAATATACCCATCGTCGAAAGTTTCGCAGGCACCCTTTTCAACGAGATCACCGCCTTATATCATTTAGGAATGTTTTAAAACTATGTGTGCTTTTTTAGGAATAAATTTTAGCATATTTTCTGTTATCATTAAAAACGGGGTGTAATAAGTGTTGAAGCCATTCGATTTTTTTTAAACACGAAAATTTCTAGCGAAAAAAGTATTCCGTGAAATAATTGTTGTTTCGTATCTCGTTTAAATTCCGAGATTTTTTAAATCAAATCACAAATTGGGACTTTCAAAAAGTCTTTCATATTGATATATAGATTAAGAGATGTCCGTCTTAAGAGTCCGTCTCGACATTTTACATTAACATAATATGGTTATTTAAAAGCTTTCGTATATTAGTGGTATTTTAAATAATAAGAATTTAATGAATAGAAATCTTTCACATTGTTACCCCTGTAAAGTCCGTCTCGACATTTTACATTAACATAATATGGTTATTTAAAAGCTTTCGTATATTAGTGGTATTTTAAATAATAAGAATTTACCCCTGTAATTACCTGCACCAAGCTTTATCTAAAATATATTAATATTTTATTACAGTTGGGGTGCGATGGTATTTCAAAATACATTAAGCCAGACCTTCTCCATCAGGGAATGGCCGTGTGGACTTAATTTTGATCATTGTTATTTGTAAGAAAAAGTTACCAATTAGGCATCTGCAGCAATCGTTCTGAGGATATACTGTGTTGTGTTGTGTTCAGTTAAGTGAAAATGGAGCAATTTAAAGCTGTGTTACATGCATACAGCTTAAAAGGATTAATAAGCATGTACATCAATAGTGATTCGCTGGAACATTTGGTGGCAGTGAAAGAGGTAAATGTTTATTATTGTGTTTTTTCTTTAATAACCGTATAAGTGTAGATGGTTTTGGCAACCACGGACTCACAAAACGTCAAGTACACTATAAGTTTTTATCGTTCTTTCTTTTTTGAAAAACTGAAAATGAGGTACGGGATATTACTTATTTCACGGAATACTTTGTCGTTCTAGATTCAAGCTAATTTTTACTGGGGCTCTCTTTGACAGTTACACACAATATTTTTTTAAATAATGTTGTTTTTTGTTATTTTTACAATAGTGATGACCCTATTTTAACAAATATCTATTTTCGTACGCAAATGGTACGCATAACGTTGAGTGTATTTTTTATATTTCGAAGTTTGCAGGCGTTTCGTACAATACCAACCTGGTAAAAATACAGTGAACCGCATTTTTTTATTATCTGTTAATTTATTACTTAAAGGCACTAAATAACAATTATAAAGAATTCTTGCTTTATGTGACTTGTAATTTTAAGAAACTATATATGAGATGCAAGTTGATAATAATACGCTAGTGTTTAAAAAATAGTGGAAGTCACTTTTTTCAATTTTAATTTTTTTCACCTGCTGTGTTTTTGATATTTTGTGGTTTCATTATTTTACTTACTAAGTTATTAGCTGGGAGGAACATTGCAGCCCCCATGTGTTTTTATTTATTTTACAAAATAGCTTGTTTAAAGTTGTGTCGCGTCTTATGCATTTAAATGTAATAAAATATTAATATATTCTTAATAGAGTTTATACATTTTACTTTTAACGGTTTTCTTAAAAGTAACAAAAAACGACCTAGCAATGCAAGTTTTGCAGGGGTAGATTCTTTGGGCCAAAATATGAGGATGTAACCAAGATAATTTATTACTTAAAGGCACTAAATAACAATTATAAAGAATTCTTGCTTTATGTGACTTGTAATTTTAAGAAACTATATCTGAGATGCAAGTTGATAATAATACGCTAGTGTTTAAAAAATAGTGGAAGTCACTTTTTTCAATTTTAATTTTTTTCACCTGCTGTGTTTTTGATATTTTGTGGTTTCATTATTATTTTACTTACTAAGTTATTAGCTGGGAGGAACATTGCAGCCCCCATGTGTTTTTATTTATTTTACAAAATAGCTTGTTTAAAGTTGTGTCGCGTCTTATGCATTTAAATGTAATAAAATATTAATATATTCTAAATAGAGTTTGGCGTTTAACCCTACAGTGCAGGTCCTATTTTTTTCTCATTTGCTATAATATATATAATAAACACATGTTTTTTAAATATTTTTTTATTTTTAGCGAATACATATTTGCACATATACATTATTTCAATGTGTGACATACAGCTAACCTTTGAAAAATCTACTTCTTAAAAGCTTATAGTCGGGACACCTGAGATCCTCAATGTTTTTAACAAGCCATAGTATTGAAATATTTTTCCATACACCCACTAATCCCCAATGTACATTTTATTTGAGAAGCTGAAGAACATGCTCTGTATATCCTCATAAAGATGTATGAGTTTTTTCAATTCTTCCAAGTTTTTGCAGTATTTCTCTAGCCTCATTTTAAACTCTGGTGTAGTTCTACTTCTATCGGTCGCTCTTAAATATGTTTTACTTTTTCTCGTACGCTGTACAACACGACACTTTTTATTGTAGGCGTTTGAATACATAACATTATTTTTAGCTGTAATATGCACAACTTAGTGTTTAACATCAAAGTGGCCATTTTTCTCTTATTTGCTATAATATAATAAACACACAGGTAAATTTATAGATCATTTTTATTTCTTAAAAATACATAATTGCAAACATACATACATTGTTATATATATATAGAACTGGTTTGTTTCCAACACATGTGATATAAGCCTTACGTATAGATTTACAAATAAGATTATTAAAATTAAATAACAAGTCTGTATAGATATAGCTAACATTTTTATATTGGTTATTTTTGTTTCTAAAAAGTTTTAAAATAAACTTATCGTCGAAAAGTTTCGCAGGCACCCTTTTAAACAATATCATTCCCTATCATTTAGGAATGTTAGTGCCTTTAAGTAAGAAAACGAAAAACTTGCTGCATATTTAATAAACAATATCATTCCCTATCATTTAGAAATGTTAGTGCCTTTAAGTAAGAAAACGAAAAACTTGCTGCATATTTAATTTTAAAATAAGATTACCAATGTTCAAACAATACAGCGAATAAGAATTTTTTGATAACTGTTATTTAGTGCTAATTCATTCAGTGAAAATTTCTAGTTTACATTTTTTCTATTATTATTATTTTGAGTCTTTTATATCATTAGTAATCATAAATTGACAAAGCACACCTGTGAAATAAGCAATATATCTCGTAACTTTTAATTTTCTTTGTACATATATTAATTTGTGATGAAGCTACAAATTTGATGACCACTATTTTTCGATCGTTAATGAGACTCTCGCGAAAAACGGTTTAAAATGTAAAATGGGTCGGGGGTACCAGAAACTACTTTACTTGCACTCCGGTTTTAGTTGGTACATCTTCTCCTTTAAGATGCCTCTAGTAGAATTTTTCTGAAAACCGAAAATGTGTGAGTGTAAATGTTAAAACCCATACCCATATCATTTTTAACATTTTTTTTAACACGAAAACTTATACAATCTCTATGGAGTCACCTTAAGTTATTTGTCTAATAAACCAAACTTGATTAACCAATTAGCCGGGTACATGAATATGTTTTAAGATGATTGGTAAAATTTTTGTGAATACCGAAAATGTCTGAATGTTAAAGTTGATGTCTATATTCATACCACTTTAAATAATTTTAAAGCAGAAATAACTGCCAGTTTAATCGATTGTGAAAAGAATCACAAATTAATACATGTACAGAAATTTAAAAGTTGCGGGGGCCGTCGCCAGAAACTACTTTACTTGCACTCCAGTTTTAGTTGGCAACTCTTCTCCTGGAATATGATTTAAGATGCCTCTGGTAGAATTTTTGTAAAAACCGAAAATGTTTGTGTGTATGTGTGCGAATGTTAAAGCCCATGCCCATGTCATTTTTAACACGAAAAACTTGTGCAATCTAGATGGAGTCACCTTAAGTTATTTGTGGCGCTCCGGTATGTGAACCTTAAAGCCGCTGTCTATAGCCACACCACTTTTTTAACAGTTTTTTTAAACACGGAACACTTGTACAGTCTCCACTAATATCACTTTAAGTTCTTCGCGACACTATCTATTTTCAAATTTTCTTTTTTTGAAAGTTGTTCTTTTTCCTCAAGCTTACTTAGTCGTTGTCGTTCTGCAAGTCGGAAGGCTTTCTTGGCTTTTTTAGATTTCCCTATTACCGAAAACGCACTCCTCAAAACATTCTTTGTTTCTATATCCTGTAAAGGATTGTAGCTTGGAAAGTCATCCTTATCCCATAACTCACAACATGCATCGTTTGAACACATATTTTACTACACTTCTTAAAAAACTTATTGAGAACCGAATACTACGTTTCTTGAAAAGTTCATTCATTCAATGAAAAATGTCTAACTCTGAGTTTTTAATACCTGCTGCATTTCATTATCCAGTTGAGAAACTGTGTTGAAAAAATATTGTAATATTTAAAAAATGAGCCGGGGGCCGGGGCAGCCACCAACAACTTTACTTGCACTGCGGTTTAATGGGTATCTCTTCTCTTGGAATATGATTAAGATGCCTTGGTGAACGTCGAATATTAAAGCTGATATCCATACCACTTTTAAACACAAAACTTGACGATTATAGTCATCTTAAGTTTTCGAAAATGTGTCACTTTTTTTTAAATAATTCTAAACACCGAAACTTGTAAAATCTGTTAAATATATGCAAACTTATTTAAAATGTTATTCTTATATGCGTGGAAACGTCAGAATTGTGGAGGCACTAACTTTGAAAAGTGAAAGTTAATTAGGTCATTTTTTAATCGCTCAAAAATTCCAGCACATGTTGAAAGGCACGTATATCTAATTAACGTTAATCACCGGGGCCACCCACCAGATAAGATAATTATCTCGCGGTGATTAAAATCCGCGGATTTCCCTAATTACGCCATTAACTTAATTGCCTCATTATCTTAATTGCCTCATTAATGTTAATGACCTAATTAACTTTCACTTTTCAAGGTCAGTGCCAACCATACTACTCAGATAAATATCCATTTACGGTGGAGTTGCTGGGAAAGGCCCTATCTAGCGGTAACAACATTTTTTGCACGTTGTGAGAACAAGGTCCAAAGGGATAGTTTGCTCACCCTGTAGGTATGTCGTTTCTTTGAAACGATCGGAAATAAACATGTTACAGAAAAAGCAAAATCAAGTTTTACGAATTATTTTAAACTGTAACAAATACAAAGATAAAATTAATGTTTGATGCTACGAAGTTACAGGGAGTGAAGCAAATTATAACTTTATGTACAATGACTTTCATTTACAAAATATTACATGAGTTAATGCCAAAACATTTATCAGAATATTGGACCATCGTGAGGAACATAGCATTCCACTACTATGTATGGAGCAATTTATTATTATTATTACTATAGCAAAAGCGGACCTCCCACTTATTACGGTTACTTAATTTTTAATCACCCTGTATACTTAAGACGAACGATCGGAATCAAACGCCTGAACAAATGACTATGAATTAGGTCCTCGATATGTAGTTCGAAACTAGAGCACGAGAGGTCGCTAGTCCGCCCCTGCGTGAAATTCCTGGGTGGATGTTTATGAGTCTCGTCCGTTCGGTCGAGCAGTTTTTCAGAACGATTTTGAAATATTTGCAGTGCTGCTTGACGTCGTTTAGCGGCAGAAATGAGTTCGGCCGGAATGCTGGCCGATGAATGTAGTCGGTCTCTTTTGCAATTCTGTTTTTGGATTAATTCGCAGAGAATACTAATGAGGCCCGAGTATTAACTAAGTGTATTCTTGTTTTCGTCACTTTGTGACTTGTCCCCTCGGTTCTTAGAAGGGCCAAACCGAAAACCCAGCAATTCCGTCCGTGGCTGAGTATGATCGCTGCTGACATAATTAACATTGTTGTGGCAGGTAATACTAGTTAAGACACGTACATTTTTTTGTAAAACGTTCAATTTTTATTTTGTTTCTGTAGTATAGCTTTATTCTGATTTGCCGTCATTCGTAACATTCATACTATGTATGAAACCGTGTATTTAATTGTCAGAATGGGCAACATAAAACTGTAATTTCCTTGACCTTGGACCCACAGTTTTTTTTGGACAAAAATAACAAAAAAAACTAAAAGTAAGTTTCTAAATGATTATACCGTCTATCAAGGAAGGTGACAAGCATGTACTGATTTCAACTTGTTTAAATGTCCTCTACTTGAACCAATTTTAAACCGAGTGTATTAAAATCTAAATCTATCAGATCGTAGCGAAAGAGGGATGGATCATCTTTCAATTTCTGGAAAAGATGCCGAAAACCTTGCCAATCCCCGTTTCTAATGCGATGTTGCTGATCGACCAGATCACCACCAGAAGCTATTACGCCATCTTTAATTCTTACGTCGTTTCAAATATAACAAATTAAATACACAACTACAAACCTAAGCCATCTCCGACGGCCCACTCACAATAGATAATTTATCATTAAAAACGTGTACATTTACTGATGTGCGGAAATGTTCTCGGTTATGTCCTGTTTTTAAAAATTATAACTGAAAACTATAAGCCGATAACAATTATCTGCAATTTTTTTAAGGTATTCGAGATCACCTTGCATACGTCATTATCCAATCATGTATTGTTTCATTATAAATAATCAACATGGGATTGTTTCCGGTAGATTTACTGAGACTAACCTTGCGTATATTACGCAATTTATATAAAATTAAATGCGAATAAGTAAATTGATACTATTTATACAGATTCTCCCAAGGCATTATATCGCCTGGATCATGGAGTTCTATTAGAGAAATTGGGTTATCAGTGGCATGGTTAGATTTTTTCTATCCATATCTAGAGAATAGGCGTCAGTATGTGGAATACCGTAGTTTCAAGTCGTTTGATGTCCCGGCCAACCAATCGTTCCCCAGGGATCTATACTGGGTCTGCTTATATTTGTTGTTTTTATAAATGATTTTGTAGCTAATCTGAATGTACAGAGCCATTTATGTGTCGATGATTTGAAAATCCAATGTGTAATAGAGAGCGAACAACTTCAAAGAAACTTAAACATGATTAATAATAATAATGCCTGCCTAATCACTCGTCTCTTAACGTATTCAAAATGTAATACATTCTTTTCCTAATGCGTAATCCTATCGAATACAACTATCATATAAACGGTCAAATGTTGCCTGAGTACTGATATAGTAAAGGATCCTGAAGTCATCTTTGAGAAACATCTGTTTTATATAATAATAATATTAATAATAATAATAATAAAAGTAGTTTATTTATCCAAAAATAGTACAAATACAAATAATACAACATAAAGAGAAGCGTAAATAAGATCGCAAAACGGACAGATCTTCACGTCAAATCCGACAATTGAAATACATTGTCCAATTTTCGTAAGAAATTCAGCATATTAAAGGGAAAGACAACATCATAGCAGACACTTTATTACGTGTATATGATACATCTTCGCTAGAGCAAAATATTTCCCCAATTCACAACAGAAATTCTGATTTAATTAACATTAATTTTGATTTACATTTGTTATGCAAAGCTCAAATGAAAGACTCTGATTTTAAATTTTTATTAACTAATGGATCAAATTCTGAAAGCAATTTTAAATTAGAAAAAATTAGAATTCCTGATCCAGACGAGCTTATCTGGTGCAACACTTCTCGCTTGAAACTTCGCCCATATGTTCCAGTCATTTATAGACGAACTATTTTCGATATATTTCATGGTTTATCTCACCCTGGCATCAAGGCAACTAGAACACTAGTTTGTAATAATTATTTGTGGGCTAAAATGAGTTCATACTGTAATTTAGGACTAAGTCATGCATCAACTGGCAAGCTACTAAAATTAAGCGTCATATACAAAGTCCAATAGGACATTTCCAATTCCGAAAAGTCGATTCGATCACATTCACATAGATTTGGTAGGACCTTTGCGTCCTTCTAAAGGCTGTTCCTATATTCTTACTGTGATCGAACGCTTTACTAGATGATCAGAAGCAAAAGATAGCAAAATTTTGTTTGTCGTTTAGGTGTGCCATTAACTGTCACCACTGATCAGGGTGTCCAGTTTGAATCAAAATTATTCAATGAGTTGGCAAAGTTCTTAGGTTTTTATGGAATCCGCACCACCACATACCACCCACCGAGTACTTAATGGTAAAGTAACGATTTTACAGAACCCTTAAAACTGCATTGACAGCTAGGGCTAACACTGCGCATTGGGTGGACGAACTTCCTATTGTGTTATTAGCTTTTAGGTCCATACCAAAAGACAATTTACAGTGTTCCTCTGCTGAGCTTTTTTACGGTCAGACTTAGCGGTGAATTTTTTACCAAACCATATGATTCTCCTGATGTTCCTTATTTTCTTGATAGATTACGCACATATTTTGTGAATTTTATTTTCGTTTCTCCTGTTTCTCACGTTAAATGCAAATCATTTGTGAGTTCTGACGTTTTAACGTGCGATTTTATTTTTGTTCGTAAAGAAACCTACTTTTGCTCTTTCGTACGAAGCTCCTTATAAAGTGTTGTCTCGTACGGATAAATTAGTTACCTTTTTGGAAGGATCTAAAATGTTAACTGTCAGTGTTGACAGTATCAAGCCCGCATTCTTGTTGGATAGCATGTGCGACATTATCCCTCCGCCCAAGAAAGTTCGAGTCCCCGTCGACTTCTTATCAACCGATTGGCTCCTCTATTTTTTAGCAGGGGTATGTGTGTGGCAGCTCACTTGCTTTTAAATTAATATTTTTGTTATGTCAACTATGCATCTATAATGTAACCATGGGTTTTCTTTGGAAAGAGCCACCCCCCCAGGAGGGAAGTTGGGTCACGCAGCACCCGTATTGAACTTGGTCTTACAAAACTTAAAACCCAACTGACTTTTTCACTCTTTCTCTGCAATGAGACTCTCTTGTAACTCAGCATTTCCGTCCTAGGTACAAAGCAGCCTAGGTGAATATACTCAGTTTCTGCTTACTAGGAAATTTCTCTATTCCTGAGTGGAATATGCTTCATTTCAGCAATAAAAAAATTTAAATAATCTAATGTGATAAATAATATCATTTTCTAAAAAATGCTGTACCGGGTGTTTAAAATAAATCTCAAGCACTATGTGACACTATAATAGGCACAACAATATCAAAAAGGAGAGGTGAAAACCAGATAGAAACTTAAATATTGATACATTTGTCTCTGTTTGGTCTAAGCTCTATGGTGGGCTTATTTGGGTGTTTTTAATATTTGCATGAGAACCAATATTTATATTGCGTTTTATACCATGCAATTATGCAAAACTGTCTGTGAAGGCTTTTGCGAGGATACCACTATGAAATGCTTGTTACATATAAATGTGACAATTTCCACAGAATATGCTACTTATTATTAAAATAGTTCATTCTTCGATATTGGAAGCCTTAATATGCTTATTTGGACAGACAGCGCCTGTGGTAGAATAACTTACGGATATAGATCTTTCCCATACACATATTTTCATTTGCATTCCGCTTGGGTTACTTTTGCAATGAAAAGAGACAAGCGTACCTAAATACATATCCTTGGGGAACACCAATTTAACATTCCAATTTTACCGCATTTTCCTAAATTATCATTCCTTCAACATTTATTTTAATGATAACATGTCAATATTCCCAGCTATTTGTGTATGCATACAGTTTGATTGGTAAAACGTACCTCTAAACTCATTAAATATGCCACAGAAATATTTTGGTGGGCAGAACGTGATTTGTAACTGTATTGTTATTTTTTTAATGAATGGCTTGTAAAGGAACTATTAAAGACACACTATTTAAATTAACGTGTTTTGCTGTCATTCCTAAAAGAATGCCAATCATACAAATTACTTTTTATCATACAAAACCCACGCAAAAAAATTATTAATACGAGATAAAAAACGTATTAGCTAATGAGGTATTTTTTGTTGCAATACAAAGATTAGATATGCCGAGGCAAATACAGAGACGAGATATTTTTATATTTGTATGTAATATGTATGCTACTCTTATTTAAAATCTTTAAAAAGGTGTATTTCCACTGAAATGATAGTTTTGGTCTGTCCGAATTTTTAGTCTGTACACCACGTAAATTGGCTGATTGGACGAAAGAATTAAGTTAAACGTTTTTTATTTCACTCCCATATTTGTTGGAAATCCCAAAAAATTATAAAATTTAAAAGCAGTGGGATAATAATAATAAATAATAAACTTTAAAGACAACAATAGATTAGTTTCAACTTTTCGTCAAATTTACCAAAAAATACCCATCAATAGAGTTTACGTGAGATTAAAAAACTTTACATTTCCAAAATTAATTTTTTCAATAATTCATAAACCAAATGTAAAAAACTTTATACTGGTGAGTAATCACCTTAAAATTTAAGCTATGCACTTATGTAAAAACAAAGATTCCGAAACATCCGCCGTAAAAAATGGCAGAATCATTATAAATTAATGTATAAGTGATTGCAATTTTGTTAATTGCTGTAGTTGCGGTCATAACGGATCCCACAGAGGAGTCACATCATTCCATAGTGTCTGTAGATCCTCATACGTACCACTGCAAATTGTTTCGTTTTCGGTTTGGACATTCTCAGAAACAGCCAGTAGCGGATCGTTATGAGAATTCCTAATGCCAAAAAAGCCGGACGAGGCATTTCATTGTAGTCGATATTATATGACAATATTCTGGACATTTAAAACTTGCTTATTGGCGTATTTGTTATTTGATTTTGTTTGTATTCAAAATTTGGACTGAATTTTTCTTCATGAAATTTATATTTTTTAACGTATCCTGATGGTTACATAATAGTTTCTGTGTTCATTATTTATATGGCTTTAGATGCCCAACTATACTGGGATGTGGTACAAACGCGAATAACCTGAAAATAAAAAATGTTCAAGAAAAATGTGTGAGACAAAAGTTTCATCATTTGAAAAGTGGGATGTAATCAGTGTCGGACTGGGGCGCCGAGCAACCGAGCAAATGCCTGGTAGGCCCCTCCAAAGACCTAAAATGTGTCCCCTCTTTAAATCCAAAATGTGACTTCCTTGCCCCATGTGACATTTGGTCATTTGCAAATCCCAGTATCAAAGCGTCCAGTAATTCACTTTTATTTCGAAACTTGAAAAACGTGACAACAGTGGAAAATAGACCGTTCTCGTATTATAGTAATTTCGACCTGCTTGAAAAAGCGAAGTGGTGAAGTGGAGGAGGTGCCGCGGCTTCTGATTGATATTTTTTGTCTTTACCCCGAGCCCCGGCTCGCGAAATAAACATGAAATACCTGTGCTCGTGCTCTAATGCTTAATAAGCCAGGTAAATGAAGGGAAAACAGGCAGAATTTTTATATAAATTAGTAGAGCCACAATGTTTGCAGAATGGCTTTGGGAGAGGCTTCTCATTTCGTGAGCCAAAAAAATTTCATTTGCATCATCGTTTTTATCAACAATTAGAGTAGAGAATCAGTTTTCTTAAAATACTGGAAAATCTATCGGTGGTAGAGAAGAGTGAAGAATGGATGACTTGTGCCCAATTAAAATTAATACATTACGAGACGAGACTTTTCAAATTATAATCGCGGTAAAAAAGTGATTGCAAAAAAATCTGCAATATAGTCATTTTTTAATTATTATCACAACTTTTAATTTGTTGTTAAAATTTAATAAAACTTTTGAAAAACGTGTGTTCTATAGTACTTTATAAGTATTGTCTAAATGTTATTTGTGGCATTATCTTAATTTTTTTTCCTTCTTCAATTCTTTGGGACTTCCTGCCACATGTATGTTTTCTTTCTAAGCGGTGCTAGGGGAATCTACAAAATATATCACAATTAACCAGTATGTTACTGGTAAAAAACCTCTACGCCCGTGACGTTTACGTCAAAGGATCAGTTAAAGGTTGGTTTTGATAAATAAACAACACAAATAAGTATAAAAACTTGAAATTAAATATTTCGCCGACGTTTCGGAAATCTAATCTGTTTCCTTTCTCAAGGCTTTTTTTTTTTAATCTTTTTTGCTGTGTATGACAAATACACAGCTCTAAGAATGCTTGTTATATTCAATATCCATAGATACTTACTATTTACATAGAACTGTTGATATAGTTAACAGTTTTTTAGTTTCTATACAATGTTAAGTTTGTGAAGTTCTTCCTTTAACATTGGCAGCCAAGTTGTACAGACATCTACGGAACAATTCGACACACAATTATCCTCATTCAATAATATTATCGCGGATTCTTTTATTTTTCTTTTTTTGCTATCTGCCTCTTCTGTTAAAATTTTTGCCGAGTCCCAGTTTATTCTATGTCCGTTCTCCCACGCGTGTTCGCAGATCTTGGACCTCTGAATTTCATTTTTTCTGATATAATTTTGATGTTCGCCCAATCTTACACTAAAAGGTCTGGATGACTCACCCACGTATTGTTTGTTGCACTCACACGGAATAATATAAATGCAGTTTTTTGAATTTTGCTCGTGGTTTGTTGGTTTCGCCTTTGTCAGAATAGATCTTAAAGTGTTGCTTGTTTGAAATACCGTCCTAATATCAAATCTATCACCGATGCGGCGCAAATTTTCGGATAATCCGCATACATAAGGAATTAACGCTGTGTAACGTTTTTCAGGTTTTTGTCGTACCTGATTGTTATTTTCAATATTTATGAAGGTTTTATCGACAAAACCCCCAGGGTATTGGTTATTAATAAGAACTTCCTTTATAAACCGCTTCTCATTGTTTAGTATCTCATCATTAGAAGAAATGATTTTGGCCCTATCATACAAACATTTTACAACACCCCTCTTAACGTGCATCGACTGATTTGAGTTGAAATTTAAATATCTGTTGGTATGTGTTGGTTTTCTATAAACACCTGTTTCAATTGTACCATTTACTCTCTTAATTAAAACATCTAAAAATGGTAATTCATTTCTAGTTTCCTTTTCTAAAGTGAATTTAATGGAAGGTTCTTTATTATTTAAATGATCCAAAAAATTATCTAGTAACTCAATACCATGAGGCCAGATTGCAAAGATATCATCTACGTATCTCCACCAGATAACCGGTTTGTATGCACAATTTTGAACATGCCTAGTCTCAAAATCCTCCATAAATATATTGCTTAAAATCGGTGACAATGGAGAACCCATTGCCATACCGAAATCCGGCTGATAGAAATCATTTTCTAATTGAAAATAAGTTGTTTTTATACACATAGTTAAAAGTTCCATTATAGTATTTACACTCAATTTAGAAGCGAGAACTAAATTTATTGGAATTTGATTTCAAACTATTAGAAGATATCTGCTCCATCATTTTTAGGTCTTCGTTTGATTTATTTTCAATAACTTTTCGAATAAAAGCATATCATCAGCAAACAAATGCATGAAACAATTTTTTACTGTATCCTTTATGTCATGAATATATAAACTACACAGCGCTGGACCCAATACGGATCCTTGCGGTACTCCAAATTTCGTTTGTTTTCTCACCCCCAAATCCATACTTAAGTTTTTTGAAAACGTTCCATTAAGTAACTTTGAAACCAACGGTTCCAATTCAGACCATACATTTTTAGTTTTTCCACTAATTTTACACGATTTATTGTTTCATTTACTGGTCAAACTCTTTTATTTGATACTCATGTCATGGAGGTTATGAATAAAATGGTAATCCGCTATCTTGTGGTGTCCGCCATACTGAATTTAGTTCGATATTAGATACACTATATGGCATTGTCACCGGACTTATATATCTAGTCGAAATTTTGATTGCAAGATTTTGTTCCGGGCGGACAGAGAAACCTGACAGAGAAAGTGAATTAATTAACGCGTTATAAAAAAATGATGAAGTATCTAGAAACTCTATTAGGAAAAATATGAAGGCAACGATCGTAGTATTAAGATATTCTTTGTTAAAATATTTTTTGTCGATAAATGTTTGCAATTACACTACATCAGATGATAAGTGTCTGGAGTTAAAGTTGTAGGCAGAATTCTGTTGAAATCAAATTATGTACTCGACTACTAAACAAATATTACTACATAACCCTCTACAACTCACTATGCTGCCTATTATGTCACTAAATAATAATGATATTAAATCAGAAGGTAAACTAATATTTTATTGAATAGATGCGTGGGAGTCATTATAATGTCTTACACATGATGTCTATGTTAACTATCTGTGATAATATATAATAATTTATAAATATGTTATCAGTTAGCACCATTACTATATAAGAGCCTAGGACTAAAGTTGGAAAGAGTGTGGCCTTTATAACCTTAATGGGTGTTATAAATCAGAAGTGAAAATTTATGACGAAATTTTAAAATCGTGACCTTGCCGCCTATTTTAATTGATAAATCCATATATGTATGGTTAAGGTCTCTTCATGCAAATATTTGCCGCGTACAGTTTTATGCTTAACTTTCCAATGGGTTATATAACACTGATGCTGGCGCTGACATACAGAATTAACAAGAGGCCGCAATTATTCAAAGCCAATTAAAAATAGAAGACATATTAAAATAGTCAATACAAGTTCCAAATTTTTTCTAGTGCTAAAATAAGGTAAATAGGCGTAGAAGGCGAGTCAGAAAATATTTATCTGATTAGGTGTGTTTGATTTAATTGGGAATTGGGGAATAAATTTTGATCATATCGTTGTCTGCTAGGATATCAGCAGCATGGAAAAAAGTATTGCAACACTACTGATAGTGAACATTTAACCTAACCTAACCCCTTTATCAATATTCAAATTGCATTGAGGTGGTAAATAATAGCATATCAAAATAATGGCATTACTATATTGGAAATGTAAAATGTGGAAAACATGGAAAATATCATAACAAAGACGCTCTTTTATAAAAAGACGATTATTACCAGTTGATCATAATACAGAACTGTGATACAAATGATACTGAGACAAATTCAATATTGACTACACCAAAAAAGTAAGTCTTGACAAATATTCAATCACTGTAAACTTTTCAATATTGAAGAGATATCAAGGTACACAAGAATGGCGCTAATCCTCTATTGACTACACCCAAGAAGCAAGAAACAATAGTACATACACACAAGGTAAATATTTCTGCTGGGGCTTATACTTATCAAAATAAGTCGATACTGGTTTACCACTTTTGGGTATTGGGTCAAATTGCACATTAAATATTGGTTTATATTAAATAAAATATTATATGATATAAGTCTTTTATATCTTCCCAAATATTGTTGTTCTGAAAGAGTCAACGCTTTTAGATTCTTTGCCCAAATTTGTTCCCTAAGATTGCTTAATACGAGTATAAATAAGATATTTTCACACCATCTAGGTTTTGAAATTTCTTGCAATGCATCAACTAAACTTTCTTTAGTATACACATATATGTTTCAAAGACCAGATTTATATTCGCTAGCTCTTTATAGCGAAACACGTGTATCGATGTGTTAATTTCAAAGTAATACTCAAATTACCCCGTACATCGTGTTTACCGAGTGCATATTAACAATCTGGTTGATTACATCTTTGATAAATACCTGATTTTCTTGTCGTACTCATTTTAATTCGATTGCAATCTATTGCATGGAACTAATTGATGGAATTGATTTATAGTTAAGTTATATAACTTTTCTCCACTGCAAGAGACGTTGTAATTAGACAATTATATCTCTTTTAGCCCTTTACTCTGTTTGTCACAACTCAATAAATTTTCCCCTGCGTCATTAAAACGTTGTAACTAATTATTGCAAACTGGAATAAAAGTGACATGTACAAATCACTCAGTCATTTTTATGATTGTAATTACCCACAGACTATTATTGCTTTGAGAAACCATATTACTATTCGCCAAGGGCCATTATTCATGGATTATTCCCAATTCATATTTATTCAGAAAATTTATGAGGATGTCAAAAAAATTGGAGGCCAGGAAGGAATCTGGCCTCATGAAAACCTCAATCGTCGTTTCTCATAGTCATCAAACAGATCAGTGTTGTCACCAATCCTCTTTAACATATGTGATCATGTGATGCGAAAAGTATAGAGGAGTCTCACTCCTGTCCATGGTATACAAAATATTCACAGATATCTTACGACAATGAATAACCCCTTATGTGGAAGAAGGTCTCGGAGAGTATCAGGGAGAATTCAGAAATAAAAGGTCCAACTATTCACAGTCACAGTCGGCCAGATAATGGCGAATATACGTGAGCACATATCCGGTTTTCATTGATTTCAAACAGATATGTGGCAGTATAAGTAAAGACGTACTATACTTTGCAATGGAGGAAGCAGGAATACCATTAAAACTAATAAAACTAACACGCATGAGCAATTCAAAAGAGAAAGTTAAGATCCAGCAGCCAACAACGGAGGAATTTGAAATCAGACAAGGAAGACAGACTAGTACCCATATTATTCAACGTGGCACTAAACAAGCTGATCGGGGTAATGTAAATAGATACAAACGGAACCATTTTAAACAAGGAGCAACAACTAATAGCGTACGCAGATGACATCGCTATAGTTGGAAAATCAAAACGAGCAATTATAGAGAAAGATGAACATCTGAACGAAAAAGCACAGGGAATATGGTTGGAAATTAATGTTGATAAAACAAAGGCAATGGTATCCAGAACAGAAAGAAGATTAGGGCAGAAGTGGCATATTGGCGAAAATAATAGAGGCAGTACAAGATTTCAGATACCTAGGTAACAAGGGGAACGAGACATTGAAATCCAAACAAATTCAAAGAGTCGCCAGAGTGGCCATATATAAAATCCTAATAAAACGACTTACCGGCTGTGGATCTTTACCAAGGAAATAGAAGACATGCTAGCCATCTTTAAATGGAAAGCCCTCAGAAGGGTGTATAGCACTATGAGAGAAGATGAAGGCTGGCGGATTAGATACAACAATAAATTGATACGACTATATAGTGATATAAACATAATTGACTACATCAAGGTATAACCGCTTAGATGAGCGGGACACGTTGAGAGACTGAGCGAGGACCGGGGTGCCAAAAAGGATCATGATGGGGCAAATCGTATGCAATAAGCACAGATGACGACCAAAGACCCGTTAGAGGGATAACGTACAAAACGATGCGGAAAAATACTTGACATAGTTAAGAAACTGGCAGGAAGCAGCAAGATACTGAGGCAGATGTACGCAAGGGTTAAATTAGGTCAGAGTCCAATGAGGGGCCATAGAACCACGGGAATTATTTTTGGGTCATAACACGTAGAAACTAAGCTATTTACTGTTTACTAAATTATAATTATTTTGATAAATTAATTGAAATAAAAACTTATTTAAATTCCTCATTATTCAAGATCAGTGTATTTAATAACATTTTTACATTCCAGGTTCAAATCACTGTTCTGGACAAAAACGATAGCCCACCATCGTTCAAGGACACGCCGTTACACTATTCCGTGTCCGAGGACTTAGGGCCAGGGCAATCGATAGCAACGATAAGAGCCGACGACCCTGACACCATAGGAGAACTCGAGTACACACTGATTAGGGGTGATGATGGTCATTTTTCGTTGGACAAAACAAGCGGAGTGCTGCGATTGGTGGATTCTCTAGATAGGGAAACAAAGGACGTTTTCAAGCTAACTGTAAGGTGCAGCGATGGGAATCAGTATACGGACACCATCGTCACTGTGGAGGTAAGAGGAACCTAAAATGATGTTAGCAATCGCTGATACCCTATCATGGGAAACTTCTGATTACCAAAACTCAAATGTTATGTTCAAAGTTCTTTTTACCTAACACAGAATTATTCTGTATATTCAAGGACCTCTATGACTCGAGAAACGGTTAACAAAATATTTTAAAAACACTTAAAAATATAGGTTCCCAAGTAACAATTTAAATGCTTTTTAGATGTATATAGTTTTTTTCAGTGTTTTATAATTGCCACCTCATAAACTACTGATTTATGTCAGATTTATTAAATGCCAAATGCGCTTAAAGATAGGATTGTCTTAAAGAAAGTTTTCAAAGGGCCTTCAAGAAGTTACATTAAAACTATATTACCTTTTAGTATTTATTGGCTTATGATTGATTTGTCAAGTCGTCGATAAAACTTTATAGCTGTTAAGTTCAAGTTAGGAGGAGAAGATTTATAGAAATTAAGCAAATGTTTTAGCATTAGTTTATGAAATTAATTTGAGATGTTAATGCTGGGCTATAAATCTAATATAACCTTCATAAAACCAACTGCTTGCTAGAGTGTTAACTTAAAATCTAAATCCTAAAATTCTATAGGTTTTAAGGCGGTTGTGTTGTGTGCTCAAATCGTTAAAATTGGTTTTAAGACAAGCCTACACGTTTTAAAAAATATATTAAGGCCAATGAGGCTTAAAATATACTTTTACAAGAATTAATCAAAATAAAGAGCAATTAGTAATGTAATAGGAATTTTAAAACAAAACATGTTTGAAGTAGAATTATAGGGTTTATACATACAGCCGCCATTTTATTTCCAGCCGTCGAGGAATATAACGGTTAGCCATATTGGGATGTCCCAGATTAAACAATAGAATGTAATTTGTGTATAAATGTTTTATAAAAACAATCTACATATACTAAACCATGTTATTGGTAGAAACCTATTGAGACGCTTGGCATTATTATCTACTTCTTGGCCAAAATAGAAGGGAAAATAAAAATGTATTAAATAGACACAACTAAAATATAACCATATAGACCAAGCAAATAAAGATTTTGACGTATATAAATTAGTAGACGTAATGTTTTTGCAGATGACTTTGGGAGAAACCTAACAGGAGAGGCTTCTCATTATAGTTAAATGATTGCTTTTGTATGTTCATCTATGATTTAGGATGAATTGGATGTAATATTTAGATTTATTATTCTTATATACGATAAATTATTAAGGTCTCATTATAGATCCATGGGGAGCACCATTGCAAATAAATAGCTAATGGTCCGGATATACTATCTTCTATTTTTACATGTTGCTCTTGACTATTTCGGCTGCGGCATTACTTGTACATCGATTATAATGAGGAACTGTTAACAGTAACTAACAATTTACTATTTGAACAGCTGTAGAGTAATCTACAGATATAAATCTAATTTAGTTTGTTGCAATCGCTCACAGAGAGTACATCAGTGTTACTTTTCATAAGGCTTTGGCGACCATGATAGGGCAAAATGCAGATAGATTATCTGGCATTTCTTATATTTTATACTTATTCAAATATGATAAAAGGAGTAATAAATGTCTATGTCACCTTCAACCTTTTTTTGACGAGGTATCAAAATGCCAGATATGTATTTGATTCGAATCAATGGCACGTCTATGGGTAGAGAAGTCCTAAAGGCAGATAAGTACAACTTCGAGCTGTATCCAATCCACATGAAATTTTCCATTCAAGTTTGCATTGGTAGGGTAAGTACTTCATAGAAACAAATTAGGTTTACTGTCTTTTTCCTAATCAACGCGGCCGGCGCGAGGCCGTGTTGTATGAAAAGGGAGTTGGTATGTACCCCTCTAAAATTGCCGTTTTGCAGTGGAGTGTTTGTCGCGGGGAGGCGGTTTTTCGGCGCGGGTCCGGCGTCGTTCGATTCGCCGCCGAATTTTACGTCGCTTAGGCCGTATGTGGGGCGGGTATTTTTCGTGGTTTTTTAGTTATTAACGAGTGAAAGTCCGCTATCTCTCTCGCCTGCTTTTTTTGGGAATGAGGAGTCGAGGGGTAAGACGGAAAATAGGAGAGGTCGTTTTGGTATTTAGTAAACGTCAAAACGCGGCCGGCGCGAGGCCGTGTTGTATGAAAAGGGAGTTGGTATGTACCCCTCTAAAATTGCCGTTTTGCAGTGGAGTGTTTGTCGCGGGGAGGCGGTTTTTCGGCGCGGGTCCGGCGTCGTTCGATTCGCCGCCGAATTTTACGTCGCTTAGGCCGTATGTGGGGCGGGTATTTTTCGTGGTTTTTTAGTTATTAACGAGTGAAAGTCCGCTATCTCTCTCGCCTGCTTTTTTTGGGAATGAGGAGTCGAGGGGTAAGACGGAAAATAGGAGAGGTCGTTTTGGTATTTAGTAAACGTCAAAAATGTTGGATTTCTTTTCGTTCCTGTCGGGCTCGATTTGCGATTTCGACCTCGCAGCTTGCGGCTAGCTATAACTAGAACCTCTCCCCGTTCCGCCGCGACGCCGTACGGCGCTCAAAAATATGTATTTCGAAAAATGCGGACGTTTTAAGATTGCACGTTTTTTCGCTTCTTCGTTTCCGAAGCGAGACTCATTTTTTCGGTTTTTCGCCTATAACTCGAAAACGGCTGGAGCTAGCTCAAAATAAAAAAATCTCAAAGGACAAGAGCGTTTCTTTCCGCTTCCTCCGGTATCTTCAAAAATTCCGTATGATGCTTCGTTTCGGAGATATCGGCCGGAAGGTGCGGCGGTGCGAAAAGGCGAAAAATTTGACATTTTTACCTTTAAACCTCCATATCTTCTAAACGGGGCCTCCTAGAGCAAAATACTTCGCCCTAACGAAAATGTAGAAAAATGAATTATCTAAAAGTCTTTTTTTTTGTTTTTCTCCGGCTTCAAAGATTAACGAGATACGGGCGGTCAAAGTGGAAGAATTTTTCGAAATTATGTGATATTTTAAATTTAAAAGATCCCAGAAAAGCTAATTTTGTCGCGCTCGCCGCGGGCCTAATTTTCCATTTTTCCGGTCAAACTTGGTATCGTCAGAAAGCTACGTTCCTCTTTTTTCCAGAGAGACGTCGAACGCCGTTCCACTCCCGATTTTTATTCACTTATGTATTTTTAAAGTACTTACGGTTTTCGATTTTTACCAAAATATCCATTCTTATTTCGCACAGAACTACACTAAATTTTTCAATTAACCCAGGGCACGTACTGCACGAATAAAATGCGAATTTTCGTGTTCAAATAGAGACTAAGATCGAGCCTCTACGTCCAGTATTAACTAAAATATGAGTGTTTTAAGATTTCATGTTTTACAATTTTCTAGGTTACGTTTTAACACACTCAAATTTGTCACATTTGTCTCGCCCCTGCGAGGCCGAATTTTCGATTTTCCCTATACAATTTGGTATCACGGGAAAGGGCCAAGCTCCCCCTTTCCATCGAGACACAGAACGAGCTTCTACTCCAAGTAATTGCTTAATTATGAATTTATATGTACGTAGATGTTTTTCACTCTCTCACAAAAAACCCAACATTCACACGCCCGTGCCGGGCCGAATTTCCGATTTGGCCCGCGCACTCCACTATCACAAGAAAATATCGTCCTTCCCGATTAATTTGAGACATAGAACGCCTTTCAACTCCACTTATTTCCTGAGAAATCACCGTTTTTAAAGTCCATGTTTTTGCTTCCGCCATTTTAAATAAGGTACATAACAATATACTAGGAATTCTACGTAATTTGTAATTTTACAGGGCGAGAAAAATAATGCTGTATAGGGTGAGCCAAATTCATCGAAAATCTTAATTAAATTTATTTGTCGTCCGATTGACCTGAAATTTGGTACTCGGGGGTTATCGACCACGCTGATCACGAATATGACGTCAGAATCGCAAAATTCAAAATGGCGACGTCAATATGGCGGACGATGTTTGTCGATTATGGCGCCACACCGCTCAAAATCGGTATTTAGGGGTTTTCGAAGTCGCCGATTACGAATCCGAAATCGAAATTGAAAAATTCAAGATGGCGGCCGAGTTGCAGGACACATCTGGCCATTTACGGTGCCATTCGTCTGAAAATATGTACGTATGTGTTATCGAGGTCACAGATCACGAATATCTATTCGTAACTCAAAAATTCAAAATGGCGGCGTCCCAATAGCCTAATATTCATCATTTACTGTAACTTCCTTATTTACCGACCGATTCTAATGAAACTCGGTATGTTGAAGTTACCGAAGTAGCTGATTGTGAATATGACGTCGAAATTGAAAAATGGCGGCCGAGTTGCGGGACATATTTTGCCATTTACGGTGCCATTCGTCTGAAAATAAGTACCTATGTGTTATCGAGGACACAGATCCCGAATATCTATTCGTAACTCAAAAATTCAAAATGGCGGCGTCTCCACAGCCTAATATCAATCTTTTACTGTAACTCACTTATTTACCCTCCGATCCCAATTAAACTCGGTATGATGAAGTTACTGAAGTAGCTGATTGTGAATATGACATCGAAATTGAAAAATTCAAAATGGCGACGTCCCCATGGCCTATTATACTGTAACTTTCTTATTTGCCAACCGATTCGGCTGAAACTCGGTATTTAGAGGTAATTAGAGTAGCCGATAACGATCATGTCTACGGAATTGAAAAATTGCGGCACAAATTGCAGGACACGATCCGTTATTTAAGGTGGCATTCGTCCAAAAATAGGTATGTGAGTATTATCGAGGCTACAGATCACGAATCTGTCACCGTCGCTAAAGAATTCAAAATGGTCGCGTCCCCATAGCCATTTATTCTAACTTTTTTATTTACAGTCCGATTCAAATGAAACTCGGTATGTACAGGTTATTATTGTAGCTAATAATGAATATAACATCAGATTTACAAAATTCAATATGGCGGCAAACAAAATGGCTGATAACATGTGTCATTTATGGACCGATTCGACTAAAAATCGGTACCTAGATGTTTATCAGGTCGCTGATGACGAATCTGAAATCGAAACTGAATACCAAGCTTTCTACAATGATTCAAGCTTTCTACAATGATTCAAGCGTTACCTAATCGAGTGCGGAGGACTCGCATTGACAGCTACAGCTGTCACCCCTCCGGAGGAGCTAGAATGGGCGATAGCCCATTCTAGTCAACACGGCCGGCGCGAGGCCGTGTGTATTATGAATAGGGAGTTGATCTGTACCCCTCTAAAATTGCGATTTTACAATAGGAACTCCTCCGAGGGGAGGAGGTTTTTCGGCGCGGGTCAGGCGTCGTTCGATTCGCCTGCGAATTTTCCGTCGCTTAGGCCGTATCCGGGGCGGGTATTTTTCGTGGTTTTTTAATTATTAACGAGTAAAAGTCCGCTATCTCTCTCGCCTGCTTTTTTTGGGAATGAGGAGTCGAGGGGTAAGAGAGAAAATAGGAGAGGTCGTTTTGGTATTTCGTAAACGTCAAAAATGTTCGATTTCTTTTCGTTACTGTCGGGCTCGATTTTCGATTTCGACCTCGCAGTTTGCGGCTAGCTATAACTAGAATCTCTCCCTGTTCCGCCGCGACGCCGTACGGCGCTCAAAAATATGTATTTCAAAAAATACGGACGTTTTAAGATTGCACGTTTTTGCGCTGTTTCGAATCCGAAGCGAGACTCATTTTTTCGGTTTTTCGCCTATAACTCGAAAACGGCTGGAGCTAGCTCAAAATAAAAAAATCTCAAAGGACAAGAGCGTTTCCTTCCGCTCCCTCCGGTATGTTCAAAAATTACGTACGATTTTTCGTTTCGGAGATATCGCCCGAAATGTGCGGCGGTGCAGAATGGCGGAAAATACGACATTTTTTTCTTTAAACCTCCATAACTTCTAAACGGGGCCTCCTAGAGCAAAATACTTCGCCCTAACGAAAATGTAGAAAAACGAATTATCTAAAAGTCTTTTTTTTTATTTTTCTCCAGCTCCAAAGATTAACGAGCTACGGGCGGTCAAAGTGGAAGAATTTTTCGTAAATACGTGAAATTTAAATTTAAAATATCGGAGAAAAGCTACTTTTGTCGCGCACGCCGCGGGTCTAATTTTCCATTTTTCCCCTCGAACTTGGTATCGCCGGAAAGCTACGTTCTTCTGCTTTCCAGAGAGACGTCGCACGCCGTTTCACTCCCGATATTTATTTACTTATGGATTTTTTAAGTACTTACGGTTTTCGATTTTTACGAAAATATCCATTCTTATTTCGCACAGAACTACACTAAATTTTTAATTAACCCAGGGCACGTACTGCACGAATAAAATGCGAATCTTCGTGTTCAAATAGAGACCAAGATCGAGCCTCTATGTCCAGTATTAACTAAAATATGAGTGTTTTAAGATTTCATGTTTTACAATTTTCTAGGTTACGTTTTAACACACTCAAATTTGTCACGTTTGTCTCGCCCCTGCGAGGCCGAATTTTCGATTTTCCCTATACAATTTGGTATCACGGGAAAGGGCAAAGCTCCCCCTTTCCATCGAGACACAGAACGAGCTTCTATTCCAAGTAATTGCTTAATTATGAATTTATATGTACGTAGATGTTTTTCACTTTCTCACAAAAAACCCAACATTCACACGCCCGTGCCGGGCCGAATTTCCGATTTGGCCCGCACACTCCACTATCACAACAAAATATCATCCTTTCCGATTAATTTGAGACCTAGAAAGCCTCTCAACTCCCATTATTTCCTGTAAAATCACCGTTTTTAAAGTCCATGTTTTTGCTTCCGCCATTTTAACTAACGCACATAACAATATACTAGGAATTCTGGGTAATTTGTAATTTACAGAGTGAGCAAAATAATGCTGATATAGGGTGAGCCAAATTGATCGAAAATCGCAATTAAATTTATTTGTCGTCCGATTGACCTGAAATTTAGTACTCGGGGATTATCGACCACGCTGATCACGAATATGACGTCAGAATCGCAAAATTCAAGATGGCGGCGCCAAAATGGCGGACGATGTTTGTCGATTTTGGCGTCACACCTCTCAAAATCGGTATGTGGGGGTTTTTGAGGTCGCCAAATACGAATCCGAAATCGAAATTGAAAAATTCAAAATGGCGGCGGAGCTGCTGGACACATTTTGCCATTTACGGTGCCATTCGTCTGAAAATAAGTATGTATATGTTATCGAGGTCACAGATCACGAATATGTTATCGTAACTCAAAAATTCAAAATGGCTGCCTCTCCATAGCCTAATATCCATTATTTACTATAACTTTCTTATTTCCCAACCGATTCGAATGAAACTCGGTATGTTGAAGTTACTGAAGTAGCTGATTGTGAATATGACGTCGAAATTGAAAAATTCAAAATGGCGGCCGAGTTGCAGGACAAATTTTGCCATTTGCGGTGCCATTCGTCTGAAAATAAGTATGTACATGTTATCCAGGTCACAGATCACTAATATGTCATCGTATCTCAAAAATTCAAAATGGCGGCCTCTCCATAGCCTAATATCCATTACTTACTATAACATTCTTATTTTTCAACCGATTCGAATGAAACTCGGTATTATAAACTTACTGAAGCAGCTGATTGTGAATATGACATCGGAATTGAAAAATTCAAAATGGCGGCGTCCCCATAGCGTATTATCCTTTATTTACTGTAACTTTCTTATTTGCCAACCGATTCATCTGAAACTCGGTATTTAGAGGTTATTAGTATAGCTAATAACGAATATAACATTAGATTTACAAAATTCAACATGGCGGCAACCAAAATGGCTGACAACATATGTCATTTATGGACCGATTCAACTGAAAATCGGTACCTAGGTGCTTTTCAGGTAGCTGATGACGAATCTGAAATCGAAACTAAAAATCAAGCTTTCTACATTGATTCAAGCTTTCTACAATGATTCAAGCGTTTCCTAATCGAGTGCGGAGCACTCGCATTGACAGCTTTAGCTGTCACCCCTCCGGAGGAGCTAGAATGGGCGATAGCCCATTCTAGTCATAGTAATAAAGAGCGGTTGGTGCGAGCCCCTTCCTCTTTGCGATCTTAAGGTACATGCTGTCGAGACGCGCTTCATTTCGCCGGTCCGTGCCCGCCTCGAAAGTGATCAGGACGGAATTCTACAGTGTATAGGCTATACTCGGTTCCGGTATTTTTCCGGGTTTTTCCGTTACAATCGGACGAAAGTCACCTATCTCTCTCGCCTGCTTTTTTGGGGAATGAGGAGTCGAGGGGTAAAAGAGAAAATAGGGGAAGGCGATTTGGTATTTCGTAAACGTCAAAAATGTACGATTTCCTTTCGCTCCTGCCGGGCTTAATTTTCGATTTCGACCTCGCAGTTTGCGGCTAGCTATAACTAGAATCTCTCCCCGTTCCGCCGCGATGCCGCACGGCGCTCCAAAATATGTATTTCCAAAAATACGGACGTTTTAAGATTGCACGTTTTTGCACTGTTTCGGCTCCGAAGCGCGTCTCATTTTTTCGGTTTTTCGCCTATAACTCGAAAACGGTCGGAGCTAGCTCAAAATAAAAAAATCTCAAAGGACAAGAGCGTTTCTTTCCGCTTCCTCCGGTATCTTCAAAATTTCCGTACGTGTCTTCGTTTCGGAGATATCGGCCGAAAGGTGCGGCGGTGCAAAAAGGCGGAAAATTGGACATTTTTACCTTTAAACCTCCATAACTTCTAAACGGGGCCTCCTAGAGCAAAATACTTCGCCCTAACGAAAATGTAGAAAAATGAATTATCTAAAAGTCTTTTTTTTTGTTTTTCTCCAGCTCCAAAGATTAACGAGCTACGGGCGGTCAAAGTGGAAGAATTTTTCGCAATTACGTGATATTTTAAATTTAAAAGATCCCAGAAAAGCTACTTTTGTCGCGCTCGCCGCGGGCCTAATTTTCCATTTTTCCGGTCAAACTTGGTATCGCCAGAAAGCTACGTTCTTCTGCTTTCCAGAGAGACGTCGAACACCGTTTCACTCCCGATTTTTATTTACTTATGAATTTTTAAATTACTTACGGTTTTCAATTTTTACGAAAATATCCATTCTTATTTCGCACAGAACTACACTAAATTTTTTATTTAACCCAGAGCACGTACTGCGTGGATAAAATGCCAATCTCCGTGTTCAAATAGAGACTAAGATCGAGAATTTACATCAAGTATTAACTAAAATATGAGTGTTTTAAGATTTCATGTTTTACAATTTTCTAGGTTACGTTTTAACACACTCAAATTTGTCACATTTGTCTCGCCCCTGTGAGACCGAATTTTCGATTTTCCCTGTAAATTTTGGGATCACGGGAAAGGGCCAAGCTCCCCCTTTCCATCGATACACAGAACGAGCTTCTATTCTATGTACTTGCTTAATTATGAATTTTTTTGTACGTAGACGTTTTTCACTTTCTCACAAAAAACCCAACTTTCACACGCCCGTGTCGGGCCGAATTTCCGATTTGGCCCGCACACTCCACTATCACAACAAAATATCGTCCTTTATGATTAATTTGAGACCTAAAAAGCCTCTCAACTCCCATTATTTCCTGAAAAATCACAGTTTTTAAAGTCCATGTTTTCCTTTCAGACATAAATTTTTGTCGACAATGCAGAGCACTGTAATAGGTGGTAAAAATTATGTGTGTGAAGTTAGCACGGAAATAAGTTTTGATGTAAAATTTTTACAAATTAAATAGAATGCCAATAGTCGGGTGCCCAAAACAAATCTCGATATAGGGTGAGCCAAATTTATCGAATTAAATTTATTTGTCGTCCGATTGGCCTGAAATTTGGTACTCGGGGATTATCGACCACGGTGCTCACGAATGTGACGTCGGAATCGCAAAATTCAAAATGGCGGCGCCAAAATGACGGACGATGTTTGTCGATTATGGCGTCACACCGCTCAAAATCGGTATGTGGGGGTTTTCGAGGTCGCCGATTACGAATCCGAAATCTAAATTGAAAAATTCAAGATGGCGGCGGAGCTGCAGGACACATTTTGCCATTTACGATGCTATTCGACTGAAAATAAGTACGTATGTGTTATCGAGGTCACAGATCACGAATATGTTATCGTAACTCAAAAATTCAAAATGGCGGCGTCCCCATAGCCTAATATTCATCATTTACTTTAACTTCCTTATTTTTCAATCGATTCAAATGAAACTCGGTATGTTGAAGTTACTGAAGTAGCTGATTGTGAATATGACGTCGAAATTGAAAAATTCAAAATGGCGGCGGAGTTGCAGGACCTATTTTACCATTTACGGTGCCATTCGTCTGAAAATAGGTATGTATATGTTATCGAGGTAACAGCTCACGAATATGTTATCGTAACTCAAAAATTCAAAATGGCGGCGTCCCCGTAGCATAATATTCATCATTTACTGTAACTTCCTTATTTATCGTCCGATTCAAATGAAACTCGATATGTTGAAGTTACTGAAGTAGTTGATTGTGAATATGACGTCGAAATTGAAAATTTCAAAATGGCGGCGTCCCCATAGCCTAATATCCGCTATTTACTGTAACTTTCTTATTTGCCGTCCGATTCAGCTGAAACTCGGAATGTGAAGGTTGCCGAAGTACCTATTCGAATATGAAAGTGAAAAACTGAAAAACTGAAAAATTGAAAAACTGAAAAACTAAAAATCTGAAAATCTGAAAAACTGAAATAATGAAAAACTGATAAACTTGAAAACTTGAAGACTTGAAAACTTGAAATCTTGGAAACTTGAAAACTTGGAAACTTGAAAACTTGAAGAGTTGAAGACTTGAAAACTTTAAAACTTGAAATCTTGAAAACTTGCAAACTTGAAAAATTGAAAACTTGAAAACTGGAAATCTTGGAAACTTGAAAACTTGAAAAATTGAAAACTAAAAAATCGAAAGGTGAAAAACTAGAAACTGGAAATCTGAAAACTGAAAAACCGAAAAACTGAAACAAAAGGCTGACAAATGAAAAACTGAACAATGAAAAACTGAAAAACTGAAAAACAAAAAACCGAAACACTGAAAACCTGAAAAACTTAACTTAAAAACTTCAAAACTTCAAAACTTAAAAACTGCAAATCTTCAAAACCTAAAAGCTTAAAAACCTAAAAACTTAGAAACTTAAAAACTTAGAAAATTAAAAACTTCAAAACTTTAAAACTTTAAAACTGAAACTGAAAAACTGGGAAATTGGGAAACTGAGAAACTGAAACACTGAAAGACTGAAAAACTGAAATACTGAAAAACTGACAAACTGAAAAATGAAACTAAAAACTGAAAATCACAAAAACTGAAAACTGAAAAATTGAAAAACTAAAAACTGAAAATTGAAAACAAAATTAAAAAATTGAAAAAGTGAAAACTGAAAATTGAAAAATTGAAAAACTGAAAAACTAAAAACTGAAGACTGAAAAACTGAAAAAATTAAAAACTGAAAACTGAAAAACCGAAACACTGAATGATGAAAAACCGAAAAACTAAAAACTGAAAATTAAAAAACTGAAAACTTAAAATTTAAAAAACCCAAAAAAAGTGAAAATTGAAAACTAAAATTCAAGCTTTCTACAATGATTCAAGCGTTACCTAATCGAGTGCGGAGCACTCGCATTGACAGCTTTAGCTGTCACCCCTCCGGAGGAGCTAGAATGGGCGATAGCCCATTCTAGTATATCCATAAATGACGAAAAAATTAAACAGATGCAAATTTTATATAACAAGGATACTTATGTCTATTGTATTCAAGTTTTTTTTATTTATGTAAAATTTTTGATGGATTGGATATAATTTGAAGTTAAAACACTAGGGTCTGTACAGGTGTAAATGGTGGTAAATTATGGATAATTATAAACCTGGTGATAGGCATAGTCAGGAACTATCAAGATATCAACACATGATCCTTACTAACATTCAATATCGTTTAAAAAGTGCTCTGTTTTTTTCTTATCTAGGTGAGAGTAGCAATGCATTGTATATTTCTTACAGCGCGCTATTAGTGCCTTAACATTCACAAAATTAGTAGTCACATCAACGCGCTGTACCTGATGCAGAAGATGCAGAATGAGACACATAATGACACCATGTGTTATATCACTTTGCTAATACTTTTAACATACTGTGGACCTTTACTTGAATTAATTACGTTACTTCGTTCTGCTGCCTTCTCACTGCATTTGTTTTGCTTTCGTACTAACCTCTTTTGCTTTGTGTACCTGGAGATAGTGATTTGTGATAGTGATGATAGTGATAGTGAACTTTTGGGCCAAGCGTCTCGGTCCAGTTCTGTGGCCACTCCGGTCTAGGGATTTGAATCCACTGGATTTCCATTACTACCTTAAGAAATCAAACAGCGTTGAAGGGGAATTATAAAAGCAAATTTATAATGGTGAACGATATTTCAATACTTTTAATTACCTTAGAACAATTCACTATTGTACCCTAACGGCAATAACAGTTATTCGAAAGAGTGTCTAGCCACATTTATACCATTTTGATATCTGGACAAAGTTAGCACGTTTTTATGATGGAAGTCCAGGTGTGAGTAGTAACATTCTTCTTCACGGAAGACCAAAGTTTGCAGAACCCAAATCTGAAATTAACTTTCTTTTTCTAGATCGCCAATGACAGACATATATCTGTTTTCTAGACTTGTTAATACTACTATTCAATAACATCCATAAAAAAAAAGACTAGAGAATAACTCTATTTGTAGGCATGACAAAAAATTGACCTAAAATAGTGATTTTAAAAAGTTCCGTATCTCGAAAACTGTGAGGTTTTTACTAAGGTCGAGTATTAGTATTTTGACAGGTTATGAGCTAGTTTATCACCAGGTTCAGGATTAGCTATAGTTTACCGGACACTCTGCATAGTCATAGCTAATGATGTCCAAGGTCAATTTGTAAATATCTACTATAGACACCTGTAGGAAATAGAGAATGCAGCTCGATAATTTATGAATTACATACATACACAAATCTTCCTTGAATTTTCTGCGGTGCGACACCGTTGCAGCGTCTTGACAAAGGACACCCGATACATCCTTAAACCTAAAGGAAAAAGAACATAATGAGCACCTAAACATTTTCGCAAAGTACATAATAATATGACAGAGTGTGTGAGTGTGTGAACGGTGTAATAAATGAAGAAGCTGAGGTAACTGTAAAACATATTATTAATTAATAACTATTATTTACAGTCTCGCCTGTTCGAAACCTAATCACCATTAAATCGAAGTCAGGTAGATAATTAATTAAAATCGTAAAAACAACAAGAGAGATTGATAAGATATTTTGAAGAAATGCGGAACTTGTTTCGGGCCCAGCTCAACCCGAAGCCAAGGAGGCGTGCACCGCGCATTACCGCCGCAATATGCAGCTTTAGACCAGGTGGTTACGGAAAATTAACCTCATTAATAACCGAGATTTATAACTAGTCGCGAACGTTCGCAGTTTGATTCTGGATTTCATATTGCGTGAATTTTTTAAAATTTCATAGCTGTCACTTCGGTTCACTGCTAGTCCATAGAGCAAAACATCGGCTTAAAGAAAGCATTCCCTTCACATATTTTCATAGAGTAGTAATTTTAGGAGTAAACAATTTATTTGTTTGGATGACAAGGAAGGACATTATGGAAAATCGGGTCTCGATGGAATTGTCTACATTTTTATCATGTTCTAGATTTTAACCTCCTCAAAAAAAAATTCAATAGACCTTAAATAATTAACAGTCTTTCAGTTACGGCATGTGAAAACTAGATAAAATTTTGTTAATGACTTGTAATCCCTATTGTAGTATTTTTTGTAAAATTATTGGTTTTGAACGAAACTTGAAACTAATCTATTGTTGTCTTTAGTAGAAAATTGTACACTAAAATATTAGTTAAAAAATCGGTAAAGTTATTTACACAGAACTTCCCTCGTTATTTGTGCATGGCGGTCACTCTAAAAAATTATTAATTACGAAATGACATTGAGAATACAGATCGGAATAGAGTTATTGCTATTACAAAAAAACCTGATAACTTTTGGTCAAAAAAATATACAGAGTGCTCATGCAACAGCAAAAGTTCAATACTAAATAACAGGTGCCAAATATGGAAGGCTTGCGCAAATACCTTTACAAATGAATCATTTTCTTTATAGGATTTTGCAAACAGTGGAAAGAAAAGCTATCTATGAGAACTAAAGGAAAAACTATATATATATATAAAAATATTAATGAAATCTTTGCATTTTTTCGATAACCTGACTTCAGGTTATGCTAACAAGTAAAATTCTGATTTGCCATTCTCATTTTAACACTAGCATCCAACCTAGTCTCCTACGGCTAAGCAGGCTAAACTAGCATCTACATGATCCCTTACGATATGTAAATTCAGTTAAAAATGAGAACAAAGGCCTGAAATTAATTTATTTACGTACCTTGTCTTTAAAAAAATTTTTTCATTCAAATGAATTACATTTTCATAAAATCTCATTCAGTTTCTTGGAAATGCTTAGCCTTTGAAACGTTTTTCGTCCTTATTGGGGACTCATCAGAAAAGCCTAAAGCCACTCATAACGATGTTCCATGCAAAACTAAGACATTTTCCATGAATGGTATAAAATAATTATAATTGACATTGACTGATAAAAAACAACAGATCTTCACCTATCTATTAGCTAACTAGTATTGGAGCCTATATACTCTATGCATGTTTAAAAGTGAATTATTTATTATTTGTTTGCTTATAGTAATGAAAATGTCTTAGTTTTGCATGGAACATTGTTATGAGTGGCTTTAGGCTTTTCTGATGAGTCTCCAATAAGGACGAAAAACGTTTCAAAGGCTAAGCATTTCCAAGAAACTGAATGAGATTTTATGAAAATGTAATTCATTTGAATGAAAAAATTTTTTAAAGACAAGGTACGTAAATAAATTAATTTCAGGCCTTTGTTCTCATTTTTAACTGAATTTACATATCGTAGGGGATCATGTAGATACTAGTTTAGCCTGCTTAGCCGTAGGGGACTAGGTTGGATGCTTGTGTTAAAATGAGAATGGCCAATCAGAATTTTACTTGTTAGCATAACCAGAAGTCAGGTTATCGAAAAAATGCAAAGATTTCATTAATATTTTTATATATATATATATATATATAGTTTTTTCTTTAGTTCTCATAGATAGCTTTTCTTTCCACTGTTTGCAAAATCCTATAAAGAAAATGTTTCATTACTATAAGCAAACAAATAATAAATAATTCACTTTTAAACCTTTACAAATGTCCACCATGACTGAATTATTTCTTGGGATGCCATTATTCAATAAAAGTATATAATAACGGTGCATATGCCAAATATTATTGCCAACTGTCACATTTTCAATTCCACATTCACATAATGGAATAATGGTGGTTAAAAAATATAAAAAATTTTCAAAACTTTTTTTTTAATAGGTTTAGAATGTCACGAAATGCGAAAATTTTAAATTTGAGCAAAAAAAAATTTTTCCCTCTATTCTAGTGTTAAATTTTTTTCCAAAATGGTGAAAGGATGTAGCAAATTTTTTTTTCCGAAATAGGTTTTAAATGTCACGAAACGTGGAAATTTTAAATTTGAGCAAAAAAATATTTCGTCTATTCTATAATAGTGATAAATAGATTACCTAAACATGTTTTCAATTTTTTTTTTATTTTTCAAAAACATTTTTAAATTTGTTTGAGTAATTATAGAATGCCATGGAAACGTGGAAATTTTAAATCTGAACAAAGAAAAAAAATTCCATCTATTTTGGTGGTAAATTTTTTTCAAAATTTTTAAAAAATTTTAAATTTTTTTTAAATAGATTTAGAGCGCTATGAAACGTAGAAATTTAAAATTTTAAGAAAAAAAATTCCATCTATTTTATTGGTAAAATTTTTTTCAAAAATGGTCAAAAATTTTCAACCATTTTTTTCTTTTAAATAGGTTTAGAATGCCATGAAACGTGGAAATTTTAAATTTGAACAAAGAAAAAAAAATTTTTTAGTGGTATAAATTTTTTCAAAAATTTTCAAATTTTTTTTTTTTTACAGAAATAGGTTTAGCGTGTCATGAAACGTGGAAATTTTAAATTTGAGAAACAATTTTTTTTTATCTTGGTAAAAATGTTTTCAAAAATGGTGAAAAAAATTTTCAAAAATTTTTTTTCTCGAAATAGGATTAGCGCGTCATGAACCGTGGAAATTTTAAATTTGAGCGAAAAAAATTGTTTTCACTATTTATTCCGTTTAGACGGTCCACACTGTATATTTTCCATTGAAATTTCTACCATTTCTGCGCTGACAGTAGCGTCAACTATCTACCAAATTTGACTGCTCTCCGTCAAGTAGTTTTTTAGTAAACCAACAGACAGACAGACCGACAGACAGACAGACTGACGGAATTGAAAAACCTATATTTTCGTAATCTCCGTGATCTGAAACGTCAGAATCCGAAAAAATCTCGGAGGGTGATTTTTTCTCGAATACAATACTTCCCTTCGGTATGCGAGGGAAGTAAAAAAAACTAGATAAATACCATTTACTCTACCATAAACTATCAAGTAGGCCATGGAATATTTTGGTTTTCAATTAGTGCCACTTGACTCTAAATTGCTCACAGGCATCAATGTATTTAGTATTTCTTTATTTATTCAATTTTATTATGGCTCATTTATCCGAAACTCAAAAGGAGGTTTGTGGAATGTTTAATAATAAATAACCCTAGTCACCAAATATCACAGTCTACAGTCAGTAAAATAGAAAACAAATGTCGTGAAACTGGACATGTAAAAAATATTCAAAAACCAGGTAGAACTCGATTTGATGAGAAAAAAAAATAGATTTACTGGTAGAGATTGAGGAAAATCCACAAAAACCAACTAGACAACTTGCTCTTTGACTTGAGAACGAAAAATACCATCCTTATAATATTCAGTTGGTTCAGGAGTTAAATGAGGATGATCCTGATCAAAGGCAAGAATTCATGATGAACAGAATGCAAACAGATTTGCAGTTTATAAACAAAATTATTTTTTCTGATGAAACAACATTTCAGTTAAACGAACGGTAAACCGCCAGAATTGTCGATATTGGAGCAGAGATAGTCCTCATTGGACATACAATTTCCTCAAAAAGTGAAAGTTTGGGTGGGTTATCATTAATAAACAAATCAATAGTCCTTACTTTTTTTAAAGCAAATTTATCTAGATTTTTTGACCAACTATTTAGTGCCTACATTAAAACTACTTTTTCCTTATGCTATTTATTCAAATGGTATCAAGATAATGGCACTACATTGTATTCAGGTACAGTGAGACATTATTTAAACAAATTGTCCTTAACAGGTGGATTGGAAGACGTGAAACTATTGAATGTCCATCTCGGTCTTCCGATCTGATCCCTCATGATTATTTTTTGTGTAGCTATTTAAAATCATTTGACAGTGTCAAACGCAAACAAATGTTACGAGATATTCGTATCCTAGTACCCAGTACCCGACAAATATATAAGGTTGATAAAGATGACATTAGACGGATCAAAGACAGCTGTTAGAATAGATGTAGAATTATCATCAACTTTCGACATTAATGTAGGAGTAAGACAAGGTGACACACTCTCAAGTATGCTGTTCAAATTGGTACTTGAAGCTGTAATGAAAAACACCAATTAGAGAGGTCATATTGGAATCAAGTCATCACAAATATGTACCTATGCAGACGATATAGCTATTATCAGCAGAAATAAAACCCAGTTTACATACTTAGGAGCGGAAGTTAACCAAACCAACTCCACAAGCAGTGAAATCAGGGCACGTATAGTCAGTGGAAATCGACGTTACTACACCCATAAAAAAAGTAATGACAAGTAGACTACTAGATAAAAACCCAAAACCATATATACAAAACCTTAATTAGACTTGTAATAACATGTGGATGTGAGACCTGAACAACGACAAAAAAATACGAGAAAGATACATGGGTCAGTCCAGGACGCTGATGAAACATGGAGAATCCGCATAAATGTTGAACTGAATGAGATCAATGAAGGGAGTGACATTATTAAATACATAAAAAGTCTAAGACTAACATGGGTAGGATATGTCAACAGAATGGAAGACTCAAGAGGAACCAAGGAAATATATGCGTGGAAACCTTCTGGAAGACGAAGAAAAGGAAGACCTAGGGTGATATGGATAGATGACATGGCTGGAACATGTCAACAGAATGTAAGCTCAAGAGGAACCAAAGAAAAATATGTGAGTGGAAACCTGCTGGAAAATTTGATTTAATTATAAAATGGATTAGAAATACATTCAAATAAATTGAGAATACATTCTTAATATATCTATGACTCTGCGCTTCATTTTCTGTAACAATATCCTTTAATTTACAACACTTACAGTAGCTCGGCGAATTTCGTGGGAATTTATTTTCTGAAGTGCAACCCGTACTCTGTCCTTCAGATCTTCTTTGGTAGTAGCCGGGGTGACATAAACAATATTTTTGGTATTACCCCAAAGTTAAAAGTCTAAAGGGGTCAAATCAGGGGACATTGCTGGCCATCTTCAAGATCCTCGGTAGCCAAACCACTTATCTTCGAACGATACTACTAATTCGTCATACACTTCCATAATGTATCATGTGGACTGCAATCATCCATTTGAATATACATAGAATTATAAACATTTAGGGGCAAATTATTAATAAAAGTAACAAATATTGGTCGCAAAATTTCCACATATTTATTGCTATTTAAATCTCGTAGATATGATACTCAAACTTATTATCTACTAATAAGCAGAAACCGTAAAACTAAAGTCCTGGAAATGTGATTCTCGCACCGCACGAGAATTTTGTTGTGCCCTGTGATGTACATTTCGTCTGTTAAAAATTCCTTTTTTCGTCTGTTCAAACAATCCTTTTAAAGAAATCATGATTCTCTTGAAGACGTTCGATCACATGCTTACAGAAATCTGTTCTAAGAGAACAAATACTACGTGCTTGTACTATCGCTCTACGATTCGGCAACACTAACACGGTGTTTATATTGATAAAAACAAAACATTCTCAAATTTAGCACTGCCTGCTATGTATGTAGCTGTATGTACATCGGGCAGTGCTGATTGTATATCTACATTTTACAAAAACTCGTACATAATTAAAAAAACTGAGAGAGATAGATATATGGAATGTGAATCAATCGACGCAGAATTCAACACTCTATTAAATTCTGTGGAAATATAGGGAGTTTCTTTTGAAAAAATTGACTTTTGGCCATTTGAACTAAAACAATGTTCGACTGTGAAAATAAAATACCCTGTATGATGTGAATATATAAGACAACATTTAGTTAGACCATAGGGCACTTGTATGAGTTTGAAAAGAAATTCTCTAAATCGGCTACATGATAGAAGATATCGATTTTTTTTTTTTTCGGGAGGATAGGAAGCGTCAAAAAATTTCCAAAAATGTTAATTATCTCGAAAACTGGTAAGTTCAAGAGTATATTATGCTACATATATCCAAGCTAAAATTTGACAAGGTATCCAAATATTAAATAAAATATAGGGTGTTCCATGTAAAATAACAAAGTGGTGATACATCCAGTGTAGGCGGAAAATATTTTCGCTAGATCCGCCATGTCCAAAAACCCCCTTATATCAATTTCGAAATTTCTAAACTTAACAGATCCCAAGAAACGTCTAGTATCTGCTTTCCGTGAATAGACATAACAAGATATTAACATTAAGAGAATCTTCAAGAAATGCTTACTAGTCCAGTCGATATAGTAAAAAATACACCAGAATCTCGCAAAATAATGTTATGTGATATTTTCTTTCGTAACTGTTAGCGCGAGGAATAAACATCACAAAACCACAAAAATCAGTTCTGAGGGTGCCGCGCAACCCCCCAAAATAACCACCCCTTCGGTGAAAAAAGCATTATTTTACTGATAACTCGTTGACCGTTGAAGATATAAAAAAATTGCTCATCATGAAAAAGAAAGCTTGACTAATTGCCTAAAAAAATCCTCTCGTAATTTTCTTGTATATGACATGGTTTTCGCGAAAATCGATATCGACAAAAATTGCAAAATTTGTATTTTTAATGCGCGCGAATTTTCGTTTATTTGAAATTTTTGGGCGCGGCCTATAGAAATAATTGAATTGCTCGAAAACCAAACAAGCTAAGAAGAAAAATACTCTCACGTGTTGCCATTTTTGAGGGCTATTGATATTTATTAGTATATAAAAATAACAATATAACATACTTATCTCTTGAATTTTTGTGCACCTAACTATTCACAGGCCCATAAAAAATAATTGACTATAATATAGGTTATAAATACCTTATCTTTAGTTCGTTAGTTAGTTGTAGTACTTCAATGCAGAAAAAGTTAGTAATAAAAATATTCACATTTACAAATTTAGCAGCATGTTAAAGTTAGCCAAAAAAAATCCAAAAAAGGCTGCATATTCAATTTTTTGATATTTTTTTAATACAATTTTTTAACTATTAAATGATTAGAAACAATAGTTATGATATACGAACTCAAAAAAAAATATTTGAGCAAAATTTTCAAGATGTGTGGATCTTTTTTTTATTTACAATAGAAAATTGGCCAAAATTTGGCTAACTTCAACATGCTGGTAAATTTGTAAATGTGAATATTTTTAACTTTTTCTGCATTGAAGTACCACCTTGAACTAAAAGATAATGCATTTATAACTTATATGCAAGTCAGTTATTTTTTATGGGCCTGTGAATAGTTAAAAGTGCAAAAAATCAATAGGTAATTATATTATATTGTTATTTTTATATACTAAAAGGTATCAATAGCCATCAAAAATGGAAACATAAAAGAGTATTTTATATCGTCTTTAAAACCCATTTTGATTTTTCTTCCTAGCATGTTTGGTTTTCGAACAATTAAATTTTTTCTATTGGCCGCGCCCAAAGAATTTCAAATAAACGAAAATTCGTGCGCATTAAAAATACAAATTTTGCGTTTTTTTCAATATCGATTTTCTCGAGAATCATGGCGCATATACAAGAAAATCACAAGAGGACTTTTTGTTAGGATATCAGTCCAGCTTTCTTTTTTGTGATGGTCAATTTTTTTATATCTTCAACGGTTAACGAGTTATCAGTAAAATAAGGCTTTTTTCACCAAAAGGGTGGTATCCCCAGAACTGATTTTTGTGGTTTTGTGATGTAGAATCCCTGCACTAACAGTTACTGAAGGAAAATCTCAGATAACATTTTTTGTTATGGAAATCTTTATAATTATAAGGTCCAAATCGTAGTCAAAGATGTTTAAAATGTGCCGAAATTGGTAATCACAGTTTCTTACTTTTAACCTGTTTACGTTGCGGACATTCAAAGTCCAAACGCGATTATTTGACCGTTTAAGGTTAGCACCTGACCTAGCTGCATTTATGCAGTTACCGGCATACAGAGAAACTAGCTGGAGCTAGCACTTTATCATAGTTGCCACTACAGATGCAGATCTGGCAGATTTCAAACTAACAGCCTTAGTGCAACGAACTGTAATTGTGATGGTACTGCTCGATTATTCTATGCTCTCCACAATTATTAATGTCCCTTCGTTCAGCTGAAAAATCCCGAGCTATTTTCTAACATCTGTTGATCGATTTTCGAATTCCTGGCGAACTACACAAATCAATCTCGACGATATATGTTACTCGGCATTATGCATTGGAGAAATATCTTTCTCTCGTTGCGTTGGTTTTCTTTATGTGAAAAATGAGAAGTAATAATACCGATCGGCTGGTTTTTATCATGTGGGCAATAAATTTTGTTAAATGGGACATAAGCAAAGCAGAGGTAGCAATTAAACGTTGATTTCATAAACAGATATACTAGCTAGAACAAATTTTAGATACAGGTTCTTTGTTCCCCTTAAAAATGGGTGGCAGCGTTGCCGTGTCTATAACAAAAATTTCAATAATTTGTCATAGTCGTATAATTTTTAGTCCAAAGAAGTAGAACAGTTTGATAGACAGAAGCTACGTAATTAGGTACCAATTTTAAATTCTCTTTGAGTATGAAGATAATTCTTGATTATGGTTAAAAATACGAATTTTTGAATTTTGATGAATAAACAAAAATTATCAGACAGACAACTTGTTTCAAGCATCGTTCATTGTTTACCACAAATTGCTAACATTTCAAGCAAGTGTTTTGAAAGTTTAAAAGTGAATTATTATTTGTTTGCTTATAATTGTATTGAAACATATTCTTTATAGGATTTTGCAAACAGCAGAAAAATAACTATCTATGAGAACTAAAAGGAAAACTATGTGTAAAAATATTAATGAAATCTTTGCATTCTTTCGATGACCTTAATTCTGGTTATGCTAGAAAATTAAAATCCTAAAATGAATAATTTCTTATTTAAAAATTCTCATTCAACAACGAGAATAAGGGCGAAAAACGTTTCAAAGGTTAAGCATTTCCAAAAACAGAATGATGGATTTCATAAAAATGTAATCCATTAGAATGAAAAGTTTTTAAGACAAGGTAGGTAAATAAATTCATTTTAGGCCTTTGTTCTCATTCTTAACTGAATATTCACGACCGTAGGGGCTTATGTAGATATTAGTTTAATCTGCATGGCAGTAGGAACTGTGTGGATGCTAGTGTTAGAATGAGAATTGTCAAATAAGAAATTAGACAAATTCATTTTAGGATTTTAATTTGCTAGCATAACCAGAATTCAGGTTATTGAAAGAATGCAAAGATTTCACTAATATTTTTACACATAGTTTAGTTCTTATAATTCTTTTTCTGTTTGCCAAATCCTATAAAGAATATGTTTCAAGTGTTTTGAAAAGTGGAATAATTTTTTTGGCCAAATTTAAAAATTCATAAAAAATGACGATTAACAAATTTTTACTACTCTCGCAGGCATAACATTATTTTTACGTGCTTTGCAACCATTTTCGCCTTTTAAATTTGAGGTGTTCGATGGAGAACCTTTTTTGTCATAGAAGCTCGGTCTAATACAGCGATAGTTCCTTTCCTATTATGAATTAACACGTTTGTATATTTTTATGCAAAATACGTCACGTTTGAAATTTTCTGTTGAATGTTGCTCACAAAAAATCTACCACTGATATAAAAAACTAGTATTTTGTATGTAAAATTTCATTTGAATTAAAGTTTTATTCCTTGGCGTACCATCAACTTTTTTGTAAGTGCGGTGAATATTAATTAAAGGTTATTGTGTTTTCGTCCTTGTGATGATCACGACATGTATACAAGAATTGGCAAGGTTGTACGTCCCCACATTTTTCGTTATCAAGCTGATTATTTATTGTATTCAAATAATAACAGAACAGTAGGTCTTGATAATATGAAAACAAAGGAGGAGGAGCATATACCTCATCTACCCCTTTTAAGTATTAAATAACCAGAATCCAGGAACAGTATCGTTAAATTTTGTTTGCATTTAAAAAGTGTGTAAAGTCTGTTTTATTTTCAAAAAAGTTCACCTTCCCCACTAATCCCTTTCACCCACCACGCCTACTTACCCGCCCAGACCCTTATCTTATAACTCGATTTTATAAATATACAGTTATATAATGGAACTACAAGGATTCTTTATTTTTACCACAAAAGAAGATTTTTACACCCGCTCCTATTTTCTAATAAAATCGAGTTATAAGATAAGGGTCTGGATGGGTAAGTAGGCGTGCGGGGAAAAGGGATTAGAGGGGAAGGTAGTCCAGATGAACCCTTTTGTAAAAAAAAGACTTCTGGAGGGTTCTAAACACGCTTTAAATGCAAAAAAAATTAACGACATCGTTCCTGGATTCTGGTTATCTAATACTTTATAGGGCTAGACGAGGTATGTGCGAGTGGCAGGGAGGTTCCGTTTGGAGTAAAATCAATTAAATATTGATGACACATGATAAAAAAAATGTTTTTTTAAAATCTAAATACAAAAATAAAATAGGCCGAAAACTGGCCTTACCTACCCTCCTCCTTTCAATGAAATGCCTTTAGTGGCATTTTGATTTTGTTTTATCGACGATTTTTTTCTTTTTCTAGAAAGATGAATGCATAGTAAATATGCTTCAAACGTTCAAATTTATCTTTATGATCTGTATAGATCTCTATAATAATTCTGGACTAGTAAAGAAAATCAGGTTATTGGTTATTGAAACATTTTAAATTGAAAATGTGGCCCCAATATTGTCAGAAGTCTCAAATAGTAAGTTCCTATGGAAACTTTTTGGGATAAAGGTTTCGAACTTCCGGTTAAATAGGAAGTGTATTTTTTTTTTGTCTGGTCAGGTCAAAATGCATTTTTATGTCAAATATCTTATACCCCAATTCAAATTTTTTATCTTGAGAGATAAAGAAAAAGTAGAAGGTAGACCTGATCTCGTGGCCACCCTGTATACAGCGAATTGATCAAATACAGAGCATGTTTGACATCTCATAACACGATTTTGGAAAAAATCTCGAAATACTTGACTTAATTGTAATTATCAGTGACATCATCCATATTGACGGATAATTTTATCTACGATTTATTAAGTAAGCAAATCTTATTTTTATAGGTGACTGTTGAATAATGGATTCTCGCCAACTAAGAGAAATATTTAAATTCTGTAAAAGATATTCACTAGACTATATAAATTATATTGAAAACCAGTGATTCTTCGAGAATAGTTCATTGTATCATAAAAGTTACTTAATATGCAGTGTTTCATCAAAAGCACCAAGGTTCTGCGCATCAAAAAAATCGTCATCTATATCTCAATTTGTAGAAAGATCGTTTTTCCTCAAACCTAAAGTCATTTATATAGTCTAGTGAATATCTTTCACAGAATTCAAATGTCTCTTTCAGTTATGGAGGAAAAGTGAGACACCCTGTGTAGTAAAATTTTGAAAAATAGAGGCGGCATTCCTGCAAAGTTAGCCTTTCACACTATTACCAAAAGATGATAAATTATTTAAAAAACTCATTGGAGACTTCTATCCGGTTTTGTGGGTATATTTGAGCAAAACTTGCCTCTTCAAAAAGTAAACGTGAACAATGGAAGTTTTTTCTTACCGATGGATTGATTGAAAGACCTATCTAGACCATGTAATTTGAGATATTAAAAAACGTACCTATAAAATATAAAGTAATTCTCTCGTCATTGAAATTTTAAAGTATACATTTTACCACTTTAGTACGTCGAGAAGTCGGAATCAATGGTACACAAATATGTTCTTAGAAACACACACAAGATTGTTGCTTGCCATTAACTTTGTCTTAGCAGATCATAAATAACACGTTTAATTGTTTTCCTACGTTGCAAATTATAAAAGGGAAAATATTACTTTGAAAAAGTTACTAATAGAGTTGTAATTTCATTACATCTTCAAGATATAAATATAAGCACGATTGCATCGGGTATAAGTTTATCATATATAATTGACAAGTTTTGCAAATGTTTATGTGACGTTGACACCACATCGATAAGGAGCTACTTTTCACTACTCCAGGACCACAAATTCTTACGTCTACGTTTTATACAACACCTGTCTAACGACTATGGATAAAAATCCATGCCACATTCCGGTCAGCTGTCGCTATACTTCTTGAGTCCTACTTAGATTTCTTTTAGTTGTTGTGGAACATTATCCGATCCATTTTTAGATAGTTATCGTCCACTAAATTATCATTCTTTCCCACAGAGCAAATCCGGTAGAAAAGCTATCAAATTTTCATCTCTTACAGGTTACACGAAAAATATCAAAAGTAGAAGTTGTTGGAAATTATCATTCGAAGGGTTTCCTTCGCTTCATATTTTCTTGCAAATCTATAAAAAGCTGAAAAATTTGCAAGACATTACTTTATATTGATCGATTTAATCGAAATCGGCTGAACTTTTATTGTTGGAAACAGATATGAAATGTCTTGTTGATTGCACAGACACATGGATAAACCTTTCGAATTCTAATTTTCGATAACTTCTGCTTTTGATATTTTTCAAGTTTATAGTCATTTTATCATAATTAGTATATAAATACTTAATCCGTGGTTAATATTTTAAAATTCATATTTTATAATGATCTAATCGATTGTTATTTTTGTACATTTCCGATGATCTAGGTACTTATATATGATTAATATCCCGATCTCGCGAACATTGTCGATATGTTTTGTAACTCTTTTTTCAGAACTATGTAGCGCTTGACGTCGAAAAATTTTCTGACAAGTACTGCGCTATAAGTGATTAGTTATTATTAATGATATCCATATTCATACTTGTCATTCGGTTATGTATTGATATTTAATATTTTTATTGACCTGCCTCGACACATGCTTCGGATGCTATAAAAGGCAATGAGTAACGTACATTTCGACAAAATTAAAATGAATTGAACAGCGGCTTACATGGTCTACTCTCTTATTTGGATAGGATGTTGCAGTTGCGGCACAATTTTTTTGGACCTAGACACTCAACTAAACATATTTATTTTTTATATTTTTCTTACATATAAAAATTTATTTTCTTATTTAATGAAAATATATTGCTAATTTTTGATAAAGAAAAATGTAAGGGCTCACTACTTAATAGCAAATATTCACCTACATTGGTAAAATTATTTAATCGCAGTTTTTAAATTTGTTTTTAGTATTACAAAGTTTTATTTGGCATTACTGTAAGTAGAAAAAAATTATTCGATGATTTAACTTGTGAAGAGTTCAAGGAATTCAATTTACTGTTCTATTCTCTAAAGAAATGCCTTCTTAGAAAAGCTTATATAAAAAAATTATAGTGATTTGGATATCATAAACACTAATCCTTCGCAAAGATATCATGAATAATTCAAAACCGGGAAAAGGGAAAGGCACTAAGGTCAGACGAAGAACTTGCCTCCTGGATGACATGGAAAAGAATTTGAATTTGAGCAACTGTATTCGACAATTCAACGCGCTCCTGCACCTAGTGGCGACATTTATCGCGCTTAAATTGTGAACTACTAGTCCTAAGAAACTGTAGATAAAATTTACAGATTTTCTTTCTTTTTATTGGGTATTTTGCCACTGAAAAATATTTAAAAATTTTAATGAAAAAACCTCTGCGCCAAACGGATCAGACAGAAGTTAGTTCTTGAATACTTGATTGTTTCAAAAAGTCTCGCACCTAACTAGAACAGTCATAAACTAAAAAATGAAAATGAAAGCTATAGGCAGTTAACGTTTCTGAAGAAAATCTGCTTGCGTTCTCAAACCATGACAGTTCGTTGTTTACGTATTTCCATAGTCACGTGAGACATTAAATTATATTTATCGCATTTTTACTTACTTCGTCTCTAAGGATGGGCAACTAACTAGTACAAAAATCTATTGAATAATTTGAAACGCATCTATCCTCGTTTAATAAAATAATCGCGGATTATTTAAGTTTTGTTTTAGTTTCGTTGCTCTCTTTTTCCAAAATCTTCGCCGTGTCGCACTGAATCCTGTGATTATTATCACACGCGTGTTCACAAATTTTGGATTTTTCACATTCTCCCCTTCTAGCATAATTTCTATCTTTAGCAAGTCTTACGTTGAAAGGTCTAGATGATTCACTTACGTAATGTTTTCCACACTCACACAGAACATTATAAACGCATTTTTTTTAATTTTAAACAATATTTAGAGGTTTGCTTTTTGATAAAACCGATCTTAGCGTGGAGCCCGTTTGAAAAACAGTTCGTACGGAAAACCTATTCCCAATTTTTGTAATTTATCCGATAAACCATGTATATATGGAATTACTGCCGTTGACCTAAATACCTCAGGTCATGATAGTATATTCTCTCACCTACCAATGTTCTACAACTGACAATCAACAAAACTCTCGGGATGTTGATTATTTAATAAGACAGTTTTCATAAATTGCTTTTCGTTCCTTAATATTACATCATTTGAAGAAATAATTTTAGCTCTGTCATACAAACACTTAACAACACCTTTCTTAACACTAATATGTTGATTTGAATTGAAATTTAAGAATCTGTTTGCGTGTGTTTGTTTTCTATACACACTGGTTTGATATGTGTTATCTATTTCTTTAATTAAGATATCTAAGAAAGGTAATTCATAATTATTTTCTATTTCTATTGTAAATTTAATTGAAGGTTTTTTCGTAAATCTGATTTCAAAAATTACTTAGACATTCTTTACTATAAGGCCATATAGCAAATATGTCATCTACATATCTCCACCATACAATGGGTTTATTAGCTAGATTATTAATATTACTTTCCTCAAAATTTACCATGAAACTCTTACTTAATATAGGAGATAATGAAGAACCCATGGCCGTCCCACAGTCTTGTTGATAGAAGTCATTATTTAATTGAAAGGACGTTGTTTTAAAGCAAAGTGTAAGTAATTCCATTATAGTTTCAATGCTTAACTTAGTTCTATTCGCCAAATTCCCATCTTGTTGCAATTTGTTTTTAATTATTAATAGGTAACGTTTTATCTACAGGAACATTTGTAAATAGGCTTACTACATCAAAACTGACCATTGGTGATTGTTGTTAAAATGATTCTCTGACAGCTTTTCCAAAAAATGTTTGTTATTTTTAATATAAAACTCGGAAGAAATCTGAATATGCCACAAATAAACAATTATAGACAATAAATGTATAGATATTGTACGCGTTATACGGGGTGGCCACGAGTGTGGCTACCCGGTATAGTCACGTCATTTTGGCATTTTACTTCTAAAATTGAAGGTACAGGGTTGACTTCGTTTTTGTTGCAAAGAGTTCAGAAAGACATTTAGAAAAAACACCACCTTCCATTTTTTGACGGAAATGTTTGATTTAATTTTTTGTTCAATAATAATTAATGGCCAATTTCCAGAAAAAATGATAATCTATATCATGGCCTTGAAAATCTGTACTCGGAGGTTTTCGAGGTCGCTGATTACGAATCCGAAGTCTAATTTGGTAAATTCAAAATGGCGAACCGGAAGTAGAGCCAATTTCTCAGGAAAAACTCATATCTTCTTTCTTAGGCTGAAAGTATGAAAAATACGAGTATTTCCTGAAAAATATACTACTTCCTCCAAAAACTCCCAATTAACCATTTTCGTCTAATTCTATGGCATAGGTATTGTGTATGACAACAAATTGTTCAATTAATTTAATTAAATTGGCCATTAATATTAGCCAATTATTGGATACAAAATGAAACTAAACATTTCCGCCCAAAAAATAAAAGGTACTGTTTTTTCTAAATGCCTTTCTGAACACTTTGCGACAAAAAATAAAGTCAATTGACCCTGTTCCTTCAATTTTAGAGATTTTCAGATTTTTCATGCTAAAATGACGCGACTAATAAGATTGATAATTAGACGTAGTTACGCAAAAAAGAACCAAGCGACAAATTTATGATTTCTAGTTTATTGTAGGAATTGACGTGGAATAGTCTATTCTTGATTATGCAAAAAAGAACCAAATGGATTATTAATGTAAACCAGAGATTATGTTCGAAAAGAACCATTTAAAATTATAAAATTGTCCTAAGTTGTTTTGTAAAAAAGAACCAAGCGCCATGGTTCCGTTTTGCAAATTGAAATTTCGTCGTTATATACCGGAATAAGAGGGCTTGGCTCTTTCATTATTTAAAAAAATCACTGTTGAGTACTTAATACCAGACCATAGCTTCCTGCCAAATGATAATGATTTAGGTAAAATTGAGGCTTAATTAAACAGACAACAACGTTCACACACGCCCCAGGATTATTTCAAAGTAATGGAAACGTGCGCAAAAGAATCCTTTATTATTGAATCCAATGGAGTTTTTTTTTGGAACAGGTGATAATTTAAAAAAATCACAAACCGAAAGAAAGGAGTAAATGGAGAAAATATTAACTGGCTCCAAACCTGAGAAATTACACTACTACACTAATTACATGACATGATGAAAAGCTAGTTGAGCTTGACATTACGAAAGAAAAACACGAGGTCGTCCTATCAATGAATTTCACAAAAGGGATATAAATCCTTTATGTCTTTACTCAAACTTACATTCATATAACACAAACATATATAAACCATATAATAAAATGCAAAGAGAAACCAAGCAGCAAATTTGAAAATATAATAAAAAATGTGTGAAAACTTCTAATTTTTTCTTAAGTCGGCAACACTCACTAGTTCTGTACGGTCATATTAGAAAAAGTTTCCCTCCTTAAAGAGCTCAGGTATTTGATTAGACCTCATAAACTTTGATCCTCTGTTTCTCAAGACTTACGTCTTGTCGCTTGGTTCCTTTTTGCGTAACTACGTCCAATTGATTGATTGATAAAAAGTTTGATATATTTTGAAAAAACCTTTTCAAAGAAACTTTAACGCCCTGTAATTAATGATTTTACAAAAAAATTCAATACAAAGAAATGGAAAATTTAATTCTAAACAAAAACCTGTTTCCGAGATAATAGCGAAAAACAGTTATCTAATATGGCGGCCAAAGCCCATGGTCAACTTTTTTGTTTTCCACTCTGGAAGCACCCCCTAATACCACATGCTAAAACCGACTCTAGAATTTTTGCATTATAGAGCCAAGAAATGTATTAGTTTGATTGGAGTATATCATGTTGTTTTAGCAAATACTTTCCATTTTAATGTTTTTGGACACGTGTTATAGGAACTATTTTTCACACGTAAATCCGTAAATCATCTCCTTACATCCCTGCACTTAGGAAAAACCCTGTATATTCGTGAATGCATTTTATGTTTATCTTTGACCATTTCAGGCGTTGTCTAGTTTGCTTCTAAATAACTGAACCTAACGTGGTTTCCCATAAAATTTTTTGGAACCGTACACATGCGAAATATAATTATTTTTGGTGGGTATTTCATTTCACACTCAATTATGTTTTTGCGGGCGTATAATAATTAAATAAATGCAAATAGCTTTAACTGCCGAAATAAAATTAAAAAATTTAATTGAAATATGACTTCGAGGAATTGGTGTGGAGTCTGTAGCAATATTCGCTAATAATTAATTTAGTAAAGGAATCATTAATTTCGTTAGGAATATTAAATTTATAGCGTTTTGAAACATTATTTATACTTTTGAAATTAATTTAAATTAAATATTTGTCTGTAAAGTAGGCTCGTTAAGAAAATATTAATGAGGCACATTAATTTATGTAGAGAGTAGCAATTTATCAAGACATGAAAGCCAAAATATAGAATGTTACTTTTATTTTGGCCCATCGAGACCTCACTTTGGACTAAATCTCGTATCATGGCACGTGCGTATCAAATTCTGCAATTGTATCATATCATCGCCAAGTATTTGGCTCAGAATAGGGAGATTTTAGGCCCCTTAGTTTATCAACGTCATACGTTATCCGTTAATACTGTTCATACGCAGTCGTTCAAAAATAACCGAATACGTTATTTACCGATAAAGTTTTACGTTATTTGCGTTAGAATAAGATATGCTTAATAACGTTTAATGTTTTACAAGATTGGCCGGTAGAATATTCACGTCTATTTATGCATTTAAATTATGAATATCTTAATACTTATATTTAAAATATATAACTCCCGGCTCTATATTTAATACACTTTTCATATATTTTTAATTTTGTTCGTAATATCTAATAAAATTAATGCATGGAAATCAATCCTTGGCAATATTGTTATTTTTGTCACAGGGTGTATACATGTTATATCTCATTTTAATAAATATTGATACCTATTAACCTTGACTTAATTGCGTTGCATCAATTGAGATAAGAATTTCATTATGCAGTAAATACTTTTCCATTCATTCAAAGTAGAACGCTGACAAAGCCATATCAGCATAAATTACACAAAGAGCTTAACAATTGCTAACCTTCAATTTATGCAACCCTAGCATTAGAAAAGTTATAAGTAAGACTAGATTTGTATAGAGCCATTAGAGACATATATCAGATATCATAAGCTAGACATAAGAATCAATTCCATTCCATTATATTATAATTCAATAAGAAACATTTCAAGCTACGTAAACTACATTCATAATTATAAAAGTAACATTAAGAAAGTGTAACCCAAGTGTTGTAAAAATCTTCGAAAAATAAAAAATCTTTTTTTTAAAAACCAACCGTTCTTGTTACGACGATAACAAGTGGCGCAGTCGTCCGGATTTTTTCTACGAAGCAGGCGAGAACAAGCGACCCTTCTTTGGTGGATTCCAATCCTTTGAGAAAAAGAACCAAAATCCCGAAGAAAATCAACCAAATCAAATTCAAAGAAGAAAATCAACCAAATCAAATTCAAAGAAGAAAATCAAATCAAACAAACAACTAGGCAACTCCAAGGCAAGAAACAGTACGAGTGGAAGGAAGATCTAATCACACCCCTGGCTCGCACATTCTTGAAGAACTTTGTGGAAGGAAGATCTGATCACACCCCTGGCAAAGTGCTCCTGGATTCCTGTTGTCATCAAACAAAATCAGCTTCATCATCAGCAACTGGAACAACCCAGCAACTGACGAAACTTCCCAGCAGCAGACTGGTACACATCTCAACAATCATCCAGAACATCCCAACAACCGGAACATCCCAATCAACAGAGAAACAACCCGTACACATGCAACTTTACCTCAAGACAACACTCTTGTAAGTACAAAGTTTTACCATTGAAAAAGTAGCATTGTATTTTGTATTTTCAAAAAGCCAATTTAAAAATCTATTGAAAGAAAAATGGATAGAGAAAATGAAATTGAAAATGAAATTGAAAACGAAGTCGACGATTTACCCTCATTCAAATTAACAGAATTATTTTCACTAATACCAGAGTACGACGGAGACCAAATTCTCCTTGAATCATTTTTAAGTTCATGTCAAGCCGCCTTACATATTTCAAATGTTGAACAAAAAGTGTTAGTAATAATTCACATTAAAAACAAACTCAGAGGCAAAGCTTCACAATTAGTAAATTCGAAATTCACAAACGATTGGTCAGAAATAAAAAATTTACTAATATCAAATTTTGGTGAAACAAGAAATCTTCCCAGTTTAATACATGATTTACAGTACATGAAACAAGGCAAAGATTCTGCTCTCAATTTTGTCCACAAAATTCAAACCCACAACGCGAAATTGCACTCAGCAATAAACAGACAATCAAATCTAACTGAAAATGAAAAGAAATCTCAAGCCGCGTTAATCGACAACATGTGTCTCGACACATTATTGACAGGTTTAGATTCAAAATTAGGTGCAATAATAAGGGCTTCAAACCCTGAAACAATTTTAGATGCAGCACAAAGAATACGCCGAGAAAATCAATTAGGTTACTTAGAAAACCAAAGACAAAACTTACGACCAAATTTTACAAACAAACCACCACATTTTCAAACAAACCAACCACAAAACAGAAATCAAAAAATGTGTAATTACTGTAAAAAACCAGGTCATTTAATAAACGAATGCAGAAAAAGAAATTTCAACAACAATCAATCACAATTCAACACAAATCAAACTTTTTCAAACCAACAAAATTTTCAAAGATTTCCTCAACAAAACAATTCATTTCAAAGATTTTCAAATCAACAACCAAGCACATCTTTTCAAAATTCAAACTTTCAACAAAATCAGAGACCTTCTGTAATTCAAAGAAACCCAAATTTCCAAAGACCTAACACAAACAGTGCAAACACCCATTCAAATCAAAATCAAACACAAAATTTTCAAAGACAAGCACATCATTTAAACGAACAAATGAGCGAAGAAATGACTGGAACTTTTGCTCATTTTCCTCAGACCAGTCAACACCAACACCAACAACAACACCAACAACCACAATACCAACAAACATCGAATTTACAACAACAAATAGACCAAATTTCACACCGTGTACAAGATTTATAAATATAAATGCGACACGATCCGAAAACCTCTATTATATTACTTCACGAAGCAAAACTTGCAAATTTTTAATTGATACAGGCGCGGGTATATCAATTATAAAACCACAAATTGTTCCCCCAAATTTAATTCAACCCACAGAAAAAATAAATGTACAAGGTATAACGAATGAATTAATTCCAATTTCAACTTGTGTACACTACACCTTTTTTACTGAAAACAGTAATGATCCATTAAAATGTTATGTAGCGGACATTAACATCGATTTTGACGGATTATTAGGTGCGGACTTTCTTGATCATTATGAAAGCGTAATTGATTTAAAAAATCGCAAATTAATCACCAAGTACAAAACACTTGACCTTCACAAAAGCGGAGAAGAAAAAATTCAACAAGGCTTACACGAAGAAAACACTCAACAAGAATTTCACGAAGACAAAAATCAACAAATCACTCAAGAAAAACTTCAACAAGAAAGAAAAATTGAAAACAAAATCAAGATTGAACCAAGAACAGAACAAGTCTACAAACTCAAATGCAACAAACCAAACAAGGAACTGATTTTATTATCAGAAGAAAAAGAAGAAGTAATCATCCCAAATGCACTAGTCAAAACCAACGAAAATGGAGAATTTTTCACAACAATTTTAAACAAGTCAGAAAAAGAAAAGAAAATAAATTGGAACAATCTACAATTCGAAGAAATTCCAACAATGCAATCAAACGAGCAGTGTAACAGAAAATTGAACTACACCCAAATCAACAACACAGACAGACAGGCAGAAATTGAAAAACAACTTCGACTGGAACATCTAAACGAAGAAGAAAAAGAAAAAATCATAAGCACATGTTTAGACTTTTCAGAAATTTTCTACCTAGAAGGAGACCAACTAACTTTCACGAATGAAATCAAACATTCGATCAACACCAACGATGCAAAACCAACTTTCACAAAATCTTACAGGTACCCTCACATACACAAACAAGAAGTGAAAACGCAAATTACAAAAATGCTGGACCAAGGAATCATTCAACCCTCAATATCACCATGGTCATCACCAGTATGGGTAGTCCCCAAAAAGTTAGACGCAAGCGGAAAACAAAAATGGCGTGTGGTAATAGACTATAGGAAACTGAATGAAGTTACCGTAGATGACAAATACCCACTACCAAACATAACAGACCTACTTGATCAGCTAGGAAAATGTCAATACTTTACAACTCTCGATCTAGCATCTGGCTTTCACCAGATTGAGTTAAATCCAAAAGATGTAGAAAAGACAGCATTTTCAGTGGAGAACGGACACTATGAGTACAAAAGGATGCCATTTGGATTGAAGAACGCCCCTTCAACATTCCAACGTGTCATGGACAATATACTAGTAGGAATTCAAAACGAAAGATGCTTAGTATACATGGATGACATCATCATTTACTCGACAACTCTTGAAGAACACATCAACAGACTAAAAGAAATTTTTACCAGACTATCAGAAGCAAATTTAAAGATTCAACCAGACAAATGTGAATTTTTAAGAAAAGAAGTAGCATACTTAGGGCACATAATAACGAAAGACGGAGTAAAACCGAACCCAGAAAAAATTTCAGCAGTTCAAAACTTTCCAACACCAAGAAACCCAAAGGACATTAAATCATTTTTAGGATTAGCAGGTTACTATAGAAGATTCATACTCAACTTTGCGAAAATTGTCAAACCTTTAACCTCTTTACTACACAAAGATGCAGAATTCAACTTCAACGAACAATGTCACGAAGCTTTCAACAAATTAAAACATGCTTTAACAAATTATCCCATCCTTCAATACCCAGATTTCGACAAGGAATTCATTTTAACCACAGACGCATCAAATTTTGCTATTGGCGCAGTCCTATCACAAAAAATAGACAACAAAGATCTACCAATTGCATACACCAGCAGAACACTCAGCCAAACAGAGTCAAAATACAGCACTATACAGAAAGAATGTCTCAGCATCATCGTAGCCACCAAGACCTTCAGACCATACCTTTACGGAAGAAAATTCAAACTTGTAACAGACCATCGACCTTTGACATGGTTATTTTCAATAAAAGACCCAGGATCAAAACTTGCGAGATGGAGACTAAAACTAGAAGAGTATGATTATGAGATAACATACAAACCTGGAAAACAAAACACCAACGCAGACGCACTATCCCGAATAAAATTACAAGCGCTCAGAATACTTCACAACGGATTACAAGAAGATACATTACAAGAAGATAGTAACGATGGAAGCGAAACCACAGAAATAGCCCCCGAAACAATAATCGAAGAATATTCAAGATACAAGAAACTAAAAGAACAAAAATCGTTAATCGACTTTTCAAAATGCAAAAATTCAAACGAAAATTTTCTTGACAAATCTCACAAAAACATATTAACACCAATCATGCAAGGAAAAATAACTGAAAACCAATTCAAAATAATTGAAGACTTTTTCGAAGAGAATCGCCAATATCGAGATGACAAAATAAACGTCCAAAACAGCAAGACAATAAAGAACAGGAAATATTACATAATACCAACATCTTACGAAAACACAGAACAACTTTTATTTCACGTAATTTACGAAAACAAAAATGATCTATTAGAAAATTCAACTTACTATTTAGAAGAGATGAAAGAAATACCTTTACTTGAAATCTTATCATACATATTTTCAGACGATGAAATTGAATTCATAACATGCAACAAAGAAATAACAACCCCAACAGAAGATCAAAGACCAATTATAATTGATCAATATCACTCAGGCAAAGCAAATCTACACAGAGGCATAAACGAAACAATCAATCGTATAAAACAAAAATACAACTGGCCAAATCTCAACAAACAAGTCGAACATTTCATCAAAAATTGCGAAACTTGCAACAAAGCAAAAATATGTCGAAAAAATTTAAGCAATCCCCTCGTAATAACCGAAACACCGAATACCCCATTTGAAAGAATAAATTTAGACATTTTAAAAATCCCAGAAAACAATCTCATTTTAACAATACGAGACGAATTAACAAAATTCACTCAAGCTTACCCTTTACAAGACAAATCAGCGAAAAATGTAGTAAACACTTTACTTTTATATTTTCAACATTACGGAACCCCATTACGTATACATTGCGACAGAGGAGGCGAATTTGATAATCACCTTTTAAAAGACCTTTGCACATTGTATGACATAAAATTAACCTATTCTTCAGTAAATCACCCTCAATCAAACGGATCACTCGAAAGATTCCATGCAACCCTTTTAGAAATGATACGAGCGACAGTAACAGACAATCCCAGAGATCACCCACTAACATGTTTACCGTACGCGATAATATGTTACAACAATTCAAAAAATCAAACACATGGATTCACCCCGTATGAGCTAATATTCGGGCATACAAACTCGAGACCCCCTGAAAAAACGTACAATCAAGAAGAACTAATTTCAAAATACGTACGCGATTTAAATAACAAAATTTCTTATTTTTATCAATTAGCACGAGAACGAACATTCGAGAAAAAAGCAAAAGCAAAAGCAAGATATGACTGGAATTTTCAACCAAAAGAAAAACAATTTAACATTAAAGACCAAGTTTTTATCAAAGAATCACAAAGAAAATCAAAATTAGCAAATAAATCAAACGGACCTTTTGAAATAATTAAAGTTTTAGAAAAGAATGCATTAATTGTAAAAGACCCTGTAACAGACAGAGAATTTACTATAAACTCAGACATGATAAGTTCGAAACTAGAATAAAATACTTTCTTTATTTTCAGGTTATCATTCGCGATAATAAGAGTAAGTACACACACAATGGACTATGACTTAAAATTATTAAACAATACCATTGGAATTTATTATCATCCTGAAACTGAAATGAAAATTGCAAATGACAAATGGACAATAATGACATACAAAAACATATCTTTATTAAAACAAGTTTACAATCAAAACGTTGATTTAATAAATAACATAAACTCAAGATTATTTTATGAAAACTCTCCGAGATTAAAATTCTTTTACACAGAAGTACAACCACACATAAGTTTAATTAACAAACAATTAAAATCCATTGAAACTAAATTAACGGAAATTAAATATGATACCCCAAATTATCGTTATAAAAGAGGATTATTAAACGGTATAGGATCAATTTGGAAAGCAATAACAGGAAACTTAGACGCATCAGACGGTGAATATTACGCTGATTGTATTAACAAATTAAAAGACGATGAACATCAAATTGAGAATCTTTTAAAAAATCAAATCTCAGTAACCACATCAACAATCAAAAATTTCAATTACACAATACGAAAACTACAAATAGACGAACAAACATTTAACGAAGATATTATAAAAATTCAAAATACTTTGTTAGATATCTCAGATAACGAAAATTATTATGAAGCGAGATTTAAATTTATTGAAATTTGCGAACAAATCACCGAATCGAACATAATTATTGAAAATGAATTAGATGACATAATTGAAAGCATAACTTTTGCAAGATTAAATACTTTACACCCCTCAATCATTCAACCAAGTGAATTAGTAAATGAATTACGAAAAATTTCACAAAAATTACAAAGAAGTCATTTACCCCTTTTACCAGATTTATCAAATGTAGCATCTTATTTTGACATTATAAGTCTCAAAGCATTTCAAACACAAAGAGAACTCGTATTTGTATTAGACATCCCAATTGTCGAACCGTACAATTTTAAACTATTTCATTTATACTCTATTCCGATTAAAGATAATCGTACACAAATGTTTCATTTAATTTTACCAACTTCAAAATACATAGCACTTTCAGATGATAAGACATTGTACATACATATGGATAATTTTGAAAATTGTAAACAAATTGAATTCAAATTATGTAAATATTTATTACCAAACCCTGTAGATTTAAATGCAAATTGCGAAGCACAACTTCTATTACATCCATTGAAATTACCAGAAAATTGTGTAACAACATTACTTTATTCAGAAGACTACAAAGTACAATTAATTTCACAAAATACTTGGCTTGTAGCAATCACAAATTCAGTACCTTTTGTAATAAATTGTCTAGGACAATCTGAAACAAAAATAGTTGAACAAAATGCAATTTTAAATTTATACCCACATTGTACAGCATATATAGGATCAACCAGAGTATATGCAATTTACGAAAAAAGACGTCAATTCAAGAAACAATTCAAATTCCTGAAATTAAATTTAACTGTTGTTCTCATTTACCTAGAGAAATACCAAACTTAAAACCATTAAAAATTTCAAAACTAAATCTTGACGAATTAAATACTGCCGAACATAAATTAAATCAATATAGCAAAGATCTTGACAAATTAATAAATGAACCATTCGTTCAGAAACATATTTCATGGTTTACATACTTTATAATAGTATTGGTAATATTACTTATTATTTTAATTATATTGTGTAAATGTAAAAGAAGGTATCCAAAAATAGGAATAGCCTTAGGAAACAGCCCAAGTCCAGATCACCCTGACGATAGCTCGAGAAATTTATTAACAAGGTTCAGAAGACAAGTAACCCCTTTAAGAAGACAACCAATCCGAAGAAATTTTAGCGACCCAACTATCGAAGAAGAAATTGAATTAAATCCTAATTCACAAAAATTAGTTTCAAGACAAACTTGACCCCTAATTTTTAATCTTCGTAGGGAGGAATTGTTATATCTCATTTTAATAAATATTGATACCTATTAACCTTGACTTAATTGCGTTGCATCAATTGAGATAAGAATTTCATTATGCAGTAAATACTTTTCCATTCATTCAAAGTAGAACGCTGACAAAGCCATATCAGCATAAATTACACAAAGAGCTTAACAATTGCTAACCTTCAATTTATGCAACCCTAGCATTAGAAAAGTTATAAGTAAGACTAGATTTGTATAGAGCCATTAGAGACATATATCAGATATCATAAGCTAGACATAAGAATCAATTCCATTCCATTATATTATAATTCAATAAGAAACATTTCAAGCTACGTAAACTACATTCATAATTATAAAAGTAACATTAAGAAAGTGTAACCCAAGTGTTGTAAAAATCTTCGAAAAATAAAAAATCTTTTTTTTAAAAACCAACCGTTCTTGTTACGACGATAACATACATAACCTGACTATTTGTTTGTTTTTTTATACTGAAAATAAATATTCGTAGTTGTCCAATGCTGCCATAATAACACAAACTTCAAACAAATACAAAGCATTAATTACATAATATACAACAACATAGAAAGAAAACAGTAAAATGAAGAAAAAAATAACATGGGAAATGTTTAAATATAAAAACTATATATACATATATACACATATGTGATTCAAAGTAAATTAAGAAAAACAAAGACACTCACTGGTTATTTAATTTAGAACATTTTGTTTTATGTCACTAAAGCTGCAATTAAAAATATCGAAGTCGCTACATAATTTGTTAGAAATACGGCAAATCGTATATAAAGGTGAATTATTTAGTACGTTGGTACGCGGCGTAGGTAAATAGAAAACTTGGTGATTACGAGAGGTTAATCTGGGAACGTGAAAATTAAGCTTACTAATTATTTGGGGTGCGTCAAAATCATTGTGTAGTAATTTAAACAAAAATACTTGAGAAAAGTACGTACGCCTATCCTCAAGAGTAGTCATAGAATATCTTTCAAGCAAGTTACTTTGCGGAAAACCAATCACTGGATAGGTACCGTCGGATTTGAACCACAGTAATTTAAGAAATCTACGTTGAACTGCCTCCAAGTTATTCTTGTGAACATCATAACTGGAACTCCAAATTAGCGATGCGTACTCAAGTTTCGATCTGACGAAGGATTGATAACGAATTTTCAGAGTATCAGTATTAATGAACTCTCGACTAGTACGAACGATGAATCCAAGGGCTTTGGAGGCCTCAGACACAATGGTATCGATATGATCAGTGAAGGATAATTTACTATCAAAAGTTACGCCGAGGTCGTGAAATGTTATAGGTCTTTGAAGTATGACACTATCTAACCTGTAATCAAAAATAAAAGGTGATGTTTTTAAATAAAAGGACATTACGTTACATTTACTAGGATTCATGAATAATTTATTTACTATACACCAGGTGTTTATTTTGTCAAGAGAAGTCTGAAGTTGAATACAGTCATCGATTTCATCAATTACTGTGAAAATTTTTAGATCGTCGGCATATAAAAGGTGAGGCAAATTAATTTCGTTCACTATGCCATTAATAAATATGTTAAAAAACAAGGGTCCCAAAATAGATCCCTGGGGAACTCCAGATGTGGCAGCAAATTCGATCGATTTGAACCCATTTAATGCAACGTACTGACTCCTATTCATTAAATAAGATTTAAACAAAAGGAGTAAAGAATATGAGAAGCTGATTTTTTCTAATTTACGAAGTAACAACTGGTGATCAAGTTTATCAAATGCTTTGGAGAAATCGGTATATATGACATCTACCTGCCCACGTTCATCTAAGGATTCAGAAATATATATTGAGTTACACAGAATAAATTTGTTGTTGAACGCCCTTTCATAAATCCATGCTGATTAATAGAGATTTTGGTGTTAATTGAATGATGTATTCTATCATGAAGTAATATTTCTAAGACTTTACAGAAGTTACAAATTACAGAGATTGGTCTAAAGTTCTCAATATCTAGCTTTTCCCTTTTTGAAGATGGGACATACTTTGGAATATTTCCATAGGTCAGGAAATAGGCAGTTTTTTAAGATTAAGTTAGAAATTAGAGTTAGAGGATATGCAATGATAGCGCAATCCTTTAATAAAAAAGCTGGAATGGAATCAGGACCGGTCGTCATTTTAGGTTGAATTTGTTTTAGAGCCCGAATAACCTCATCTTCACTGAAAGAGTTTATGCTAACAATATGGTTATTGTTAGGTATATCGGTCTCAATGTGATGTTCCTCGATATCTAATGAGGACTCATTATAAGATTGACCGAAATAATTGGCAAATGCATTTAGTATATCAGAGGGATTGTTTAGCGAAGATCCCTCAAAGAACTTCTCTTCAGATACACTGGCCGACCCTTTTCTACTTTTGATGAAAGCCCAAAATTTATTGGGATCATTTTTTATATTATCTTCAGAGTTCTGCACGAAATTTCTGTAGGCTAAATTGGTATCATATTTTATTTACCTTCTGATGTTTTTGAGGTTATTGTGTATAAGTGGATCACTGGTTCTTGCATACTGTCTCCTAAGACGTTTTTTAAGGCTAATTTTTTTTATGATAAGTACTACCATTAAACTACGGAGGATATCTGCCGCTACGAGAAGTGGATTTCTTAGGTACACAATATTCAAATACAGAGTCAAGTTTGTTGTAAAAATGAGTACATACACCATGCACCATTGACGTCATTAAAAGAAGAGAGGGAGGACCAGTCTATGTTGAGGTTTTCATACAATTTGGAGAAATCACATTTGCGGAAATTATAACTAACGTCATGATTAGTTGGAAAATTATTATTAAGATTCTTAACAGTACTTATTTCAGTTGATATGATCAGAGCAGGGTGATGAAGATCTTCATTAGTTAATAGATCAGGATATTGAGATACATCACAGTTTTTTTGTGTAATACTAGATCAATGTACTTTAGCTGTTGGTTCAAGTATTAGCTGTCGATCATTGTTTATTCATGTTTAAACCGTAATATAAAGTCTCGGCTTTTTAACAGACGCTTTAGGAATAGAGACCCAATGCTAATAATAGAAATTCAAAAAGAAACATACCTCGTAATGCCACTGACACAATGTCATATTTTATTTCATGAAATATTTTCCTCAAATATCACCCGCACTTTTAAATTTGATTTATAAGTGAATATCCATCCATAATTGAATATCCATATCCAGAAACCACAAACTTTAAAAAATGCATCTTTAGATAATTAAAACTTTTTACAATAAACACTATTAATATAATGTCTTCTTTTGCAGGTCACAGACACAAACGACAACCCTCCAGTTTTTCTCGAGAGTGCGTACTCCTTTGACGTTCCCGAAAATGCTGCAAGAGGATCGAGAGTTGGACAGATCAAGGCTACTGATCCGGATTTGGGCATCAATGCTCAACTAACGTACACCGTCATCAGCGACTGGGCGAATGATGTGTTCTCTCTCAATCCGCAAACCGGGGTTTTTACGCTTACCTCAAAGTTAGATTATGAAGAGGTAAGTTCATAATACTATATAGGTATAATAGTTGGAGCGAGCGTAGACACGTCTGGACTATACTCGTATTCCGATTCTGCTACGCCTAAATACTTGAATGGGTGAACATCTAGGGACATACAGCTTTCTCACCTCACTTCTAACGACTTGTATATCAGCGTACAGCAGCTATGCAATTTTAGGCGGGAATTGCGTAGTGGATATACCACCCTCCTTCCGGTTCGTGGAACCACCAGTCTTTCAATGTTACAAGAAAAGAAGTATCAGGAAAGAAATTATACTTTATTTCCTTTAAAGCCAGTGTGTCTATATTATATTTGAATGCATGTTCCACGATACCCGTATATTGAAATAAATTTAAACTAATGAAAATAAATGTATATAAACAACGCTACTAATTTAAAAAACATAAATAAACAAACCGTGAACTTGGTGGAAGAGAGTGAATGTCGAACAAATGAGCGTCATGGTTTTTATCCACTTTCTCGTGAACTTGGTACTTGTGCAAAGTCATTTGTGTAGCGCAACCTTATGTAACTGCCATCGACCACATTTTTATGCAAATTATTTACACTCTATTGACAATGAAAATTACACACAAGCATAATAATTAAGCCGTTTGCTTCGATTATAAAATACTCGCGAATGGAGCCTGATAATTATTGTAAACTCAAATAATTTATTAATATACTGATTTGTTCATTTATTGTAGTAAAAATAAACCGAAATTGTCAATATAAAGAAAAGAATTAGGGACCGGAGAAACTTTGTATGGGATTCTGATGGTTTCTAAAGTGAACCATATATTTTTTTAATCTGCCAAGTTTCGGCCAATTTTTATTTTTAAACTCAATTTTTTATAACTTAATAACGACTTCGTACTGTATTTCCACGTTTAAATATACTGCCATCCTAAGCCAAAATGACGTAACTCAAAATTTTCTAAGCAAATTGGACGTACTTCAAAGTTTCCTCGTTAAATTACTGACTTTCTCCAATAATCAATCATTAAACCATTATTTTTTCATCTGCCTCAAAGAATGATATCCAAAAATAAAATAAAAATATAAAAAAACAAGAAGTGCTGAGATTAGCTGCATAAAATGTCAAATATCTCAAAATGAGCAGATACTGAAGGGCCAGTATATTACATGTAACAAATTACACCATAATTTAAAACTACGTATTTATAACACAGAAATAATTGTCTAAAAATGTATTACTTTGCGAAAATTTGATTGTCATACTGACAATAAAATCACTTAATTTTTAGTACACCATAAATTAATAAAAATTGTTAACTGTACTATATGACTATGGGATTAGAGGACAACCACTAAACTGGATTATTTCATTTTTAACCAATCGTCGACAGTATGTGAGTATACAACATGTTAGTGAAAATATGGTATACAAAGCCAATTCTGAATGCTCGTTTTTAAGTATGGGAGTTCCACCGGGATCAATATTGGGCCCAGTGTTATTCATATTATATATTGGGTTTTATGTAATAATTTCTTTTCAATCTATGCTGATGATCTTTCTATGATTATTTCAGATCCTATGCATAATGTGTTAGAAAGTAAATGTAATAATGTTGTAGAAAAGGTATCTACGTTTTTCAGAACATCAGTTGTACTTCAATGCAGATAAAACTCAGTTAACTCTGTTTCATAATAGACAGAAAAAATGCGAGTCTATTTTATTTCAAGTCAATTATAACGAGTACCCATGAGGGCATAAAATTTTTGGGTTTACATATCGATGAGTGCCTGACTTGCAAATCACATTGTGAACATCTAATTTCCAAGCTAGCATCAATTTCATATTTATTTAATAATATTAAAACCGTGCTTGCCAGGGAGCAATTAGTTAATTTATACTATGCCCAAGTGAAGTCTAGACTAAAGACATGTTGTCTGTTTCTGAGGGAACTCCACTTTATCACAGAATGTTTTCATTGCTCAAAAACGGATAATGCGTTGTATAGCTCGTGTTTCTAGTACCCACTCTTGCAAAGAGATCTTTAGAGAATATAATATATTAACTTTACCATGCTTATACATTTTCGAAATGTGTGTTTGTGCTTGTCGAAACAAGAATATGTTTACTGCGAATAAAAATATTCATAATGCAAATACGCGTAACAAGGAAGAGTTTCGAATACCTTATGCGAGACTTAATTTAACCTATAATTCTCCAAATTACATGGCACCAAAATTGTTTAATAACTTACCCTCTGAAAGTAAAGTAGCTAGAAACTTACTGAATTTTAAAACAAAGTTAAAATTGTTTTTGCTGTCTAAATGTTTTTACACTGTATGCGATTTTTTTACCTAGTTTTTAAGGTATATGTTATACTTGACTATTCCTATACAACTGTAATGTTATCTTTATGAAAAATAAAGTATTATTATTATTATTATAAAAAAAAATTAAATTGCAAAAAAACGCAGACGCATACAATTCAGCCAACTGCCTTCATATTAATGTCTTATTGACAAGCAACGTTTAAAACAAGTGGCTGACACAATAAAATCATATGGGACCGTTTTTTAATGTTTAATTTACTGTTAATTAAAAAATCAGCAGCTCCATAATGACTGAAGTGGTTTTTCCGGCTTTTTATTATTACATCTTTACAATGGTCAACTTACACAACACAATAAAATCATATAAAAATGTTTGCCACCAGCTCTTTAGCTATTACTATACCATGAAGTGGCATTTTGGAGCAATTGCAATGATAATGGAAAAGTAGGAATCACATTAATTAAAGAATAGTTAGTATAGTTACACAATCGCTAGGAAGTAAATACATTTGTCGATATTGTGGAATATGTTTAATAAATATAAACAGAGATATGTCAGCGAACAAGCCAAAACTAAGCAATCATAGGTGGTCTTGTTTTGCAAAAACAACCGGCAATCATAAGTCAGACATTTTTCCAGCAGGTTGCCGTAGTTTTACTTAAAAATATCCACGAGCTGAGTTGACAATAGTTTACCTTTTTGTTTGTTTATTTTTATACCGGCACGAAGTTATTCACATGCGCTGCTCCGTCTTTTTCAGGCGGCCAGCTGAAGAAGGACAACACCATCCTACTGAATAAGGATTCAGAATAGACTACAAGGACGCTGGGTTGTATACATGAACGGCTCAGTTCGATTGTAAATAAATTTACTGTAACTTTTTAGAGTGGTATAACAAAGTTATAAAGAACTTTTTTTTTTCGGTTTTCTTTTGTCACAGCAAATGCGACGAATAATAAGAAAACGAATTTAGTTTTATAATAACGCGGAGTCGACTGCGATGGATTGTGCGTGCCGGAAAAAAGCAGCAATTAAAATGGGAAAAACTTCTTTAATCGCCCAAGAAACACAACAATGTCGGCTTAGAATACAAATTGAATCCTATACCACACAGGGAGAGGCATAGGTGTCTTAAAAAATATCGCCTAGGCAAACTGTATTTGTTAGTATAGTGGTGTGGAGATTGTAAATGCTAAAAATTAATTTTTTACTTCGCTTTTAAATGGAAACGCATCCATCTGATGAATTAGTGAATGCATCTGTTTCAATAATGGTTATATTACACAGGTATATTGAATTTACCGCCCGAAAGGTACTTGTTGTTTGACAGATTTTGTGTAGGATTTCATAGTTACATTACATTACAAAGAGGCAGGGTATCCCAAAAAATAAAAGTAAAGCATAATGATGGAAATGATGGAATATTAACAACTCCATTTTTATTAAAAAAAATTGCCTCATCAGTGAATAAAACATTATTGCATTTCATCTCTGGCCCAATTACAAAACTGTAAACGCATTTGAAAATCATCATCACAATTCAGGGCCAGCATATTTTCAATTTAACGTGTGGCGCTCAATGTATTAGTAAATATTGAGAGAGGGGGAAGGAGAAGGATATCGGAGGAGAAATCAACTTTGCAGTCTTTTTTAGTTATTTATTATAGTTATACAAGTATAGGGTGATCACGGGAACGTTGGAACCTCTTTCAACTTCGTTAGTTTTGGAGTTACGTAAAAAAGTTCAAAAATAAAAGGTATACAAAATCACGTGTTTTCCAAAAATTGTTTCAGAAAAACAATTTAAGTCGCATATCGGAGGTATGAACTTTTACTATCTTTTTTTTTAATGGAATGTGTCTATTTCTACACCATTTAGAAAGCCATAAAAAAGCTTTTTAATGTTTTACTAAATATATTATCTATCTTATAAAAATGTTATCTAATTTACCATAAATTGACAATTTATCAAATGGAAAACAAGAATATGTAATTTAATATACAATACATTAGTTACGTCAAGATAATTGTTGATAATTAATGTCACTTTGTTTTACATAAAATGGAGAATTTCATTGATTGTTATATATTTTTCAGACTACCATGACTGAATGGGAACGAAATACAAAGTTAAATATCTAGTAGAGTTTTTAGGAAAAATACTATGTTTCATATATCATTAATAATATTTTTTATGGCCTTTCAGATATTAACACTAACCTAACAATTTCTGGTAATAACAGAAGCGGGCATGGGCGCGTTCTGTATTTTCCTACTGTACCAATTTTAAATGACACCACACGCATGCGAGGTATATTTTAGAAACTGTACATTCTAATAAAAGTTTAATATTAGTTAAGAACGATTGTATTTTTTCCAGAAACGTATCTAGCTGCCGCTGCTAGGCGTATGGTGCTCAGCACCACCACTTTGTTTTACGTGTGGTGCTCAAGCCTGCGAGCACCACTATGGTCGCCAGACCTGCTTCACGCAGTACCTGATGTATTTGAGTATCATATGCATGAAACTTCCTTTTTTGTAAGATTCGACCAACAGAACGTCTACTTATTCCCACTGACGAGCTCACTTCTCTCTGACTAATATGGGAATTCTCAACCGTTACCAGCACTACAGAGAAGTCATTTTCTTCGCTCACACCAATTTTTTTGTATTCTACATTTCCAGTGTCCACAAATCTATCGATAAGGTTTTGGAAGTTGCTAACATTAAGAATCCTTCTTTCAGGAAACCGTTGCTTATAAATTCCATTGGCAAGCAAACAGTTTCGCCCAAAACAAAACTGTCATGTCTACAAGTTTCGCTTTGTTAAAATTTATTTTAGAATACTCCAAATATTTAAAAATTAACTCAAATAAAAACTGACGACCGATAAGAGCGATAAATGTGCAAGACAGTTGATACCAAACTGAGGCTTTATTGCTTGTGGAATACCGACAACAAAAAATGTACAAAACGTAAATCATAGTGATTAACCAGCTAAATACCATTTACTCACTTCAATGGATTGGAGGAAATAGTCCTCCTAAATGGCCTCATTTCATTCCATAGTGATGTGTGTGTCAAACAGAATGGGCAACATTTGAAGCACTTAATTTTTCTGTTAATTTATTTGAAGGAATTGTTGACTATACCATCCCCGAAATTGAATACCACGTCTTAGATTGGATAAACGTGGACTGTATTCGTATAGAGTATTCGTAGGTCGATGGACATTATGCACATAGCACAACATCCTCGCCTAATTTATTATTTAGGTTCTTTGTAGATTCCTGAACAACAAATCTGTGTTTAACACACAACCTTAGGAACTTTTCATGACATTTATTTTCTGTAATGTGACTTCCAAGGAACAGTTTCATCAAGTAGGAACCAAGGTTGACGTTTTAACAATATATTAACTATGAATATTTGATTTACACCATTTCTTTTATTGACGAAATATCAGAACAAATTTCCTCCAAATTTTTATTATACCTACTACAAATTGATGGTGTCATGGTCAATGAACGTGAAACTTCCTGATATACTGATAATTTCCAAGTACACAGTAAAAATAGAACTAGTGCAAGAACAGACCCTTGTGGAACTCCGCAACTTGCTTATTACAGATTTTGCCAAAAATGTACTGATATAAATTTCATTCCATTTAAAAAAAGGCACTTCATCCTATAATATCGTCTTGGCTCGCCCTGTATATTCGAAAATAATTCCCGGTTATACCTAGATTTTTTTAATCTAGTTTACTTGTAATCATAGAATTTGAGCTACCGAAGCTCGACGCACTATTGCCACACCCTGTATAGAGTTTATTTTTTCCCTAGATTAAAAAGTTTGTTCGACATTTAGAAACTCCATTGAAGAGTATTTAAAAATGAGACTTTATGTAACTCATATGGTTTAATTTTAGTGGATTACATCAAAATAACACTCAAAAAGTTATTGACATTACAAAATGCATGATTAAATCTCACAAAAATTTTGTCCGCGACGTGAAGTTGATAATAAAAGAGGTACTTTGACTACCTAGGTTAGAAAATACATCCTATATAATCAAAACAAGGTCAACGGGAACAGAATAACTTTTAGGAAAACCTCCTGCTCGTAAATATTTTCCCTGATATTTCGTAATTATCATGCAGGTCATAAATCAGATAATACTCATTCTGCGACAATTTATGTTATTTATTTCAGTAATTTTGTAAACTGTTATACCAAGCACATACTTATTACAAAATTAGCGATTATAATCTAATATGGATTCTATATAATTTACCTTTCTTACGTCGACGTAATAAGAACCTAAAGTAATAAGTCAGAGAGGATCCAAGAAACCAGGGGCGGTTCTGGAGGGGTGTTGCTGTTGTCTCTATCGCAGAGAGTTTATAAAAAATTACTTTAAAACGTTACACAAGATCTTAAACAAAGAGTTCATATAAATTGCGAAACTTGACCAAAAACAAATAAGTATCTATCATTGAAGAATATATCTTGTAACTTGTTTAGGAAGCCTTATGGGGGAATATCAATAATGCTATTAAATATGATACACCCTTATTATATACTGTCGTAATTAAAAGTTACCCTTGTTTGACATCGATAAATATACTCGCTTTCGAAAATAAGTTTACTAAGAAGGGATCTGAAATATTCAATAGAGCGGTATTTAACCATTCATGGCAACAAAAAAATTGGAGAGCTTACATGATCCCTGTCCAATTTGCACCATGGGTTCTGGGTAGCGATTTATTGGCCATAATGCAATTTTATCAGTTCTTAGAATATGCATATCTGGTTCTACTGTTAAAAGAAAGCACTCCAATTTGCAAGGAATAAAACAGGTTTCCTTCATTCAGCTCCCTCTCTGCCTGATATAAGTAGCGTTAATTGGTACTTATGAGAGTGCCCTCAGTAGCTGTCAGCAAGTCGGGGTGCGAACACGCAGTGAAAAAATAATTTGTATACAATTTGAATTTTGACCTCATAGCACTAAAATGTGACGCATGCGGTATAAATTATTGGGGAGAGGTGGAGATAGAAGGAGAGATGGGTAATTGGGAGGGAGTAAGATGAGAGATGTGGGCGGGAGGGAGATAGGTAGATTTTAGTATACTACACCAAACGGCAATTGATCCTATAGAAAATTCTGTAGGAGGTTGAAACCGTCGCACAGCGGGAAGAAAGTGCCCCTTTTGGACAGAAATCTGCCAACAGTAGATATATCAATCAATTTAAATTTAAAAAAAATGAAAATACCTTTAAGACACTGTAATTTAGAATAATGCTGCGGCAAAGTGGTTTTGAGTTAACCTAACCCTTTTAAGGGGTTAAAATAGAAGTTAAAGGTATAAGGTGGTGAAAATTAGAAATTCTAATGAAATAATGTTTAAGTGATCAAGAGTTGTGTATACACTAAATCTCAAGTTTCTGTACTCTTATCAGCTTGCTTTACCCATTCTCCCCTATTTACCTCTACTTACCCCCCCCCCCCTTCAAAACGTAATCTAGTTCCAGATGTTGTTGTATTACATACATGAATATCTCATGTTAATTTTATCATTCTTTTAATAATGGAGTGGCGGTCGCAGAGGGGTTGAAAAATATTATAAAATACATGAGGCTTTAGCTTCTAGTATTTACACCAAATCCAAGTTTCTGCACTCTTACCAGTTTGCTTCACTACTTTCTCCCGAACTCTTCACCGGAATCATAACAAAATATAATCCAATTACAGGCATGCTTATAATACATACATATACTAAATTTGAAGTGAATATCTCTATTTTATTTTATCAACCCCTTTAATAATGGAGTGGGGGTGGTGGGGTGATGGAAAATATTATAAAAAATTCTGAGGCCTTCACTTCTAGTATACATTCCAAATCCTAAATTTTTGTACTCTTCCAGCTTGCTTTGCTTATTTTCCCTTCTTTACCCCTGTTTAACCCCAAACCCTTCAACGGAATCATCTCAAAATATAATCCAGCTCCAGATGTCGTTAAAATACATACGTGTACCAAGTGAATATCTCAATGTTATTTTATCAATCCCTTTAATAATAGAGTGGAGGTGGTAGGGGGATGGGAAATATTATTAAAGAAATCCGCTAGTATATACACCGAATCTCAAGTTTCTGTACTCTTTCCAGCTTGCTTTACATATTTTTACTTATTTACCACTATTTACCCCCAACCCTTCACAGGGTCAAAGACAATCCAGTTCCAGATCTTGTTATAGTACATACGTGCATAAAATTTCAAATAGATATATACTATACTTCCAATCCACTACGTGGATGTGGAAGTAATACAAGTTGATGGTGTCATCGACAAAGAACGTGGAACTTTCTGATATATTGATAATTTCCAAGTAAACAGTAAAAATAGAACTGGCCCTTGTGAACCTCTGCAACTTGCTTTATTACAGAATTTTCAGATTTTACCATGTTATCGTGGTCCTTATATTGTAGAACTTCCCAATATATGAGTAGTTGCCACGTCATTAGTATCCAGAAAACTCAGTACTGGGCCAAGAGTAGACCCTTGTGGAACTTTGCTTTACTAGAGCATTACCATGAAGATTTTACCATGGAACATCAAATTGCTGTTCTTAAGATTGGAATGAAACGAGGTTCGTGTGAGTTTATAAAACTGAAGCTTTTGCAGTAATATTTATTAATTTACATGCTCCAATGGTTTTGACAAATTACAAAATATGAATACAATGAATACATTGTGATTTTAAAAAGTCGTAAACCTCAAAAAACAATAAATAAATGTTATCTAATGTTTCCTTCAGAAGTAAACTCGCGTTCCCCGTATAGAAACGTCGTAAACTGAAGTTAAATACATTTTAATTTATATTACAAGAATTACATGAAAGGCGATTAGAATAGTTATTGTTTTGTTACCTCACCTTCAAATTAAAATGTTGTGTTTGGTAAAACAAAAGGTGTAAATTCTTGGAAACGACTTGATTGAATATGTAAGTTCTTGGTAGTCCGGTGTTGTATGAGAAACGCAGACATACATATGTAATGGTCGTATTTTGTTTGCACTGGAATATAATCTGTATAATGGAAATACGTGCGCAGAACAATCTTACTTCGATTTGCAGTCTCATTTTAATAAGTTCCTATTGTTAGACACAGGGCCGTGTTTAATTCTAATAGTATATAAATTTTATATCCAGCCGCTTTTAAAATCGAGCTAATAACCGTAACAAGTTAGGAGCCGTAGACTATATCTCAAAATAAACTGCTCAAAGGGAGTTAAGGTCAAGGCAGATATCCAGGTAGTGGATTGGAAGTATAGTAATCGTAAAAAAAAATCCATTTTTTTTTTCTTGAAATAGGGTTAAAATGTCATGGAAAGTCTAGATTTTAAATTTGTCGGTCTGTCTGTCTGTCTGTAACTTTTTTTTGTCCGCACGTTTTCTCCGGAACGGTTTAAGATATTGACTTGAAATAGTTTTTTGAACATATCCGGTGAAGGGTTGGGAGGTAAATAGGGGGAAATAAGTAAAGCAAGCTGGTAAGAGTACAGAAATTCGAAATTTGGTGTATGTACTAGAAGCCAAGCCCACAAATTTTTTTATAATATTTTCCAAGAGATTTTTAAAAATATTTTCCATCCCACCACCACCCCCACACCCTTGTTAAAAGAGATGATAAAATTAAATTGAGATTTTCACTTGAAATTTTGTACACGACATCTGAAATTAGATTATATTTTGACATGATTCCGTTGAAGGAGTGGGGGTAAGAGAAGTAAATAGGGAAAAATAAGTAAAGCAAGCTGGTAAGAGTACAGAATCTTGGGATTTGGTGTACATACTAGAAACCAAGGCCTCAGATTTCTTTCTAAAATTAGTACACGTATGTATAGTAATGAAATCTGATTGTGATGACTTCGTTGAAGGGATGGGAGGTGGTAGGTTGTGAATAGCGCAAAATAAGTAGACCAAGCTAGAAACTTCATTTTTAACGCATGTGGTAGAAATCAAGGCCTCAAATTTTTCTATGATATCTGCCCCAAATATTATTAAAATTCTATGACGAATAATATTCACACACTAGAGCGCAAATATGGTAAAGATATTTCCTTTAAAGTGACTTGGACGAGAAATCTAAATGTGGAAGTAGTGATTCCTTAGGCAGCGGTTTTTAATACAATTTTCTGACCTACCAAGAAGGAACGAGTTAATGAAATTTTGAATGGTTTTATTCAGTTCTGTTCCGCCTGTCCAACATTTAAGTGTCAGTGAAGTTTTTTACAATGGAATTAGGGCAATAAATGAATTTTCATAATTCCTTCTATAATGGCTTTTTCAGACTATGTAAATTAATGTTAATTAATGTCGGCCTTTTATTTGGGAACGGCTCCCACCCCTTCTAGGATGGGATCAAAAAATAAATAAATAAGAAATAATAAAAAAAAACTAACTAATGGATCTAATAAAGTATAAACTTGTAAGAAAACAAGATAGTACACAATTTTTCAAAAAGTTATAACGATTTGAAAATTATAATTTTACCATGGAAGAATCATATGTGCGCAACGGCTTCAATTTTTTGCTGCAGGATGTTGAATTTTTTTAAATCGTTATTTTTGAATATCTCAAAGTACCTTAAATATTATTTTCCACTTTGGTATCTATTAATAGTATATAAAACAACATATTTCAATTAAAAAGGTTATTTTATTGTATTGAAACATTCTTTATAGGATTTTGCAAACAGCAGAAAAATTAACTATCTATAAAAGAAAAACTTTGTGTAGACATATTAATGAAATCATTGCTTTCTTTCGATAACCTGAATTCTGGTTATGCTAGCAAGTTAAAATCCTAAAATGAATTTGTCTAATTTCTTATTTGACAATTCTCATTCTAACACTAGCATCCACACAGTCCCCTACGGCCATGCAGATTAAACTAGTATCTACATAACCCCCTACGATTATGAAGATTCAGTTAAAAATGAGAACAAAGACCTAAAATGAATTTATTTATCTACCTTGTCTTAAAAATTTTTCATTCCAATGGATTACATTTTCATGAAATCTATCATTCTGTTTCCTGGAAATGCTTAGCCTTTGAAACGTTTTTCGCCCTTATTCTGGAGCTCATCAGAAAGACATAAAGCCATTCATAAAGATGTTTCATGCAAAACCAAGACAATTTCTATGAATAAGTGTGAAATGATTATATTTGACAATGACTGATAAAAACAACCTCACCTATCTATTAGCTAACTAGTATTGGAGCCTATATACTCTATGCATGTTTAAAAATGAATTATTATTTGTTTGCTTATAATTGTATTGAAACATTCTTTATAGGATTTTGCAAACAGCAGAAAAATTAACTATCTATAAAAGAAAAACTTTGTGTAGACATATTAATGAAATCATTGCTTTCTTTCGATAACCTGAATTCTGGTTATGCTAGCAAGTTAAAATCCTAAAATGAATTTGTCTCATTTCTTATTTGAAAGGCTAAGCATTTCCAGGAAACAGAATGATAGATTTCATGAAAATGTAATCCATTGGAATGAAAAATTTTTTAAGACAAGGTAGATAAATAAATTCATTTTAGGTCTTTGTTCTCATTTTTAACTGAATCTTCATAATCGTAGGGGGTTATGTAGATACTAGTTTAATCTGCATGGCCGTAGGGGACTGTGTGGATGCTAGTGTTAGAATGAGAATTGTCAAATAAGAAATTAGACAAATTCATTTTAGGATTTTAACTTGCTAGCATAACCAGAATTCAGGTTATCGAAAGAAAGCAATGATTTCATTAATATGTCTACACAAAGTTTTTCTTTTATAGATAGTTAATTTTTCTGCTGTTTGCAAAATCCTATAAAGAATGTTTCAATACAATTATAAGCAAACAAATAATAATTCATTTTTAAATAGGTTATTTTATTGCTCCACTAGTGGAATCCCTGCAAACATGTCCTCTGATATTTTTTAGCAAAAAAGTTGTACGCCACTGACATTTTCCATGTGGACATTTGTTTCTATATGAAAGCAGTCTCTTGCGTTTTCCTCATCAGACGCAGTTCTTGATTAAAACAATTAAATGCAAATTGAAACTAATAATTATTAACATTAACATTACGGTATCTAATGCAGTAATGTTCGATTTACCGGCCGCAAATGAGTCGGGAAATAATCATTTACCGGGCAGTATGAAATAAACGTCATTTCTTTCCATGTGTTTTATTTATGTGTTCAAAAATTATTAGTCAATTTGAATTTAATTGTTTTAGTCAAGAACTGTGCGTCTGACGAGAAAAAGGCAAGAGACCGTTTTCATTAGAATTGACCAGTCTAATCAGAAAAAACATCCACATGGAAAAATGTCAGTGGCGTACCACTTTTTCGGTAAAAAAATATCAGGGGGCATGTTTGCAGGGACGCCACTGGTGGAGCGATAAAAAAACATTTTTAACTGAAATTTGTAGTTTTTGTATTCTACTAGCACAAACCAAAATTGAAAATAATATCTAAAGCACTTTCTGAGCCATTAGAAGTAGATAGATTTTAAAAAAATCAACAGGATGTTGGAGTTTTTTTAAATCGTTATATTTTGCTACAGGGAGTAGCAAAAAATTTAAACCGTTGCGGACGAACTTTTCATCATAGAATTACCTAAGGAATCACACCCTGAAATATTAGCACGACATTAAAGTACCGATGACAATACAATTATCTGATAACCATTACTTGATGCTTAAGCCAGAATGGTCACTATGCAACTCCTCAAAACGGCTAATGGTAAACTAAAACGGAAATATTGAAATATAGGTAAAAAAAAAAATTTTATAAATAAGTTATTAAAAGGTACTAAAATGAAGAAAATAAATATTACTTGATGTGATTGTAACAGGGTAGTCCAATAAGTGGGCCTGATGCATGGATGTTAACAAAGGTAAGATAAAAATTATCTCGTGACAAATTTTTTGTTCGGGTTTTCAACATTAATAAAATGATGTGATTGTATGATTCGATCATTTTTTAAATTTACCTTCATTAGCATTCACTCATCTGCACTGGATCCACTTACTGGACTTCTGTCCTGCCTCAATCAAACTACTTAATATTTATTTTCTTCGTTTTACTTAATTTCAAGAAAAGTTTGTTTTTAAAAAGTTTTTGTAGTTATATTTTATTTCGATCAGGGATATTACCTATGAAATAATTATGCATTTCCATCATGGAAACAAGCAATCACTAATTTGCCTTCAAAAAACTGTTAGAGATCGCAAAACGAATTTATGCAAGTATCTTAAGAATGGGTAGGCGTAATCCATTAAATAACAGCATAAAACGAGCTCTAATTCAGGGTGTAGTATGAGCTCCAAGAATGCAGCTTAGAATTGTTAAATAATAATATTAGCATGTTGAATGGCTAGAATTGACAATCCAGCGCTTGAAATATTTATGGCTCTTTTACTTCTGTAACAATAAATTAATCGTGAAAATACGCCATGATAATATAAAGATATTGTTATGAGAATGGAATGCTTGCTAAATAGTATTCAAATATGTATAGTAGTTAATAATAAACAGTACGATGAAAGGAAATGTAGTGGCGTAGACAGGAAATGTACACACTCTTAGATTTTGACTGTCATTACGAGTTTGTAACTTGGTGTTTAACGCAATCCTCAGATTCAGATTCTGCTTTCGAGTCCATGAAGAATTTAGTTCCTTCAAATTAGGAAAAACCGCTGCCTAAGGAATCACTACTTCCACATCCAGATATTTCATCCAAGTCACTTTAAAGGAAACATCTTGACTAGAATTGCACTCTAGTATGTGGAAATTATTGGTCATAGAATTTAATAATATTCGGAGCAGATGTCATAGAAAAATTTGAAGCGTAGGTTTCTACCATACACGTTAAAAATAAAGTTTTTGGTTTACCCTATTTTCCCCTATTCACAACCTACCACGTCCCACCCCTTCAATGGAATCATCTCAATCAGATGTCATTACAATACATACGTGTACTAACTTTCAAGTAAATTTTATATTATCAAACTCATTAATAATGGAGCGGAGATGGTGGTGTTTGAAAAATATTAGAGAGAAATCTGAGGCCTTGGTTTCTAGTATATACAACAAATTCCACATTTCTGTATTCTTACCAGCTTGCTTTACTTATTTTTCCCTATTTACTACCAATTACCCCCACTCCTTCAACGCAATCATGTCAAAATATAATCTAGTTTAAGATATCGTTATACGTGTAACAAATTTCAAGTGAAAAACTAAATTTAATTTTAACAACTCTTTCAATAAAGGAGTGGTGGTGGTGGGGGGATGGAAAATATTATTAAAAAACCTGAGGCCATCGCTTCTAGTATATACACCAAATCCCAAATTTCTATACTCTTACCAGCTTGATTTACTTATTTTCCCCCATCTACCACTGTTTAACCCCCAACCTACAACGAAATCATCTCAAAATATAATCTAGTTCCAGATGTCGTTATAATACATACGTGTACCAAATTTCAAGTGAATATTTCAATTTAATTTCATCAACCCCTTTAATAATGGAGTAGAGTTGGTGGGGGTTAAAAAATATTATAAATAATCTGAGACCTTGGCTTCTAGTACATACACCGAATTTCAAGTTTCTGTACTCCTACCAGCTTGCTTGGTTATTTTCCCCTATTTAACCCCCAACCCTTCAACGGAATCATCTCAAAATGTAATCCAGTTCCAGATGCCGTTATAATACGTACGTGTACCAGATTTCAAATGAGAATCTCAATTTTATTTTATCGGCTCCTTTAATAATGAATTAGGGGTGGTGGAGGGGTTGAAAAATATTATAAAAAATCTGAGGCCTTGGCTTATAGTACATACGTCAAATTTCAAGTTTCTGTACTCTTACCAGCTTGCTTTACATATTTCTCCATATTTACCCCTATTTACCCCCCAATCCTTCACCGGATATCTTCAAAAAACAATCCAGTTCCAGATCTCGTTATAATATATACGAATACAAAATTTCAAGTAAATATCTTAAACCGTTCCGGAGATAGCGTGCGGACAAAAAAAGTTAGACCGACAGACAGACCGAAATATTTTTTTTGCTCAAATTTAAAATCTCGACGTTTCATGACATCCTAAACCTATTTCAAGAAAAAAAAATTTGAAATTTTTTTTACGATTACTATAAAGAATGTTTCAATACTATACTTCCAATCCACTACGTGGATGTGGAACTAAAATTAAAAACATTTTCCCACAGCTATGAGACTTGTAAAAAGTGAAGCATGTGGGTTGTGTAAACATGATTTTCACCCCCCGCAGTTGTAAAAAAGGGTGGTTTTTGAGAAATATATACATAAGTATTTGAATTTTAACGCTTTCTCGCCTTTTGTTCTATTTTGAGGAAAAACTATGCATTTTGGTAAAAAATTTTAGGACAGCAAAGTTGTACACCACAAAATTTCCTACAAATTTTGTCTCTAAGTTTCTGTCCAAATTCCGCACAGTATCCCCACTAGAGGGCACGAAAGAGATATATACATGTATAGTTTTGCGTCTTTTTTTAGATTTTCAGTCAAAATAGTGCATTTTGATGAAAAATATCAGGAGAGCAAAGTTGTAGAGCATAAAATTTCCTACATATTTTGTCTCTACGTTTTCTTTTAAGTTTTTTTCGAATTTCGCACAGTTTCTCCGCTAGAGGGCGCGAACGAAATACCTATAAATAGACTTTCGCTCCCTCTAACGGCGAGACTATTCATAATTCGAACACAGACGAAGAGAAAAAATTTGTAGGAAATTTAATGCTCTTCAACTTATATCCCATATCCTTCGCGCCCTCTAGTGGCGAAACTATGAGGAATTCGGTCTAAAGACTAAAATGCACAATATGTGTATATTTCTCAAAAACCACCCTTTTTTAGAACTGCGGGGGGTGAAAATCATGTTTAGACAACCCAAATGCTTCACTTTTTACAGGTCTCACAGCTGTGGGAATTTTTCCATAAAACAGCGAATTTTTGACTAATTTGAAAGGATTTATAGTACGTAAAGGCATGTTTCGAAAGAAATATGAATTATTCTTCTTTTTATACGAAATCTTTTGCACACTGTAGAATATGGGTCGGTGGTGCCATGTTGGTTTCAACAGTATGTCTAGTACAAGACGAGCAAAAAGTGGAAAATACATTTCTCCATTCTCCAGTTAAAAAAAATTAAAAGTCCTGCAAATTTCATGCAATAAGTACAAATTTTAAGATGATAACACAGAAAGTTATTCTTCGCAGAATTAACTCAATTATATGGAGAGAACTATAAGTTGTTTATCAATATTGTTTAATACAACAGTGAAGAGTATAATTCTTACGATGGTTTAATTGTAGAATATTCATGTATCTGAATCCCTTAACCCGTTCGAAGAAATTTGTCTGATACCATATAAAAAATAAAATACATATAATAATATAAATGCATCTGCATAACATTGCGAGTTAGGAAAATGTAGTATTTCCGACGTTTCTGTAATTTTTCGAGAAAAATGCCGATGTGTTGGGACGCATGTACGTCTATTCCTTTCCATTTCTGGTAAAAAGTAGACCGACTTTAATGCAGTTATCGGAACCTGGCCGCCTTTGTTTTCTGAACGCGTTTCATCGTTCAACTTGAAGTTTCTAGTTTTTGTCACCGAATCTCTTGCAACTAGCGGTGGTTTCAACTGACTGAAGACACATTTGGCCGTGGTACAATCATAATACAATGATAATCTTTCAAGTCTGATTACAATCTACCCACTTCCCATGCGAATAACGATAATTAGACTAATAGAAATTATTTTTTTTAGGTATGTCTAATATTTCGTAACTATATTCAGTATTGTTTTTAAATTACTTTATATGCAATTAATGTTACTTTATAGCAATGATATCGCTAAATAATTATAAAGAAATAGGAAAGATGTTATCATAAAATGTTAAGATTGTTAATTTAATAACTTCGTCATTTTAGTGGAATTCTGATTATACAGTGTCCGCCATAAAGTTGGCTACATATGGGAAAGAATTGTATTATTGCCATTTCTAAAAAACTCTATTGGGAGTTCATTTATGCATGTCCGACAACAAAAAATTACATTTTGACACATGTCATGTGATCACCGGTTTGGCAGGACTGTAAAAAATAGTTGACGGTAGTACCGAAAAATGGGTCAAATTGTTAAGGTACCGAAAAATTTATTAAGAAAAAGTGCATAGAATACAACAAGGACTCCATATATCAATTTTGAAGCTGATATGAGGAAAATAAAAAAGTGCAAATTTTACCCCTACCATTAATTACTATATAAAAAATCATAAATACTTTCGTCTATTTCACAAATATTTGATTAGTTTCGACAAAAACTTATGTATTTGCATGTAAAAAAAGAAACAAACGAAACGAACAATATACAATTTTTTAGAAATCTCAATAATACAAATTTTCCCATATGTAGCCAATTTTATGGCGAACACTGTAGGTACATAGGCTCAGGCATAAATGAAACTGATGACAAAAAATGAATTGCCCAATTCAGTCAATAACAATGAGTTATCAGAAAAAGAAATCAAAGACTAATATTATTACGGTCCAGCAAGAATCACAGGGAGGTATGGGCAAATGATGTTAGTAAAATTAAAATATTTCATATAATAAACAAAAATTGAAATCTGTATGAGAATAATGAAAATAAATTTTCTTTTAGAGATAATAAATAAATATTCAGGTTGACAAAATATACCGGGTGAGTCACGAATTGCGCTCGCCCCGATATTTCCTAAAATATTTGGAACAGATAATTGGAATTTGGAGGCCTTATTACACAACTAAAATGCCATCTTTCCAATAAAAAATCAAATTTGGTGCACATCCGGTTTGACCGGAAATGCCCACAACTTTTGATTTTTAAATGGAACACCCTATATATTTTTACATTTTTGGAATCTAGAGGAAATTTTGAATACAATACATCTATTTTGGTCACTTTTTGATAAACATTAAAAATGTTATTAAAAAATCTATTTCTGACTCCAGAGTGCTGTGGTGCCCAAAATATATTTTAGTTTGTGTGCTACGTTACTATAAAAATAAAAGGAACAATATGATTGCATTACTTAATTCTCTAGAGGCGTTTAAAATTTTTAAATGTGATTTTTACCCACTAACTCGGTTTTTTAAATGGGAATTTAATCGTTCACCAACATTTTTAAATACCTCATTTTCATACGAATCTAATGATACCAAAATTTTGAAAATCCGCTCAGAAATATTTGAGATTTCAGCCAAAATACCATGCAACCAAGCTTTTAGAAACATGCGGCTAATAGATAATAGATTAGTGTGCTTTGGAAACTAAAATGGCACATTTCTGTGTAAATCTGGTAACCTAATAACATTGGAAAAATCATAGTAGCCATTGAATGTAATAAAACAATATCAGCTGTCAGATAGATACAAAATAAAGCGTTGCGGAAATCTCTTTGAGTAAAAATTAAAGAAAATGAATAATTTTAGTAGAAATAAAAAGGTCGATATGTTACTGATATATGGAGAGCGGCTCAAAAATTCAACTGCAGCTGCAGAACTGTATCAGCAACGATATCCCAACAGATGTCATCCAAGCAGACACTTGTTTGCCAGAGTGGAACAAGAATTAAGAAACGAACCCAATCAACAAGATGACCATCAAACATTTATTGTAAGTGAGGACAAAGAAATTGATGTATTAGGATTCGTGATGGTACACCCAACAACATCAACAAGGGAATTGTCAATGGAATGCGACATTAGTCAGTCTTCGGTTTGCAGAATTTTAAAGAAACATAAGTTTTGATCTTATAAATACCAAATACACCAACATCTTTATGGAGATGATAACGACAGGAGGCTAGTATATTGCAACTGGTTCTTAAATGCAGTACAACAAAACCCAGGTTTTCCTTTTCATATTTTATATCCAGGTGAAAGTAGATTTACGAACCAAGGTATGTTTAACAGAAATAATACTAGGTACTGGGCTCAAGAAAATCCGAGGTTGGTAGGGCGGGGGAATATTCAGGAAAGATTTGGGTTTAACTGTTGGCATGGAGTACTTGGAGATCGAATAATTGGACCCATATTTTTTGATGGAACACTTACTGGCGAACGATATTTATTCTTTTTACAAAACCAGACAGCAGAATTTCTTGACTTACTCCTCTTGCCTATTTACAAAATCTGTTTTTCCAACAAGATGGTGCTCCCCCACATAATTCCAGAAGAGTGATGGAATATTTAAACAACTTGCATGGTGAACGCCTTATCGCAAATCTAGGTCATATCAGGTGGCCTCCTAGGTCACCTGACTTAACACCCCTCGACTATTATGTATGGGGCACTCTCAAAAATAAAGTTTATAAAACTTCTTCAACTACCCGTGAAGATCTGCAAAATAAAGTTGTACGGGCTCTTAATGAAATAACGCCGGCTGAATTGCGTAGAGCCATTCAAGCAAGTGTACGCAGAGCCCAATTGTGTATAGAAAAAAATGGTGGACATTTTGAACAATATCTATAAATGTCAATTTATGGTTTAATTATATTAATTATTTTAAAGATACCTACTGTTACCTAGTTTAAGTTTAATTGTTCAAACGGAATTGATTTTTATTTATTTATAGGCCCGATATTTATGTTCATTTAAATAAAACTCTGAAAACCGAACTGATGTCGCATTCTATTGCAAATGTCCTTGTGGATGTAATTGTGTTTACCTCCACATACCTATGCTAAACTTAATTGTAACGTTCTTTGCGCTCACAATTATTAAATGTTTGATAGCTCAAGATTGCCTATAACTACATGAGTCTGTCTGACAGCTGATATTGTTTTATTACATTCAATGGCTACTATGATTTTTCCAATGTTATTAGGTTACCAGATTTACACAGAAATGTGCCATTTTAGTTTCCAAAGCCCACTAATCTATTATCTATTAGCCGCATGTTTCTAAAAGCTTGGTTGCATTGTATTTTGGCTGAAATCTCAAATATTTCTGAGCGGATTTTCAAAATTTTGGTATCATTAGATTCGTATGAAAATGGGGTATTTAAAAATGTTGGTAAACGATTAAATTCCCATTTAAAAAAACCGAGTTAGTGGGTAAAAATCACATTTAAAAATTTTAAACGCCTCTAGAGAATTAAGTAATGCAATCATATTGCTCTTTTTATTTTTATAGTAACGTAGCACACAAACTAAAAATATTTTGGGCACCACAGCACTCTGGATTCAGAAATAGATTTTTTTAATAACATTTTTAATGTTTATCAAAAAGTGACCAAAATGGATGTATTGTATTCAAAATTTCCTCTAGATTCCAAAAATGTAAAAATAAATAGGGTGTTCCATTTAAAAATTAAAAGTTGTGGGCATTTCCGGTCAAACCGGATGTGCACCAAACTTGATTTTTTATTGAAAAGATGGTATTTTAGTCATGTAATAAGGCCTCCTAATTTCAATTTTCCATTCCACATATTTTAGGAAATATCGGGGCGAGCGCAATTCGTGACTCACTCGGTATATTAAGAAAATTAACAATAATTTTAAAACAAATAAATTAAGATTCAAGATGAAAAGTAGTATGTTTAAGTCAGTGGCGGCTCGTGATATTGTCTGCAGAGGAGGCTTGATATTCTGAAAGACAACTGATGTGCAATATGACTACAATTTGTACATTTCCCCACCACCCCTGAGGTAGCACAACGGCGCGTTACATTTTTTTGCCGTGGGTTGTTCACCAGGATACCGATTCACGACTTGAGAGAATAGAACTAATAAAAGAATAGAAAGAGAAGGAAGTAGAAAATATGATGAGATGAAAAAATCATTCTCATGAAATTCTCGTTCCTACGACTCGAGTATCGGTATCCAAAGGAGCTCTACTATCCCACCTGTAATTAAATTATATAAAGTTAATAAAAATAAAAACAGTTTTGGTAAAAAAATTAAAGTGTTTTTCTACAAACAAAAAATTGTATTCATCATCACTGCCAGGAGTGTAAAATTATAACTTTTAATAAAAATTAAAATAGTTTTGAGAAAGAAGTTATATAAAAAAATGTAACCGCGGAACTCTATATTATGGAGAATTATAAATATTTCCTAAAAAATAAATAACACAAATAAATATTTTTTCTAAAATAACAACTACCTATATTAATCTGCTTTAAAGCCTAAATATTTTTATAAATGAGTGGTAACCTGCGATTTTCGGAACTAGCAAAATGGTTGATTACTTCATCATAAAATGAATCGCGTTTCTTCAATTCTGACAAAAAATATGAAATTTTTGTCCAACAATAACGATTTTAATCCGTAAGCTGCTCGTAAAGTCTGATCGTCATTTAAAAAATCTTCACTGTCCGAAATAAAATTAAAAACGTCAATAAGTTCTTTCCTGTATTTGTCAACAGTGAAAACAACTCTATATTAATTCTATTTAAAACATCAGTTCTTTTGGTAGATTTTGAAAAAAATTACGAAAAACCAGTAATATTTGAAAAAAATATTTTGATTCCGTTACATGCTTTACTCAGAACTAAATTTAATTGGTATGCGTAACAGTGAATGAAGTAAGCTTGAGGAGCAATATCTTTTATTTTTGTTTGGAGTCCATTAAGATGCCCTGACATAACTGCAGCGCCGTCATAAGTTTGTGCTATTAATTTATTTTTCAAATCAAATTTACCAAATTCGATTAATAATTTAAATAAACTCTCTGCGTTTCTTCCACTACTCACATCAAGAAAACCAACAAACCTTTCAATAACTTCTCCGGGCATTACATATCTAAAAATTACGGAAAGTTGAGATTTACAAGTAACGTCCGTCGTTTCGTCAATTTGCCACGAGAAAAATTCGCAATTATATAGTTCTTCATAAATTTTGCCTTTAATAATCGAGCGAACACTCTCAATTAGATCATTTTGAATTGATTTAGACGTTCCGGAAAAAAACAGTGGCGTTATTCAAAAAGTTCTCTAATTTTGGGTCATACTTTTAAAAAAATCTATCAGCTCTTTGAAATTTCCTTTATTGCACGATTCTCGTTTTTCGTCATGTCCTCGGAAAGAATTTTCTTGTGAAGATAAAAAATATATAACGACATCTATTAACCTCTTTAATATTTCCCGATTTTCACGGACCTTTTCGTTAAAATTTTCTATTTCTCTCTTATGTACAGAATCCAAGAAATTTACAATATTTTGTTTACCAAACATTTCGAATTTAATGCAAGATGAAGTACGCTCCTGGGATTTTTCGTGCCTTTCTAAACCTCGCGACAAATTTTCCAAATTATTAAACCCGGCCCTTCCCCAAATTGAGGATTGATCATTAGTAAATAATAAACATATCCAAAATATAATTTGTTTCTAACTGTTGATGCCGTTAACCACTCGACTTTTTTATAATTGTTATCACAAAACCCTCTGTTTTGTTTACCACTTTTAAACACTAACGAAGGCATTGCTGGTGTAGGCCTGGCATTTCTTTTAATTCTTACCTCGTCGTAAGTAGGAGCAGTAAATCCATTCAATAACAAATAGTCCACCACGTCTGGACAACAAGACATGTTGTTGCGAATATTTTCACCTAGAGCACTCATTTCTAGCCCGCCTATCAAATGTTTTATGTATTTTTACGTCAAGTTGATCTTAACCGGCTAAACGCAACTGACAGTTCGTTTTCTTTGTGAATCACCTGAACTCCTGAACTGCACTGCCCATGCGCTATAAAGAACTGATATCTGAGGCTAGCCTCCTACTTACACAGCGCAAAGTAATTCAAGGTCATCCATGTTATAAGTAAATGCGTTAAAGTTGGAAGCTATTTCGTATTAGCCTCCAGCGAACCGCAGTGTTCATTCAGTAAAAGAGCGGCCGACCGGGAAATATGCACACAAAGACTATCCGGACTGTAACGTTATAGGTATGTTTGTGGAAAGGAAATGCAAAACTTTTATATATACACTGGAAATTAATTAATGAATTATAAACAATAAAAAATATTGAAAATTGAGATATACCTAAGTAGAAATTTCTTATGATATTACTTTTGAAGATATGGTGGTTCTTCCAAGGGGAGGCTCAACCTCCCCTGCCTCCCCTGACGAGCCGCCACTGGTTTAAGTGTAAGTGTTAACGACCATTTTGCTACCCAAAACATAAAAAAAAGTTGTCGAGATATGAATTTTTGAAGTTGGCTCGACTTTTGGCCATTTTCGGACCTTAAATCGCCTATAACTCAAAAACAGTGCATTTTCGAAAACATTACAAGACATAAAAAGTTTATGTTTGCCCAAGTAACTTAGAAAATGTGTTTTCAAATGGATTTTTTACATTTTTTTTTACATTGCAATTTCATTGTTAACAAGAAATTACCTGCCACTCGGACAAAAAAGTATTATTTAGGTTTTTTGTTACCTAAAACGTAACTAATTGATTCCAATTGGTTTCACTGCTCGCCTATATTTAGAGAAAGAAATATCAGTATTGCTTTCTTACATCTATTTGATTTCATCTTAGGCCAAGATATTGATATGACGGTATAACACGACACGAGGTATTGGCACCAGGGGATGCCCCCACGCACTAATAGGTGGGATAGTTATTCCACATAACCTTGAACTTGCAAGATAAACTAGAATGAAATATTGGCGGAGCTAATTAATATATGCTGTAAAATTGCATTTTTATTTTAATGGGCAAATTCTTAACAGCCGTAATAAAATAATGTCGGAGATAATAACTTTCCTGGCAGACATTCGCATAAAACTAAAATGGTTAAGACAACGTTACAAAATGTACCTAGAAGTGTTTTAGCCAATGTCGGACTGTAAACAATAGCAAACGCTGCTCAGAAGTAATTAAAGCCGTCTCATGTACGACGTCTAATCAAATATATTACACGCCTTCGCGACGATATATCATTTTCATATATAAATGCTAAATTAACATCAATAATTATTCTCTTACACATATTACCTGCTACAAATGCCTAGGTGCCCACGCGTTCGCTGTCTATTGAAATGCAGAATTATAGATTATCATGTTATTCCCAGTTTTTATAGATTTGCATTTATTCGACCTTGAAATTTACATGTGTAATTTGACATATGTAGCAAATTTGCATGCATTACGAAAATATACTGTCATGAAAACGATACATACCGTCAACAAGCTCGGAAAATTATCGTTATTGCCTGTGACTCCATAATATGAGATTCCATTTGCGTTGTATGAAACCATTTCACGGCATAATCATAGGATTAGGCTGGAAATATGTTGTCATCAGGCCGATGGTAAACATTGAAAATTATAATTCTCTTCTCCCATCAGTCTTTGTGTACTGATAAACTGATTATGGTTCATTGTGAAGGTTGTCCGATGTATCACTGCAAGTATTTAATTTATTGAAAAACATTTACCCCAAATGAACACTGCTTTATTACTACAAAATACCTCGCACCCAAAAATATGTAAACTAAAATAAAGTTGTTAACGTTTTAGAAAAAAATTCGGTTCCAGTTATCAAAACTCTAATGCCTTTTGAGTGTGTCAAACATGGCAATTTCTTGTTTACGTATTTCCATAGACGTTAAATTATATTTATTTTATTTCTACTTACTTCGTATCTCAGGATACGCAACCAGTTAATACAAAAATCTATAGAATAATTTGTTACACATCTATCTCGTTTAACAAAATAATAGCGGATTTCTTTAGGATTCGTTGCTTTCATGTTTCAAAAGATTCTGAGTCCCATTAAATCAAATGATTATCACACGCGGCTTCACAAATTTAAAATTTTTCGAATTCCCCGCTTCTGGCATAATTTATATGTTCACCAAGCTTTGCAATGAAAAGTCTAAATGACACCTACATACCGCAGTCACACGTAATATCATTAATAAATTTTTTTAAATTTTAACACCATTTACCAGTTTAGTTTTCGACCAAATATATCATACACGAGACGCTTACACAACAAATGTTGTTGATGTACAAAAATGTTTTGAATGTTTGTTGCATAAAATATCAATTATTAGAGAGTTATTGCAAAACGAAATAGGGCTGACTTTATTAAAAGAAACCTTAAATAAAGTATCCTGTATTCCAATTTATCATCCATGTTTAAAGAGAGTTATTGCAACGATGTCCTCCTCATACCTTATGTTGATACTTTATTTTGACAATTTTTCCTAACCTAAAAAATCCAAATTGGGCATTGCCGGTATTATCATTTGTTCTAGTTTATAATGAATATGGAAGAACAATATAATTAGAAGTAGCTCTCCTAGCTGGTGTTAATGATGAAGAAATTGAAATGTTACTTCTACATAACATAATTGATATTTATATCGGTAATGAACAAATTAACGCTGTAGGCCGCGTGAACTTCGATTTAAATAATATGACTGACGATGAAATAGAAGTTAATTTTCGTTTTCAAAGATGGGATATAATACGATTGCGAAATTACGTCTCCTCATATTTGAATCTCACACGTTTTTTTAATCTTTTTCTTGGCCATTATCGCCAACAAAAGTAACAATTTCCTTAGGGAATTTTCGTCTGATGCAAGTTTCGACAAAAAGTTCCTAAATGTGTCAAAATTAAGGTGCCTTAAATAAAGGAAAACTTTGCCCGTATTTAAGTTAAATACGGGATGCCTGTATTTTATTAAAGGAAAATGCTTAACGATATTTTAAATGCGCATGCGTACATGTCAATTTAAGGGAAACTTTTATTAAAGGATCCGTAAATCGAAGTTGCAATATCTCTCTATTATCTTTTTGTGAAATTCGCACTAGAAATTAACTCAAACTCTCACCAATTTCACTGCTGTTCGGATTGTTGATCTTGTAATTTTTTCATTTTATGATTTTTTCCCTGTGTCCTTTCGGTTTAATTATGTCAATAATCGACAAAAACAAGCCTTTTTCAAATTAGGAACAAAACACTTTTGTACTAACCAGTAAGAAATCTTCAATAAGAGATTTTGTTAATTCTTTCAGAAAACTTCGAGTGATATTTAATTAATTAAATAGCTTTGTAAAAAAAAAAATCCTAAGCGTTTTCCATCAGTAAACTACCTTAATGCATGTATTTATTTAGTTTTTATTTGATAATGTTTAAAAGTGCTGATATAATAATATTCATAATTTCTTGATAAAATAATAATATAATATAACCAGTCAGTACATATGAGCTTACTATGCTGTTTACACGTAATTGATTTTCAAGCAAATTAATTTTTAAACAATTATTTCGTTAATAATTCAAAGAAAATTGTAGGGACTCGAAATACTCCGACATGAAGAAAAACGTCAGCTGATGATTTCGTACACGCGCACAAACAAAACAACAAGTACGCATGAGACGCGTACAGCGCCACAAACGGCGCGATCGGAGCAGGCAAACGAGAGACGCTATTCAGAATCTTAAAAACTTGCGCCCGACATATAAATTATCTAATTTTATTTAGCGATTTTTAGGACAAAGTTGAGACTCTACCCCTGTAAATTATTGTTTACTATATTGTTCTTTCGTTAATCAACATATTTTAACTGCCAATTCGACTAAAATAATGACATCAATTTCCATTATAGGCCAGTAAAAATAATAGGTCGACCTAAAACAAATTTGGGACAAGCTGATTTTAGCGTGATTGTGTTCCCTAGGGGGTACTATCTATGTGCCTAAAAGTCCCCAGTGATCCCCCGAGCCAAACTACCCCAAAACCACCCCCAAAGGTACATTTTTTGTTTTTTTGCGATTTTCTCAAAAACCTTAAACTTTTCGACAAAACTTCAGGATACATTTTTCATAGAGCATAAAATTCCCTATCCAATGGTATATATATAGTATAAATTAGAGTAATTGCAAAGCCCTCTATAACGTTTTGAAAATAAATAAAATTTAAATTCTGCAAAATTATTTTCGATTTCGCAAGTTCTGACCAATATTTTAAAACTACATTAACACTACTTGGGTTTTATTGTATTTTTATCATATCTGCGGCATTTATGTAATTCGAAATAATTTTTTATTAATATTATTAGCTATATTTATCTTTACAAATAATTTTAAGCCTGAGAAGATCCTGCGATTTGCACACAAATCTCCAAGTAATAAATAAGTTAAAAGTTAAAAAGTTGAAAAAATTGAATAATTTATGAACAAGTTATTCATTATAAAAAGTAACAAAAATAAAACTATTGCAAAAAAAAACATACCACATTTTCATTAAAAGATAAATTAAAACAGAAACAAATTAACTAAAAATCCTCATCGTCCTCAACTAAAGACACATCTGATGCGACATTACTGCAATATCATTGTCCCAGACAAAAACTACAACTTGCAGTGCATTTTAAATTAAATTTGCTGCAAGTACATGACTTACTGGAGCAATTAGAATTGCATCCACAAAACAAAATTTTTTAAATGAATTCGGGTGCAATTTCTTTTGAATTCTTTTGCGGTTGTAGTGCGCCATCCTTTTTAATCCACCCCCAGTCCTCTGGGTTTAATTCGACGCCCATCCATAGCTGTACTTGTAAGTAAACTCTTTTAATATGAAGTTCAGCAACTTCAGATGAAGGTGGCAATGTAGCGAGCTAAAAATTTTGAAATAAATTTTGACGGGAAATTGTGTGACAATATTTATAACACCTTAATTCATTTAAGTTTTTGCTTTTGTGACTGCCATACCAATTTAAAATAAAATTTTGACCTGCTTTTAATAAATCAAATAGATTCGGAAAATTGCTTTTAAATATGGCAAGATCGTTAAAAAGAGCATTATTATTTTTTTTAATTGTTAATGCCGTTTTCTTGCCCTTTTTAAAAAATGCTGACGTTGTATCGCAACCAGTCATAGCATGAAGAAATAGTATATTTTGAAGAATTGGTTTATCTAATATATTTTGTAATGCGTATATATTTGTTAGCTTATTTGGCTTACAAGATGTACCGGGTCTCAGCATATAAATATTTTGAGTTGCACAATGTTCTAGAAGCAACACTATAATGTCTGTATCTAGTGCCACAACAATTACGGAATTGTTACTTTCTATGGCACAATCCACTGTTGTTTTAGCAATCATATAATCTGCATCAGTTTTTGCTATGCTCACTGAAATACCGACATTAACAAAATGGGCCTCTAAAAAATTAATTAACTTCTTTTTATTTGAAGAAACTGCTAAAAATGATCATGGTTTATATTAACAGATGTCTAAGGTGTAAATTCAACTTATTGCCCAGTTGCGTTCTTTGCTCTAAGTTGGTGTTCCGTTTGTACTTAAATGTTCATTCCGCCACCAGGGCCAATTACCGACGCCAGAGGATAGGCTCATCAGGGCTTGTGTAAACACTGGAACCCCTAACCTGGAAATTTTGCCGAACCCTCACTTTATCTTTAGGTAGGGATTTTGGCCATAGAATAATAATAATAACATACCTGTTAATTTTTCTCTAGACACTCTAATAACATAAATGTTTAATAATATTATAACATATACACTTAAAAAAAAACGGCTGTATAATTAATTATTGCCGACGCGCTTTTTACATCTAGTACAGGTAATAACTAAAAACTCAGGAATGCACTTGTCTACTTGGAACTCCGCGCCCGTCGTGTTGCCCCGTGCTATTACGCCATCCACCAATTTTAAATGAAATTAAAAAGAGATTACATCATACCAACTTTAGTGTTATTCTAGTTTTAAAGTATTGGTCAGAACTTGGGAAATCGAAAATAATTTTGCAGAATTTAAATTTTATTTATTTTCACAAGGCTATAAAGGGCTTTGCAATTACTCGAATTTATACTATATATATACTATTGGATAGGGAACTTTATGCTCTATGAAAAATGTATCCTGAAGTTTTGTCGAAAAGTTTAAGGTTTTTGAGAAAATCGCAAAAAAACAAAGAAATGTACCATTGGGGGTGGTTTTGGGGTAGTTTGGCTCGGGGGATCACTGGGGACTTTTAGGCACATAAAGAGTACCCCCTAGGGAACACAATCACGCTAAAATCAGCTTGTCCCAAATTAGTTTTAGGTTGGGCTTAAAATTCACTTAATTTTATTGGACTATTATTGACACCAGTCACCTTTTACAAATGAAAGCTTTAACCTATTTTCATCCTGTAGAATAATAATCGAGTAAATTACGATAACACGATTAACAAGATATAAACGAAGACTTCTGAAAAAGGCAATATCAAGAAAATAAACATAAATTTAGACGGACAATCTTCTGGATGTGTTCTATAATATTAATAGAATATAGATTGATTCGTTGACAAGTTTTTGCGCGTTTTGTCACTTATGGATTCGCAGCGTCAATATGTTTCAAGGCGTGCACTTTATTATATCCAACACTATAAGTGCCCTTCTTCTACGGACTTTATTTCAACTTCTTTTTGTTATAAGGCACTTGCTTTGCCAGGGTAGGACTTGCACTGTTATTCACAAAATGATATCGTTTGTTTTATCCGTCTCATTTTTAATATTTTTTATTCTCAATATCTTGGCAGACGTTTCGTGGTCTATGGATTTAGTTGGCCTCCCTGTGTTGTATAGCACGACTGACAGCATCACGCCACGTGTCGTGGTTGTCTGTTGTCTACAGTCTTATGTAGATATATCGTATTTTAATAATAATTAAGTGTTTGAAAATATTTGCAAACTAAAAAATAAAATTATATCTTACCACGATCCAGTCCATAGAGTACTTGGTTGGAGACTGTTTTCGAATTTTATCACTCCTCTTTTCATAAGTAGTTAATATTATTCAATCTCATACCACTATATTTCCTGATTGATGGAAACATACCATACGTTTTGCTTTGCTAAAAGATGAGCAGAGCATCTTCAGAGATAATCAAGGTCTATTGCCGTAATTCGTAATTCAACGAGTCTTTGAGATGTAGTCATTTCCTGTAACTCTGTCAGGAGCAAGTTAATGTGTCATACTTTCTCGAAGGTTTTTGCTCCACTATTCTTGAAAAAAATGGAGAGGGCATTATGTAGATCATATCTAACAGGTTGCAGTTTGTAGCTTACAACAGTCACAGGACTAATCTTCTACTAAACAAGTGCCGGGATATAATTTATTTGCACAATATATGATGAACTATTGAAATACCGACTTAGTGGTTCAGCGTTTACGCGTTAGGTTTATAACTACGGGCACTTAGATTGGGATCCCAGCTAGAGTATGGATATTCAGCCCGGCTAGTTGCTGTTATCTCTCTTGAGTTCGAGTTTTAGCTGCGGAAGATGTCTCAGGAAATGGTTGTTATGTAGTGGTCTGATGTATATGCGTATCCTGGTTGAATAGTGAAACAGCTAGCTAAACTCTGCAAAGACGTTAATATAAAGAAAGCGTTAAAGAAAGACTAGCAATAATAAATTATCTTAAAATTCTAGGCCTTTTATAACCCGAATTTCTTAATCATTTCTTAATGAATATTTTGTCCTATTTACAATATATTGTCCTTGGAATCTGTACCGGGTGATAACTTTAAGAGCCTCAGGCGAATTTATTGATTCAAGAGCAACATAGTTAAACGTCTAATAAAAAATCTGAAAACATTTAAAAACTGGACATTCTGTGTATTACACTTCTGGTTTGACAGAAAATTACCTTACCTTTCTTTATTTTAAGTGTTACACCAAGCAGATTAATTTATAGAAAATGTTTCTGAATTTCTCAATATGTAATATATTATTATCTTTATGAAACATATTCTTCATAAGATTTTGCAAACAGTGGGAAAAAACTGTCTATAAGAACTAAAAGAAAAACTATATGTAAAAATATTAATGAAATTTTTGCATTCTTTCGATAACCTGACTTCTGGTTATGCTAGCAAATCAAAATTATAAAATAGATTAAACTAGTATCTAGATGACCCCCTACGGTATGAAGATTCAGTTAAAATTGGGTGGCTTTGCGCCTTTCTGATGAGCTCAGAATAAGGACGAAAAACGTTTCAAAGGCTAAGCATTTCCAAGAAACTGAACGAGAGATTTTATCAAAATGTAATCCATTAGAATGAAAAAAAAATTTAAGACAAGGTAGGTAAGTAAATTCATTTTAGACCTTTGTTCTCATTTTTAACTGAATCTTCATACCATAGGGGGTCATGTAGATACTAATTTAATCTGCTTAGCCGTAGGGGACTATGTTGGATGCTAGTGTTATAATGAGAATGTCAAATAAGAAACTGGACAAATTTATTTTAGAATTTTGATTTGCTAGCATAACCAGAAAGTCAGGTTATCGAAGGAATGCAAAGATTTCATTAATATGTTTACATATTTTCTTTTAGTTATCATATATAGTAGATAATCCTATAAAGAATATGTTTCATTACTATAAGCAAACAAATAATAAATAATTCACTTTTAAATATTATCATTATATTCCATAGTTAGTAAGATACTGAGTATTAAATGTAAGGTATCACAAAATCCACTGCATTTACAAACAGTTTCCTGCTACTATAAGAGGCAGCTTGTAGAAAATCAGTTTTCATCAATTTTCTGCCTACAAGAACAGTTTCTGAAAGAGACGTACAAAACTGAAACTTGCCGACGCTTTTCTAATTTGGCCGCTGCGCGGGATAGGTGGACTCTATAAAACATTAAAAGCTTAGAGCTTGTAGAAAAATGATTTTTACGGCTCGCTCGTATCCATTCAGGTTTGACGTAAATTATAAAAAAAAAATTGTAAGAACTCTACTTGCACTTTTTTCATGAGGACATTTTGAATTTTACAAAGCAATGCCGCAAATATTTTTCTGCAGTCCCTCCCTGATCGCCGTTATGAGCAAGGTTAAAACAGGTTTCTCTAGCTGATTCCTTAAGGCATATTTTATATTTTCATACAATATCTAACTCTCTTACTGTACTTTTTACAAACCTACCTTGATGTACTTCATCATACGCTCTGGCGTTGACGTATAGGGTTAATTTACATCGCAAATAACTGGCCATTATTCATTATATAATTATCATTTTTACTACAATTAAAATTATTTATAATGTCAAACAAATTGTTTATTATCAGACGGTAATGAACATAATAGGGGAAATAACGTTGGGACGTAATGATACTTGTAATAGTACGAGAGCCCGTAACAAAAAACAAGCGTATAATTTTACTCATGTGGTTGTTATGGTTGGGCATTTTCCAACAATTTCTTGGTCCAGTTCTTTTACAAATTAGGTACAAGAGTTCTGAAAATTCTATATCTCATGCAACGGATCAGAAAATAACCCATAATGATCAATCAAGGTGACCTTGGAGGAAACTTAACTTGTGTACGTATCAGCTGCTTATCGAAAAGCCTGCGAGGAAAAGTTACATTTTCTTTTATCGTATGTGCTGTTGAGGATTATCAGTGCAGCACATCCGCATATTTTGAAGACTGAAAGATGAAATTACCCTTCCTCACAAAACAAAGTCAAGTTTAATTCTTAGATATAGTGGAGCAGGATTCCGAGCGTAGCACGCTAATTTAAGGAGAAATTGTTTTCGAAGTAGAAAGATATGGGATCTAGACCAGCTGATAAAGAAATAAATAATGTATTATATTCTCGGTTGACGGCCTCTTCCCTTGGTCGAGACCAAACTTGTGAGCAACTTAATATCAGAGATCACATTTTTTTTATACCGCGCGCCTACAAGTAAAACGTATTACTCGAAAACTGCTACACTTAGGTGAATGATTCTAGCTTTGATTGATAGAGTTTGTTCCATATAATAACTCTACATTAGAAAAGTGTCGTTATCCGGCTTTTTACATTTTGAAAAAACGAAATATATTTTGCAATAATTTATAAAAATGCTCATGTACTGCTTTCACACAGGTATAACTTTTTATTTGACGATATCGATTTCAAATTTCTTTATACCAACCTATTCCCTAATGTTTAATGAACATTTTCTGTCATATAACGTATTGTCGCGTTTCACAAATAAAGGCTTATAGCGCATTAGTCGCGTCATTTTGGCATTTTACTTCTAAAATTAAAATTACAGGGACAATTGACTTGATTTTTATTGCAAAGAGTTCAGAAAGATATTTAGAAAACACAGTACCTTTTATTTTTTGGCGGAAATGTTTGGTTTCACTGTTTTTCCAATAATTGGTCAATTTTAATTGAAAAATTTGTTATCATACACAATATGCCATAAAATTAGACGAAAATGGTTACCCAGAGATTTTTGGGGTCCTGATCACGATTCTGAAGTCCAATTTGGTAAGTTCAATATGGCGGACCGGAAGTAGAGTCAATTTCTCAGACTCGTATTTTTCTCGATTTTTTGCCGAAAATGAGCACTCGGAGGTTTTTGAGGTCGCTGGTCACGAATCCGAGGTCCAACTTACGAAATTCAAAATGGCGGATCGGAAGAATAGACAATTACTCCGGAAGAACATTTATTCTATTCTTTTTTGGGCTGAAAGTGGCAAGTCGGGGATTTTCGTGGTCGCTGATAACGAATCCGAAGTACAATTAGAGAAGATTCAAAATGACTGACCGGAAGTAGAGCTAGATTCTCAGGAACACCCCACCACGTATTTTTTCTTTTTTGGGCTGAAAGTATGAAAAATACGAATTTCTCCTGAAAAATACACTACTTCCGGCCCGCCAGTTTAAATTTCCCCTAATTGGACATCAGATTCGTTATCATCGATAACGAAAACCTCCGTGTTCCCATTTTCAGACCAAAAAAGAAAAGAATACGAGTTTCTCAGGAGAAATTGACTGTTCTTCCGGTGCGTCATTTTTAATTTCATAAACTGGACCACGGATTTGTAATCAGCGACCTCAAAAACCTCCGAGTGCTCATTTTCAGCCCAAAAACGAGAAAAAAAGCGAGTTTTTCCTGAGAAATTGACTCTACTTCCGGTTCGATTTATTTGTGAAAAGCGACAATATGTTATATCACAGAAAATGTTCCTTAAACATCAGGGAATAAGTTGGTATAAGGAAATTTGAAATCGATATCGTGAAATAGAAAGTTATGCATGTGTGAAAGCAGTACATGAGCATTTTTATCAATTATTGCAAAATATATGTCGTTTTTCAAAATGTAATAAGTCGAATTACGACACTTTTCTAAAGTAGAATTATTATATGGAATAAACTTTATCAATCAGAGCTTAAATCATTCACCTAAGTGTAGTAGTTTCCGAGTAATATGTGTTTTTACTTGTAAACGGGCGGTATAGAAACAATTGTGATCTATGAAATTAAATGTTTACAAATTTGGTCTCGACCAAAGGAAAAGGTCGTCAACCGGTAATATAACACATTATTTATATCTCTATCAGATAGACTAGGTCCCATATCGTTCTACTCCGAAAAAATGTTTTGGACGATTTCAACCCAAATCCCGCTCCGCTAATAGCGATTTTGGTCCCAAATGATTTGCTACAAGAAATGGCAGTTCGTCTAGTTTCATTTTATTTGTCGACCTGTGCGTTAGCATTCGGCAATGATACTAAATTGGTTGCACTTTTAATGTTGGAAGAAGACACCTGTTTTCATTTTGTCTCCTATTTCTTTCCATGTGTTTTTTTTACAACTAAATCTTTGTAACTTTCAGCATTAACAGTATATAATGCTAGATGTTGTCTCACCAAGTCTATCAAAGCTTCATCGTTTTTAGCAGTAAATTCGTCACCCATATTTTCTCACAATTTCGCAGAATAGAAGCAACAAAATGCATCCGCACACTGTCGATTCAGCCGTACGATTCGGCCGTAATCAAACTCAACAGATTCGGACGGAGAGATGTCATTTTATCGGAGTGTAAGAGGATACTCTTACACTAAATCAACCGCCTGCTGGATCGGTAAACTCTTTGTTTATTTATTCAACATTTATAAAATTTAAAAAAAATGTCATCACATATATTGTCTAAATGTTATTTGTGGCATTATCTTTGTTTTTTTTTCCTTCTTCAATTCTTTGGGACTTCCTGCCACATGTATGTTTTCTTTTTAAGCTGTGCTAGGGGAAAAAAAATTCATCACATATGTTGAGTAAATAAACAAAGAGCTAAACGGACATCCGATTTGTGTTCAGTACGTCGAAATACATAGGGATTACTATTTTGGGTCCCCGTAACAGATCACTTTTTTTGTGTACCCGTGTAGTTAAGTAGCAAGTATAGTTCAAAGTTAATTGTCAATGTTTAGGAAGACCTAAAGCCAACCCTGTCCCTCCTCAACACTTCCCTAAGTAGCCGGAACGCCGGTATCTTTGATGTTCTTTTACCTCATCATGTAGATGAGAAGAATTATATATTTATTGTTAACACCCACGTCTAATGATATATTTATTGATGACAGCTAAAGATGCCACCTTCCCACTTTGTTCTGCGCTCTGAAGAAGTTTACGAGTAAACGAAACGTTGGTGAAAGAATGGAGTTTATTTATTGTCCAGAACCGACGATTTTTTCCTTCCATTATAATACTGAGCGTTTTAAAGTTATCTGACAAGAACTAAACCTTTTGTCAAATTTAAAGCTGCTAAACAAGGCAACTTGGAATAGAGGTAACCTATGGTAGCTTCACGTATGCGAAATATTGGGACACCCTGTTTGTGTATCTTTACAACGATTAAAAAGATTTACACATTTATTTTGTGTTTTACGCTCTCGTACTATTATGCACTTTCCCATTATTTGTTTTATCAACATGTTTTAAATTCGCTTTTAAATATTAATGTATTGTGCGGCGGATATAACGGCCGGTACTTATCATGAACGGCCGAGTCTTAATCATATAAATTAATACGTCGTCATTAAAGCTACATTATGCTTGTTTAAACAGATTTTATTTATAAGGAACATTTAACGGTGTACATAACGAACACGCACTTATGCACCAACAACATTGGACTGCATCGCAATCCTCCATTGAAAAAAATGGATCTACCCGTAGTCTAGTTAAATAAATAAAACCCAGATCGTACTTTCCAACATATAAACCAATATATTTTTCACGTGGAACATTTGTCAAGTTGCAGATGACATTATCAGGGCTATCGATAGTGGTACGATCGCTGCTTTGGTTATATGAGATTATTCCAAAGCACTTGATAAAATTCAAGGCAAAATTTTAGGGCTTTTAATCAAACTGCGGTTAATTTTGTTAAATCGTTAGTACGCAATAGGCGACAGTTAGTTTAAGAAAGCCCACTCATATTGAACGTCTGCTTTTCTATTGACAGGAATACCACAGGGTTCAATATCCGGGCCCTTATATTTTATGCTGTGGATAACGTGAACTCTTAATATAATTGAGCTGCCACATCATGCATACGCAGATGGTACTCAGTTATATCACAGTTTTCAAAAACAACTCTCTTCGTGCCCAGAATATGATAAACAAAATTTTTGAAGAAACTGTGTAATATCTCTCTTCAACATAATTTGTCTCTCAATAATAATAAATGTATGGATTTATTTTTCGAAGACAGAAATGATGTAGTAATAAGTCCAATACGAATAAACATAAATGGTGAAATTATCCCGATAGTTCAAGCCGCACAAAGTTTGGGTGTTATTATTTGACAAACCATCGGAGTTCGGTTTACAGGTAATAGAAGTAATACCAGAAGCCTATTTTCTTGAAATTTGGGTTGGTGTTATCAAGAAGCCATTGCAATTTCATATAAGAAACTCAGTAGACAAAAGCAATCGCGCAAGATAAAAAATCATGTAGCAATAAGGGATCAACAACACTCAGTAAATATACGGCCACATGCAATGTTTAAATGTTTAATACACCAAAATTTAGAACATATTATCTTATATAGCAATAAAAATGTATAATTATAATATAAAAAGACAATTTTAAAATTGGTTTACGATTACTATAATACTCCCACTCCACGTGGATGTGGAAGTGACAGTATTACTGAGGGATCAATATTGATACTATTCAAGTATAGAAAAATAATAATTGGCTACCGTGCAGAATCAAAGTTAAAAATATGTCTCTCTTAAGCCATTTTTAGGACTTCATAATTTTTGTATTCCCTGTATAACAGATATTAAGAAATCTCAAACATAACTTTTAATCAAGAGTTTCTTTTGTCCGAAAAGCAAGAAATAATTAAATTTCTCCTTTCTGGGCAGTAATTCGGAAACACACTGTATATATCTTATATTTTTATTTGTTTTTATTTTTTTATATATTAATATCCTTGTTTTCTCTTTCAGGTTCAACATTACATCTTAGTGGTCCAGGCTCAGGATGCAGGTCACCCAACTTTATCCAGTACACTAACAGTGTACTGCAATGTACTTGATTTAAACGACAACGCCCCAGTTTTTGATCCCATGTCGTACAGCAATGAAATTTTTGAAAACATCACCATTGCCACTCCAGTAGTGACAGTTAGTGCCACTGATTTGGATTCTGGTAAGTATTATGAAAGAAATATTTAACACAATGCCATGGAAATTAGATAAATTTCGAAGAAATGAGGGAAGTTAATTGCTAAGATTTTTTATATATATAATTTCAAAATTGCTTATATAACAAATATTTAATACATCACCATTTAAAATTATAAGTATAATGGAGAATAAATTCTAGTTCATATAAGACAAACAGGTCAAACTTTTAAAGTCAGAATTTGAGAACACCGAAGTAATATGATGGTGCGTATGTATAGCGCATATGACTCAATTTCAGTAGGTAATCAAGTAGCAATTTAAATGCTTTATAGATTTATTTAGGTTTTATGAGTGTTTTATAATGGCCACCTCATAAACCACTGATTTATGCCAGGTTTATTAATTGCTAAATGCACGATGGTTTTGTCTTAAAGGTTTTAATAAGGCCTTTAAGAACTTACATTAAAAGTAAATAATCTTTTAGTCCTTATTGGCTTATGATTGACTTATCAAGGTATTTGTCAAGCCTTCAATAAAACTTTCTAGCTGTTAAGCTAGGAGGTTAGGAGCATCAAGTTTTATAGAGATTAAGCAAATGATGTGGCTTTATCATTGCTTTATGAAATTAATTTGAGGTGGTTATTAATGCTAGCCTATAAATCTAATATGCTTTGAAATTATTAAGTTTCAGGTCGAACCTTCATAAAACTAATTGCTTGCTAGAGTTTTAATGAAGCAAACAAACATCTGTAATAAATCAGTCTTAAACATAAAAGGATTTGGTTTACCTTTGCCCAAACGTTTGTTACGTGGAGCAGTGATCGATGATAAATTAAAATATCACTAGTAAAACCAATACACTTGATTTATGTGCATTTATTTTTACTTCATTAAATACAAAAAGTTCACTTAAAGCATTTGTATGTATCTTTTAAATTTTGATACAGTATCTATCCTAAATCAAGTATGGTTTTATAATACTCTTCAGATACCCTCGGAGTAAAGCTTTAAGTAATTCATTAAAACTTGAAAGTCTTAATAGTAGTTTTAAAAATAGTCATACAGGCCCGTCTGCAGATGGGCTCCTGTACTCTTATAAAGGTTTTAAATCAACTTCATAGAGTGCTTTCAAACTATTTACGTTTATAAGTAGTCTTGGAAATAAGTTTTTAGGATAACTTAAAAATGTTGGGTTTAACAAACGTCAAATCGCGCTCTACAAGCACATAGATACATTAGAAACACTATACACAGTGTAACAACCTACTTTGAGTGAAAATACTCCTGTAAAAAATGTGTTTATTACCCAATTTTAATGTAATTTTAGATTAATTTTAGTTTTCAAGGCTTACTATGATTTTTTTTTCAAATGGACAAATTTGGTTAGCGGCTTTTTAAATTGAATTCAAATTCTACATTTTTGCCATAAAGTGAAATATTTTATGCTCTATAAAGAGTGAACTATTAACAATTAATAGGCCATTAATTCAAGTGTACATTCTTTGAACCAAAATATGATATAACCAAACATGCTAGTAAATTGATGGTGACGGATTTGATTAAGTTTATTATGCTTTAACTTAAATGCTGAACAAGTTTCGTCCATTTACGAGTAGTTCAAAGGGCTTATTATAAATTACAAGGTCGTACGCTTGACTGACTGGCAATGCACCACCACAAAGGTAACTGACTAATTTAATTACACTTATTATAGTTACCTTAAATTAACTATTGACCAAATTCAATTCATTTACAAATAGTATAAACAATGTTTTTTGTTTACACACCCACGCCTCCCTCGCTGCTCAACGCACCGCTACCAGCTTGACTGACTGAAGGGCGGCATTTAATGTATTATTAAGACACATTCGGTCCGTTTGCAAATAGTACACATTTTGTGACGCTAGCTCTCGGACTATTATATCTATACCGAACACGCGGTCATGTTTCTTCGTTCCTTCAAGATTCCAAAAGTATTTTGAATAAGTCATAAGATATTTCAACGTATGTAAAATAATAACAATGTTGTGTCATTTTACACATTTTTATGGTTCGTTTCATCAGGTCTTAAATCATTTTAAAGTGTAAACGCAGAAATTACATGGTCAATTCCTGGTACATACACCAGTTCGTTGAACAATCAATGGTTCATAAAAAATGTCGTTTAGCTACTAGATGGCAGTTGTCTATTTTACCTATCCCATAACAGTTTCAACCATAGACATGGCACAGTGGGGAGGGGCAGGACGAATATACTTTTTTATAAAAACAAGCATTTAAATAGTCATTGTTCGAAATCGTTTTACAATTAAAATAGTTATGTATTATGCAAAGCTGTGAGGAGTTTTCTTTGTAAGTAGGTCAAACACATCTCTGTTATTGAACAAGGCAACAAGAGTTCACTAATAAAGAGACAAGTGGCCTAATGAAAAAAACTAATAGTCACTATACAATATCAAATGAAAGAATGAGTCACATCGTAGGTAAAATGAAGTAAATATTCTAATATTAATCATGATTTTTTTCAAATACGATTTGCGTGTTTTGACCTTTCTTCAATGCGTTCTGATTTTTTTCCAACAAAGTCTCTCTGGCAGTGTGTCCCCCATCCCTCGCTCTGTACGTATCTACAGTCGCAAAATGGAGACGGATGTATCGAACAATTTTCCGCAAGGGAAATTTTATGCAGATATTTTGCTACCGTGTTATATTTGACCAGAAAACAGGGAGAATCTCCGGAGAAATACAAATTAAAATTGGTTAGATTGCCTTGTTGGTCACTTTGACATGCCAGATGTCATTTTATGTAGTATTTTCTCTTATTGGGTACGTTTTTACATATCCTTGTGTCGGTAAAATTGCTACTTTTCCCTATGATAGATACTCTAATATTTTACTAGTGAAATTGTCGAATATTTCCCGTCTCGGTAAATATCTATAGATTTTATTGAACTTTCATAATATGCTTCACTGTTAATGGTGTATTTTGATCACGTGACAAATAAGAGATATTCTCAACATTAAGCGATTGTTTAGACTAACTAGTATACTTTCTATATTCATACTTTGCCTACCTCAATATGATGAGCTAGCGTTGATGACATCTCTATGTTACCCTACTACCACCAAACTCCCAGAATTCGACAATCATGGTTATTTGTTAAGCTCTCTGAGCTTCGTTTTCTTTATCATTCTATCGGCTTTAATTTATTTAGGAAATTCCTGTGTGTATTCTAAAAAATATCAATTAACCAGTATGTTACTGGTAAATAACCTCTACGCCTGTGACTTTTACGTCAAAGGATCAGTTAAAGGTTGCTTTTTTTAAATCGACAACACAAATAAGTATAAAAACTTGAAATTAAATATTTCGCCGACGTTTCGAAACTCTATTCTGTTTCCGTTTTCAAGGCTTTTTTTTGAAAAATCTTTTTTGCTGTGTATGATAAATACACAACTCTAAGAATGTTTGTTATATTCAATATTCATAGATACTTACTATTTACATAGAACTGTTGATATAGTTTACAGTTTTTTTAGTTTTTATACATGTTAAGTTTGTGAAGTTCTTCTTTTAACATTGGCAACCAAGTTGTACAGACATAGAATAAACTGGGACTCGGCAAAAATTTTAACAAAAGAGGCAGATATCAAAAGAGAAAAATTAAAGAATCCGCGATAATATTATTGAATGAGGATAGATGCGTGTCGAATTGTTCCGTAGATGTCTGTACAACTTGGTTGCCAATATTAAAAGAAGAACTGCACAAACTTAACATTGTATAAAAACTAAAAAAACTGTTAACTATATCAACAGTTCTATGTAAATAGTAAGTATCTATGGATATTGAATATAACAAACATCCTCAGAGCTGTGTATTTATCATACACAGCAAAAAAGATTTTTCAAAAAAAGCCTTGAAAAAGAAAGCAGAATATATTTCCGAGACGTCGGCGAAATATTTAATTTCAAGTTTTTATACTTATTTGTGTTGTCGATTTAAAAAAAATCAACCTTTAACTGATCCTTTGACGTAAAAGTCACAGGCCTAGAAGTTATTTACCAGTAACATACTGGTTAATTGTGATATTTTGCAGATTCCCCGAGCACCGCTTAAAAAAAAAACATACATGCGGCAGGAAGTCCCAAAGAATTGAAGAAGGAAAAAAATTCCTCTGTGTCTTTACTTCTTTCAGATTTTTTTTCGTATGTTCTTTAGTATGGTCTTCCCATTTTGTCCTCATTTTCCGTTTTCCTCGTGATAATATTCACTCTTCAGCTGTGATCCTAATCCTGATTGCATTTTCTTTTTTAAATTTTTTTTCTATGAATTTTTTTCTCTTGGGTTTGGACAAAACAGCTTCAACTGTATTATCCATTTTCCTACAGAATTATTTAGAATTGATATGCAGGGTGTCCCACTTAATACTCCCGGGCCATTTACGCGATAACTGAAAGAGATATTTGAATTCTGTAAAAGATATTCACTAGAATATATAAATGATTTCAGATGATCAATTTAAAATTAGTTTCTACGTTTGTAGAACGCTCGTTTTATATTCAAGTTGATGGAATTACGAAATTCAAGTATTCAACTAGATACAATATCAATTTCGACCCTTAATATTTATTAATAAACATTTGCCAATTTAACAAAAAAAAAAAATCTTGGCTTCTAAATGTATTAAAGCATTTTTTTCAAAGTGTTTTAAATTACCAGTTACTCAGGTATCTAAGTTTCATGCCGACAATTTCGTTTGTTGTTAAAATATTCGCAAAAAACGTACCCCAAAAACGAATACTTTTTCCGACGCCATTTTGGAGGTCTAAAATATAAAAAAAAGTTTCATAAAATATAAGTTTCGACAAAAAAAATGTGCCCCGGATGAGCCAACTCGGTTGACGGGAATAAAGTCAAATTGCATTAAACATTTAAGGTCTTTTTTATTTTCTGAAAGTTGTGAGGATGTAAGAGCTTTTTTCAAGAAATGAAAAATATTTTAAAATCTTAAAAATTCGGACAGTATTTTGCCATTATTTAAACAATTAACCAATTTGCATTATTAAAGTCTTATATTAGCCGTTCTTTTATTACCTACAACCAGAAAGAAACGGATACTTAAAAAAAAACATGTGTCATGATTTAAACGCCGATTTAACAATGCTCCCACCCCACTATTTGAAATTTGATCGAATTCAATGCTATGTTCGTTACTAGTAAATCTATCTATTAAACCATGTGGCTTCTTGTGGCAAATTACATCCTGCATTTTCACTAATTCCACCGGCCGAGAGTCGCTGTTATCTCTCCTGAGTTCGAGTCTCAGCTGCGGTAGATGGCAATGTCGCAGGGAATGGTTATTGTGTTGATGTCTATGTGTACTTTTCCTGGTTGAATAGTGCAATAGCAATAGCTAAACTCCGCCAAGACGTTAATATAAATAAGACGATTATACATTTAAATAAATAAAAACATTGTTTTTTCCGTCGAACAGTTTTGTAGATATAGCGTCGTCAACTGGCACACAAACATCAGACCGACAGATACACTGATTGACGAAATTAAAAGATCTTTATTTTCGTAATCTACATTGTCTAAAACGCTGAGCGAGAATAGAACACAACTCGGTTGTCGGATTAGGTATGCGTCATTTAATAGAGTGGCCTATTTATTCAGAATTAATATAAAATCTGACATTAAGGTTAAAATGTCCTTTTTGCAGTTAACGCTTACGCTCCTCTTGGAAATAAAGCGTTCGTCTATGACTCTCTCAGTGACAACTGAAGATTTCCTGGTAATCAGGTATCATATATGGTGACTTTATAAGCGACTTCTGGACACCAGGTCTATAAAACAGTGGCGTCCGTCATATCTCAGCACCGGTCACTGTCATTATGTGATTGCATAGAATGGAGGCCCGCGATTTATTGTGCCTATCACGAACAGGTTCCTACTAGGATAAATTGATTTTACAGTTTTAATATTTTAACGAGAATACGATTATAGGCAAACATCTTGTTATGCCAAAAAGGGGGAGTCATTTTTACAGCAACATCCTAGAACCGCAGTTTATTGAATTTTTGCTGCGGTCGTCCTCAAATCGCAGGCAATTTGAAGCAGAAGTGGTGATTTATAAGGTTTGCTCGTTAGCATAAGGCATTGTGAAGTGTGAAGATATTACTTATACAGGGTGTGCCGTTAGTTTTCTGCACTCAAAACTATCGACTTAAAGGTAACCAGATTATTAATCGATTCTTTTTTTTTTATATAAGACTTCGATATAATATCTCTAAATATTTCACTGTAATTAAATTTTGCCCTAAAAATAAATAAACAGAAATGATTTTTACTCCGTCTGGGGGGTTCTCATACATATAAGGTAACTGTCACTTACAATAACCTGCAGATTACTAATTACTCATTAAATCCTTAATCCTTCGGAAATGAAAAAAACAGAAGAAACTGTTTCTTTCTAAGTTTTCAGCAATTTGGAATTGGTTTAAACTATTTTGGGTCGGTTTTTAGGCCAAAAATAACTCTTATCTTCATTTACGTACAATTTTACTCAATTTATAATGAAAACTGTAAAGAATGAATTTTATTTAAAAAAAATTATATCAATAAATGCGGGAAACTCCCTTGGTGGGGGTGTTTTTGAATTTTTAACCCCTGAAGGATCGCGAAACCAATTCTTTGGTAAATATGGTAAAATGAGTCAAATATGCTGGTAAGAGTAGAGTACAGCATCTTAAATTTGGTGCCAAAGCTTCAAATTCTTTGTTGTATTTTCCATCCCCCACCACCCCCACTCCATTATTAAAGGGGTTGATAAAATAAAATTGAGATATTCACTTGAAATTTGGTAGATGTATGTACTATAACGACATCTGTAATTATATTATATTTTGAGATGATTACGTTGAAGAGTTGGTGGTTAAATAGGGGTAAATAGGGGGAAATAAGTAAAGCAAGCTCGTATGAGTACAGAAGCATGGGATTTGGTGTATATACTAGAAGCGAAGGTCTCAGATTTATTTATTTTTCAACCCCTCCATCATTTTAAATTTGGTACACGTATGCATTATAACGACATCTGGAACTAGAATATATTTTGAGATGACTCCGTTGAAGGGGTGGGGGGGATGAGTAGTGGTAAATAGGGGAAAATAAGTAAAGCAAGGTGGTAAGAGTACAGAAACTTGAGATTTGGTGTATATACTAGACACCAAGGCCTCAATTTTTTTTATAATATAAACAAAATTATCTCAATGCAGATGAAAAAATCAAGAAAATATATAACATAAGTAACAATGAAAAAATCAATCTCTTTTGGCTAGAACCTCAGCTAATTTTAATAACGCACTAGTTTGTTATCTCCTTAATTGTTTCTCCTCCTCCAATTTTTTCATAACAACAAAATGAATTAAATTTTTCATTTATTTCGAGGTTTCCAGAATTCCATTTTAATAATTTTTTAAATCTTTATAATTAAGTCATTAATAAACAAACAAACTTCAAACTAAAACAACGAAATAAAAGTGAGGTTATTAGAAACATCGAGATTCTACCGAAATTCCAAGTACAAGAATTAGTGGATGTGGTGCCTCGCTGGTTGAAACAGCTGATCACACCGGTAAAACAAACAAACGGTTAATTTTGAAATGATTCGGTTGAGATTGGTGCATTCACCGGTGAATAATAAAAAATTACGCAAATTATTGTGTAGGACCAAATTCAAGTCCGATATCGAGACCGAAAAAACAGGCGATTCTTGTGGTCACTCTTTCATCATCGTTCGGTTAATTAAACCTTATTACTTAATATCGATATTGAGGTCGGTGTAAAAAGAAACAAATGACAAAATCGAACCTAATTTTTTAAAAGTTGGGGGCCCGTTTAAAATAATGGTCACTAAAAATTATGAAATAAAATGTTATCGTCATTTGGTTCTTTAAGCCTTAACCCAATACCGATTTTGAGGTCGGTGTAGTAATGAACAAACAACTAAATCAAATGATTTTTTTGTTTTTTAAAAGCAGCTAATTTTTTTTCAATTCTTTTCCCCCATCAATTCTAATTTTTCAAATGTAAACATTTTTCGCGCGGAAATAGAGATCGGAAATTTTATCTCGGTGACGTAAAAGTCAGCGTTCGATCTGGCGGCGCGGAAAGACTTTTATACAAGTATGATACATGATCTCACCTTGTACTTTTTTTTAGGGAATTTCGTAATATCTGAAGTTAATATGGTCAGTTTATTATAAACACTCACTAGAGGAGGAGGTTTGGGGGATGTAACATTGAATTAAAACACACACATGTATTTTCACTACCTTAAAGTAATAGTATATATTTTCTTCTGAGTGTCGTTTCCGACGGCACCTGAACATTGTTATATTTGCCACTAACACATTTTTCCAAAAATTGTCTAAAAAGTGGATTATCTAGTTTGACCACTATATATAAATTAAAACTACGTTGACTGTCACTATCAGCAGCGTCACTAGTACTAATATACTTTTGTGAGGAAATATGTCTATTAACATTTGTTTTAGATATCTAAGAAATTGCTTTGTTGCAACTACTACAATAAAGATCTGTTCCATCAAATTGCAGTTCTGGGAAATCGCGAATGCACAAGTCTATCGCAGTCTGAGAAGTACTAGACATTTTTGTATACAGCCGACTCTGTATAATTTCACACTAGGTTTGTAGATACATATGTACATACATATGGCTAGATTTATTTTACGGTTTGCAAAACTGCGATCTGGGATGGTCTACCCTTTCTCTTTATTAAATGTTGACGTAAATGCCAATAATTACCACAGTGTAGGTTAAAAGTGATTTTCAAATGTTTCACAATTCCGGTGGCGTTGTCGTATAATTAAAGAAGATAAAATCGCATAAGTAAAAAACATGAAAGTGCCTCCGTTCACTGGAATTTAATGTTGACACTCGGTCGGGGTCGACACTGCAAATATAAAAGTATTAGTAGAGTGCAAATTAATTTCTATCTTTCCCCCCGTTGGCACTTTTAGAGTAAAATATATGACCTTACCAGATATGTTACTTATGCCCTGTAGATTATGAATCCACTTGTCGTCAAGAAATCGTCATGAATATAAGGGCACAAATCAAAATTTTCTAACTAACCACACCACGCGATAGAGTCAATCATGAAGCGTATTTTATCCAAAAATCATTAAATTCTCTGTAGAATTTCTATTTTTAAAATAAATAAGGAAACGAACTTTTGCATAGGCTTATATGGCAGTAAAAATCAAAAATCCTCATTTTCTCTGTTTGACTACGGCTGAAAATTAATTATTTTTCGTCTACTTTTCCATTCCCACGACGATATCTCCCAAACTATTATATTTATCAAAAAAAATATATTCTTTATAAAATATTTGCCATATATTCCAGATTACAATGGTTTTTAAATCAGATTTTTTGAGAATTTAATAACCAAAATATTTAATAATGTGTAGCGTGATATCAATTTTCGAAGCTTATCAGCGGCATGCGTTCGTTTCAAATTCTCGCTCTCCCACTCTTTGAAACTGTTTCAACACACCCCACTTGGCAACCGCTCTGGCCTACCGTTAGATAGATTGGCGCATAGTAGCTCTCGTGGTTCATATTAATGAAATTTATATCTTGAAAATGATTACTATGGAATGAATAATATAAGTAGGTATATTTGTTTAATTAATAATTAATTCAGTGTTATTTCGCCTTACATAAAATTTTTGTGTATGTATTAACACGTTATAAGAAACTCGGCAGTTCGATGTTAGCAAGATACTTTCAGCTGGTATGTATTTTTTTAACAGAATTTTCTACCATATAGGTAACTTAAGAAGAAATGAAAATGGAAAGTACTACTGATAGCGCAAGTTCGGAAAGTGAGATTGAGACAAAAATAAAATTTAAAGAAAAACAGATTCGTAAAATATTATGCTTAAATTGTATGAAACCGGGCCCTGTAAACAAAGGTTTTGATAAATCGTTTGCAATATTTATTGATTGTTTAAAACTCCGTGAAAAAATAAGTAACCAAAGAGAAGATGATGTATATTCTAGAACTATGCGATTTCGAAAAACAAATCATTTTGGCTGTTTGGTTTGGCACCGAAATTGCTGTTCTAGTTTTACTGGGAAAAGAAATATGGAACATTGAAGGAGAAAAATGGAGAAAGAGAAAAAAATTAAAAACAGTTCAGATGGATGGAGTGCATGTCCAATAACTTCTTCAGGCGTGTCCTTGCGTAAAATGAATATTTTTTCAATAAAATAGCTTTCTCAAGTAATGACTAGGAACACAGAAAGAACAACAAGACTATTAGCCCACCAAATTCCCATAATTTTATAAAGAATTTGTGCTAACGATTTAAATGCTATAGAAACTAAATATCATGTTTAATATTTCTAAAGTCACAATAGAAAATGCAAAGTTTCATGCCTCGTTTTCTGAATTAACATATTTTTCGTTTTTCTTTGTAGATTTAACAATTTTGGCTCCTTTGCTGGTAAATGTATTTATAAATAGTCTACTGATCTCTCTTTAGGACCTATATCTATCCATTCTAGATACTTCTCATCATAAATAGACGACGTACCATACCCTTTTTGCTTTAAAAACCGTTTCTCGAGAATTTTACGTATTTTAGTAGAACTCCGTTCGTTGTCTGTCCGTTTTCCACTTTTATTTTTATTGTTAGATAGACCTCTGCATTTTATATAGCGACATTAGAAACATGAAATATGATATTCAATTTCTATAGCTATTAAATCGTTAGCACAAATTTTTTCGAAAATTATCTGATTCTGGTGGGCTAGTAGTCTTACTTTTCTTTCTGGTTCCGTAGTCATTACTTGAGAAAGCTTTATTGTTGTACTTCTGACAAAAGTACATTTCTCTATTTAAAAAAATTGTTTTACGAAAATACACATAGGAAAAAGTTGATGGACAGGCATTGGATCCATCTGAACTCTTTTCAATTTCTTTCTCTATTTATCTTCTTAAATGTTCTATATCTCTTTGACTAGTAAAACTAGAATAGCAATTTCGGTGCCAAACCAGTCAAAATTGTTTGTTTTTTTGAATGACATAATGCTAGGATATAGATCATCTTCTCCTTGGTAACTTATTTTTTCATAGATTTTTAAACAATCAATAAATGTTGCAAACGATTTCTCAAAACCTTTGATTACAGGGCCCGGTTTCATACAAATTAAGCTAATATGTTACGAATCTGTTTTACATTAAATTATATTTTTCTCAATCTCACTTTCAGAACTTGTGCTATCAGTAGTACTTTTCATTTTAATTTCTTCTAAAAAGCATATACATCAGTTACCTACATGGTAGAAAATTTAAAATACATACCAGCTGAAAGTATCTTGCAAACAGTGAACTATAGGGAGTTTTTATAATGTGTTAATCTATTACACAATAATTTTAGGCAGGCCATAATTTTTATGTAAGTGTATGTAACACTGAATTAATATTCTACAAATATACTTACATTTATTTCGTAGTAATAATCATTTTCAAGATATAAATTTCAAAATATTATGAACCACGAGAGCTACTATGCGCCAATCTATCTAACGGTGGGCCAGAGCGGGTGCGAAGTGGGGTGTGTTGAAACAGTTTTAAAGAGTGGGAGAGCGAGAATTTGCAACGAACGCATGCCGCTGATAAGCTTCGAAAATTGATATCACGCTACACATTATTAAATATTTTGGTTATTAAATTCTCAAAAGTAGACGAAAAATAATTAATTTTCAGCCGTGGTCGAACAGAGAAAATGAGGATTTTTGATTTTTACTGCCATATAAGCCTATGCAAAAGTTCGTTTCCTTATTTATTTTAAAAATAGAAATTCTACAGAGAATTTAATGATTTTTGGATAAAATACGCTTCATGATTGACTCTATCGCGTGGTGTAGTTAATTAGAAAATTTTGATTTGCGACGATTCTTTGACGACAAGTGGATTCGTAATCCACAGGGCATAAGTAACATATCTGACAAGGTCATACATTTTACTCTAAAAGTGCCAACGGGATCGAAAACTAAGCGACTTTTGTCAACGCGAGCACTCTACTATATGTTTTTAGGTAATAATTGTCGTTCCACAAATGTAGTAGATTTCCGATAAAAGTAGGTTACACGTGGTAACATTTTAAGATGAAATAAAATTCACTTTATCACGTGAAGCACAAGGTATATGGCAGTTTTATGCCATTAATCCTTAACCTTATTCGTTATGTATGATTTAATATGATATAAAAATGGTTTATTTCATTGGGAAAAATGATTTATGTTGCCAGCAGTTAATTGTGTTTTTATTTGCTAGATATGTTTTACATGTTTTTGTAAGAACTAAATTACCGTTTTTAAGTTAAATTTATTACCAAAAACATATTGTAGCTGGCAATAATAAATATTTCACCACTTCGTCGTTTCCCTGATTGTTTCAGTAAATGTTTGCAATATAATATTATATGAGACAAAATTTCCGACCTCTGTATAACACATGGTTTTACATTATTCTTTATAATTTTTATTAGCTATATAAATTATTCAGTGTCTAGAGAAGTATATATACATCTAAGGTGTTGATCTTTTTTGGACCACCATGTAACTTAACACAAGAAAATACAAGCATCAAGCGGTCATTGTATCGCGAAACGATACATTGTAAATTTTGTACAGTTAGTCTATTTTTAATGAATCCTGGACATTGGTATGCATCGACGAATTCTCGAGGGAGCCAAAGAAACACTAAAATATGCGCATTTTTAAGTGCCATCGTGTACAAATAAAAATTCTGTAAAACACAAAATAAAATAATTTTAGTACCGCCAAATCTACATAAATAATTTTCGTTAACAAACCCAACGGTCATACCATAAAAATAAATTATCCTATAAATACGTTTTGTGCGAGGCGCACCAAAACTCGTTTTAATACTCAAAACACGAGGGCTGAATAGAGAGGTATATAAGAGAAACATTATTCTTCTTATTATTTAACATCTTTATTTGCAGTTGAGTTTCGTTATGTGCGTACGATGGATACTTAGCCCCCCGTTTTAATCATAGTTAAAAAGCAGGGGCTATAATCACGCTCTAGTCCGCTATTCTTTATTCTAATTGATAGTTTTTGGTGTGTGAAGAAAAAATACGGGTTATTTTTTATTTAGAGTTATACAGGGTTATTCATTATACAGGGTGTCCCGTAATTACGTGCAAAAAAATGAACTATCAATTCCTTATAGAAAATAAAGGAGGGTTCTTTCATATTACATTTTTCAAAATAAGCCTTGTTAGCTAAGCTACACCACCTTAAGAAGGTGTGTAAAACGGTTTTTCATTTCTATCTGAAAATAAGGTAATCGAAAAAAGATGAAATTTGGCACATCTCGGTTACTAATAAGAAGTCATCTAACGAAATTATTTCATCCATCTAGCCTGTATACAAAGGGGTGATATTATCTACCCTTCTTATAATTTTTCGAATATCTTTCTGTCTGCTATTTTTTCTTTCAATTAAAAAGATAACTAAACATTATGATTCATTTAGAAACTGTTTCACCTCTTGAAAAAATTTCGTATAATCGACCGTTTTTGAGAAAAGAGAACTTATATTACATTTGCCTAAGTAATGAGTCACATGCGACGAGCACTATTATATTAGTCAAAACAGTAAGTAGGCTGGTGTCAAACCATAATTTGACAGTATGATCATTTGGGGTTATAAATTATTTTCAGAAAAAATTAAAAACAGTTTTTTTGCACACGCCTGCAAGGGGTATAGCTGAAGAGGAAAGGCTTATTTTGAAAAATGTTATATGAAGAGCCCATCTTCATTTTCGGTTGGTACTTCAAATTTTTGTACGTTATTACGGGACAGCCTGTATTTTGACAACCTCCCCCCCCCCTTATTTCGGTTACTATTGGAGATACAAAAAAAGTGTCGTATAAAAGTTGTAGGATTGTACATATTTTTTTTTCTAATTGCAATGAAAAAACAATTGCTTGCATAAATCACGTGATTTAAAAATGATGACTGTTTTTTAAATGGCAAACCCTGTATGTTTTTACATATTCTTTTAGATCTTTTTTCCCTGAAAATGGCCAAACTTGTTCAAAATGACCACCATTATTTAAAATACACAGCTTATATATTTTTCTTAAAATATTTAAATTAGAAACAAAACTATTATTGTCCCTGTTTAATTCATAAATTGTTTCCCTTATTTTAGTTTTAATTATTTCAACATTCTGACTAAAATCACTTTGTCCTTTTAACCTACACCCCCCCTCACAAAAATGCATCCAAAGGTGTTAAATCAGGGCTGTTTGGTGGCCATGGAATTGGTCCGCCATTACCAATTCAAAGGTCATATTGACCCCTAACTTCCAAAAAGCTGTGTGCAGTTGCTGAGTTCTGCTAAATTATTTCATTAAGTTCCTCATCTGAAAAGTGTTCCTCTAAAAGGTCTGCTACTGATAAGAATTGAAAAAAATTGGCCGTATAATTTTATCTCTAAAAATTTCGCATCAAATTTCAACCTATTTTCTACCGGAATTTTTAATTTCAACCACTTTTCTTTGTCACTGATTTTTTCTCCCTCAAACGTCTATTTTTCCACTAATTTTTCACTAAAATTAAAGCAGCTTTCTTCTCTGAAAGAAACTTTTTATACTTTTAGAAAGAAATATTGTGAAAAGTAACTTTTAGAATGCAGTTCTGCTCTGACTCATTCACAAGTTCAAAAAGGTGTTAATTCTTGAAATAGCTCCTAAAAATATGAGCGATAGCTCATTGAATTCAGAATGACGTCTAGAAAAATGCATTAAAGTGTTTTATTAGCACATAAAAAATTGCAAAAGTTATAAACAAATTAGGATGGAGAAAAATGGCATTTAGTTTTTCGCTTATTACTCAAAAACTATAAGCGATAACGGAAATCGGAAAAAATATTCTTAAAGAGGAGGAAATTTCCAATAAAAAAGTCCTAACTCCCGGAACTCTATCTCCATTATTTATCATTTTAATTTCACGCTGAAATTAGGGTTCCGCGCGACCGCTGCAGGATGCGAGCGCCGCGCCGCCTCAAAAGAGAATACATCACATAAAATCATTTTTTTTATACTATTAAATATCAATTAAAAAAATTGAAAAAAATATGGTGTATTCGTGACACTTCAAAAAATAAGGTCTCGTTGGAAAAAAAAGTTAAAATATATTTTTCAACAAGTGAGGCCATTGTTAACTAACGAATTTTTATGGGATCTCCGTTATCATTGAGACAATTTTTTTTTTAAATAATTGACCTATACAATTTTTCGCTTCTTGGAGCTCTTCTTATAGATAAACCTAACAAGATCACATTATAAAAGTTTTTAAAAATTGTTGATTTTGTTTATTATAATTTTTTAAAGTAAACAGAAAATTAAAAACCAAAGTAAAGTTGTAAACATTTTTTTTTTTAATTCGTTATCATATTACTAATTTTACATTGAAAAAAGGCATTCATTAACGTTAAAAAAAAAAAATTACACCAATTGTTTATAAGTTATTTATAAACAAATTGACTAGTTTTATATTTGAAACATTTTTTTTACAATTTTGTTGTCTTGAGAATATTATGATTTTTAAATAAAAATGTTTTTCTTAAAAACATTATCTTATTGTTTATTATCGTTTTTTTTTATTATCCATCATTTGAATAATTAGTTAAGAAATTATTTTTTTCTTAAAAATCATAATTGGCAATCCTCAATAAAGCAACAAAAAGAATTTTTTTTATCAACAATTTCATTGCTTATTAATTTAACAATTTGTTACAAACAAATTCGGACAATTCTAATTTTTTTTCTAAATCTTAAAAAAATTACAAAAACGGCAATATGCAACAACATATAAAAAAAATGAGAGAGAGAAAAAGAGATTAATTAATCCTCTATAAAAACGACCTGAATGTCTATTGTGATATCTCTAATAGTTTAAAAGTTATATCATTGTTTTAGTTGACAAATCAAGTGCCCGTTTCAGCTGTATCGTGTGATATTGAAAAACGCTATAAAAAATACAAACAATTTTTTTTAATATGTTGTTGTTTCCAAATATTTTAATTGATATTTAATAGTATAAAAAAATGATTTTATGTGATGTACTCTCTTTTGAGGCGGCGTGGCGCTCGCATCCTGCAGCGGTCGCGCGGAACGATATTTTCAGCGTGAAATTAAAATGATAAATAATGGAGATAGAGTTCCGGGAGTTGGAACTTTTTTATTGGAAATTTCCTTGTCTTTAAGAACCTTTTTTCTGACTTCCGTTATCGCTTATAGTTTTTAAGTTATAAGCGAAAAACTAAATGCAATTTTTTCTCCATCTTAATTTGTTTATAACGTCATTCCGAATCCAATGAGCTATCGCTCATATTTATTATTAGACTATTAAAACATAATCGGTTCATTAATAGACCACTTTTTGCATTCATTTAATAATGTTAAATGAATTTAAGTTAAAAATTTGCAATACTCCTAACTCGGTTAAGGATTATTCACCTACCGATGTTAGTAGAAACCATTCCATTATTTTGAGGCGTATCCAATTTTAAAATAGGGGACACCTTGTATATGCACGTATGATGGTACGTATATGTATGCATATTATATCTGAATTCTTAATTTTATTTTCTAATTTGCATGTACTACATGTAAGTAAGTTTAGTAATAGTAGTAACAATTTAAATTGTCAAGAAAATACATTTAATAGACGTATTGCAAATAGAAGAAAAATGTATGGAAGAATTGAATGAAACAGGAAAAAAGAACATCATTGTTGCTGTTTTGAACTCGAGGTCAGCAACAACTGTAATGTCATGTAATTAGAGAAACTGTTAGTTTGTACAGGACAAATCCCAGGAAGTCCGGGCCTGTAATCTGTGTACGCCGATAAAAACACCTAGGCACATTCATAATAATACATTTCAAACCGACTTTTCTGCTTAGATTTCGCAATGAAAATTTATAAGTGATGTTCGCCATTAAAGCTATCTAAGGAAATCTGTAACACGGACTAAAAGAGTGTAGCAGGGTAAACATGGGCCAGATGCTCCTCGAGAAATTAGGCTGATATTTTTACCTTGAAATCATATTGCTTAGAGGAACTATTCTGCAAGATATTACTCCCCTGCCCTCTCTGGTTTTTAAAATAAATTAATTAATCGAATATTAAAAAACATTTTTTTCTCTTTAACGTAATAGTACAGGCAAATTAACAATTTAGGGTGACAAACATTAATAAAAGGATCATCTCTAGGATCTAAGTAAGTAATAACCTGGAGAATGAGATGATGCACATTCTTTGCACTTCCAAGTTCCGGGAGAATTCAGAAAAAATTGGAAAAACTTTTGGATTTTCGGTTTTTTTGCTCTAGCGGCCAAAATAATGAGAATAAAGAAAGAAGTTCCCAACAAAAGTTGTAGCTCGTCTTTACAAATTTTTGTCTTATTTAAACTGTTTAGAAGATAAATCGAGTTTTCCACTTATAGTTCTAAGCCGCTTCGAAATGCGCGAAAAATGAGAATTCTCCAGGAGTTTCGTACGACCGGGCTCATCGATCGATAATTCTTACTATTCAGAGCCCCTAAAAAAAATGAAAATAACATAAAATGTAGAGAAAAGTCTCAGCTTTAATGTGGAACTAATCACAAAATTCACAAAAATATTTATCAAGGAGAGAAAGTGTCAGAAGATGGCTTAGTGAACTTTGTACAGATGATCCACAGATTTATTCATATCTTTGCCGGAAGTCGTTAGAATGATAATTCATTTTGCTTGTATATTCTTATATAATGACATATTAATCCAATTAACATTTTATTGCAATTACTTTTGTTGGAAAAATATGCCTTGCGATCAAAGTAGAGGGTAAATTTCTCATGGATCAATCACCTAATTTTGGAGTTCAATTCGCTATATCGTAAGTAATAATAATAGCACAGTCTTAATTTTTGGATTATAAGTACAATAAAACATATTCTTTCGAATGATTTTAGAGTTTCTTAAATGCGCGCAGAACTTTTTGAACTTGTCTACATTATTCATACACGTTTAGAAAATGCACAATTATACAGTAAAACATACACAACTTTTTTGTTTCTTAACATCCTCCAATGAAATTTTCACGAAATATAGATTAAGGTGAGTGGAATCGAATCCATGCAGTGTGAGAAAGCACCCATTGTTACGGGAGAAATGGACAGGATGCATAAAACTCAAAGATGTGAGTGAATAAATCAACTGTATAAAGTTTACTAAGCCATCTTCTAACACTTTTTTCTCTATGATAAAAATTTGTATGAATTTTGTGATTAGTTCCACATTAAAGCTGATACTTTTCTCTACATTTTACGTTGCTTTCATTTTTTTTAGCGGCTCTGAATAGTAATAATTATCGATCGATATGTCCGGTCGTACGTAACTCCCAGAGAATTCTCATTTTCCGCGCATTTCGGAGCGGCTCAAAACTATAAGCGGAAAACTGGATTTATCTCCTAAACGGCTTAAGTAAGACAAAAATTTGTAAAGACCTATTTTGTAGAGAAAGAGACGAGCTACAAATTTTGCTGAAAACGTTTTTCTGTATTTTCATTATTTTAGCCGTTAGCGCAAAAAAACCGAAAATCAAAAAGTTTTTCCAATTTTTTTTGAATTTTTCCGGAACTTGGAAGTGCAAAGAATGCATCATTCTATTCTACAGGTTATTAACTACTTAAATCCCAGAAATGAGTCCTTTATTAATTTTTGCGAGGTTTTTACAACACTTTGCCTTCATTGCCTGTACGATAACCAGCTTTTTATGGTTTTTATATATGCGGTAGATATACCAAACAGGTATTAAAAAAAATTATTGAGTATTTCATGCATATTGAGAGACATTATCATCAATTTATTTTCAAAAATGCTCCCTACTATGCTCTATAACATATATTTTTTTCTAAATGTTCATAAGGGTAGAACAATGAAACATATTCTTTATAGGATTTTGCAAACAGCGAAAAAAAAACTATCTCACACAAAAAGAAAAACTATATGTAAAAAAAATTAATGAAATCTGACTTCTGCTTATAATAGCAAATCAAAATCCTTTTTTAAGTATACGTACTAAGAAAAAAGTTACAGCCAATAATAATAAATATTTCCCTATCGGATGTCTCTTTCTAGGAAATAGCCACCTTAATGGATTCAAAATGCAAGACCACATTTGCGGCACATATGCTGAATTGCAGAGAAAATTTGTATTAGTAACACAGACAGACTTCACGACCATTTCTCCATCTTTCATGCACGTTACTTTTATGAATTTACATTAACGACTCTAGCCAGTGTTGGGAATCGATTTATTTTATGACCTGAAACATATTACTGTGGTATTATTAAAAATTACGGTCATTAATATTAGTTGTATTTGCCATAAGGGAAACGGCAAAATTTTGATACAAACAAATAATATTGTGTTCAATTTTTACCATTCCTTTATGTTTGTTCACTCATTCCTACGGATACTATACAGTATACAGTCCATTTTTATAGATTTTACTCCAAAAATAAGTCGCCCACTAAGTTAATTTCGTGTGCATAAGTAATGTTTTAGGTATACATATTAGTTGACACGTGGAAATTAGTGTCAATTAATTTTGAGCGTCCTGCGTATCGCAATACTTTGTCCACCCTGCATGCATACATATTGAAAAAGGTCAAGTAATTAATCTGACAGAGAATTTAATTGTAAGAAGGGAAGATAGTATGCAATTTCTCATGAAAATAGATATTTTTCAAATTATGACGATTTGAAAATTGCTATTTTACCGTTGAAAAATTGGTACTTCCAAACTGCTTTTCATCAATAACTCAAAGTGACTTTGATTATCCTCAAATGCACATCTTCAGACCATAAATGATAAAACTTATCAACCACATTGACTCCGCCATTTTGAATTTTTGAGTTTTGACCTCATATTTGTAATCTGTTACCACGATTACATTCAGATACCGACTTTCAGTCGAATCAGACCAGAGGTGTTAAAATTTATCCTGCGTATTGACGCCACCATTTTGAATTTTTTAGTGTCGAATTCATATTTGTGTTCTGCAACCACGATGTCCCTCAAGTACCGATTTTCAGTCGAATCAGATCATAAATGATATACTTATCCGCCATATTGACATCATTTTCATTATTTAGATTCGATCTCATGTTTGCAATCTGCAACCTCCATAACCTTCAGTTGAATCGGACGATAAATGATAAAACTTGTCAGCTATGTTGCCGCCATTTTGGATTCTTAAGTTTCTATTTCAATGGACCCAGCTCATGGTCTAGATGCCCATGTACAAAGAATGAATTTATACATATCCTCTTGTAACTTCTTGTATGGCCTAATTGCGCCTAAACTAAAAATTTTTCCTCTACAAAAATTTTTGAAAATGCGGCGTTCCCCCTCCACTTCTTCCGAAAACTTTCCACGCGTCGTACTGGAAAGTCGGGAAATCTATTTTGTCGGACAATTCGAAAATTGGATTCTACATGTTACTATTAAGTAATCTTGAAAAAATCAGCTGGTTATCAATAAATTTGTAAAACTTGTTAATTCCTAATTTTTACACAAATTTGATTTTATAAATATAAATAAGTAGATATCTTGTTTCTTGTGAAAAAAAAAGCTATTTTCTTTAAAATAATTAGTTTCTTTTATAAACTAAATTTGCATCACTAAGAGAAATTCTCATATCACTTTCTTTGTCTGCCATGCTTTCAGACAAAGAATTAATCATGTCTCTAACTGCTACAAATATGTCTAATTCTTTCGGCATAAAATAAAATGAAGTTTGAGTAGAAGTAAAAATGTTGGGGCGAGCGTCCCTTGTTTATTTGCTCCGATCCTGATATGTGTGGCGCTACGCGCGTCTCATGCACGTGTTATCCTTTCGCTTCGATGCATGTAAGAAAGCGCCAACTGTTGTTTTTGTTCGTATTGAAGTCTTTCAATTTCAAGTCTCTTTAATTTTATCCTGGTTATTAATGAAAGAATTCTGTTGAAAAATAGGCATAGGTTATTTTTATTATTAAATGTGTGCAACAACTTAGAGCTTGAAAACCAATTTAATATAAACCATGCAATAATCTACAGTGAATTTAAATCTTTCCTTTATCAGTATACTTAAAAGGCCTCTAAATTTGTTTTTAGTAAAACTTATCATTACATTGTCCGTCTGTAAATGTGCAGTTAGCAATAATACAATATGAAGTTATGATTACTAAACTATTTAAACATAACCTTTAATTAGAACAGCAGTGGATTTAGGGGATTTATTTTATGCAATACTATCTGTGTATAATTATTGTTTGTCTATATTTTATGGTCGCGAATTTTGCAATCATTTATGAGAAGCCTGTAGATACACATATGTAAAATTGAATGTGTGACATTTTTTCATATTGTTTGGAGATCTTTTTTGGAGTCGGTTTGTTGTTTTTTTATTTTTAACATAAGCTTTGCTCTTTGATACATTGGAACTGTGACTTCGAACTAGAATCAAAAAACTTTCCGAGTGATATCTGTTATAGGTGTAATTCATCATTAACACTATTTTCGACGATTCGCGAAGTTTTTGTCGCGAGTAAGTATTTCTAATTTCAAACGTGGGAAGAGAGAGGGTTTGAGCATTATCTACGTCAGGCGACAGTCACTTTAAGTACCACGCTATGATTTTATTGAGATCTTTAGATGATCAGTGTATGTGTATTTTTATGAAATTTTATCATTTTTGTTAACTTAATTTGTTTCGGAAGGGTTGTGGTAGCTCTAACTCAAATAGCGATTTGAAATAAAATTGAAACTTCACGTTATTGATGTGTTTGTCCAAAATATATATATATTTTTAATCGCCTCTAAAAAGATCTCCAAGAAGCATGAAATAAAGAACCTATATATCCATTGCAGTTCATCTGCACTATTCATCTCTCTTATATACAGACGACCTAAAAACATATTATAGCATTAATAGCACGGCTAACTGTGATAAGCTATAGATCTTCGATCTTTAAGTGGGTACCACAAATACAGATTACACCAATTATACTTTTACTAAAGTAGAATCATCATACACTTTTACTGATAAAACTATTTGTTCACAGGTGACAATGGGAAAATTACCTACAGCATAACGTACGGCGATGAAAACGGGGATTTTCAAATTGCACAAAATGGCACCATCAGCACCAAGAAGAAGTTAGACAGAGAAACTCAGGGAATATATAACTTGGTGGTCACTGCTAGTGATCAAGCTGTTCCTCCTGAAAAAAGACTATCCTCCACAGTACAGGTATGTTCATAAATAATTCATGGTACTCTAATAGCCGCCGTGTCGCTTTGTTCGGAAATTTTTGAAAGTTGAAAGATTAAACTTAATAGTACTTCAGAAATAAGAAACTTATGAGGAATAATTGTAAATCGATTACATCAACTTTTTTAATGTTTCAAACTTGCAACAGATAAGAATATTTGTCACTAATCCTCGCAATTTCCCAAATTAATCCACGTTGTAGCCCGGCACATACTGTATATTAGAGAGGAGCGAAAATAATGACAATTTTTTATAGAAATCGAATTAATACTAGTGTGAAAAAGTTGCCTTTCGTATTCTTAGCTGCATTGCTTATAGCAATGGGTTTCGATGAGGCCATGCACCTAACAGACAACCACGACGGATGACATGTTGCTGTCAGACGTGTCATACAGCAAGGGGAAGTCAACTAGCATAATGCATGATTTACAAAATCTACCAAGACCTTGTGAATAAAAGGAAGACGAAAGGAAACTTAAATATATTATCAATAATAAATTGAAACAATTTGTTATATTAAAATATACTATATCAGTGTTTTTCTAGAAATTATTCTTGAATTACTTCAAACCTCACTGAAATTAGCACAGATCCAAGGTCGAATATGAAATAACCTAAATATGGATTTATCTGGTTCTGCAGGTTTACTCCTCTTTTAATCTAAGCGGTCGTTATTGCTGACTTACATGTAATACTTTATCTAAATTGAATTTAATAATGGTTGTTCACGTTGTGTTGTGTAGCGTGATAATAGTCCTACCCTATATTATTTATTATTAATCCACAGGAAGACGAATTAAATTTTTTGCATTCACATTTTTTATTCCGGAATTGTTTTATAAAGTAAAATAAATTATACCACATGTCTGTATGCTCGCGTTGGTTAATAATGTTGCAAGTATAATTAGTAAATTTTAATAAAATGCTTTTAAAAATTCAACCGCCACCAAAAAATAAACATAACAATTATGAACTAATATTTTATTCAGACTTAATCAAAAGAAGCGACAAAGAAAGAAAGAGGCAAAACTATCAGCATATAATCGACAATATTTGTAGATTCTTTTTTTTTTCACTCCAGCATTCATAATGCATCTCTACATCCCTCATGGTATCATCTGTATTTCATGTATTTTTTTGAGTGAAAAGAAAATCTACACAGATGAAAAAAACAACCAAAGACGGTAAGTGTTTTTGTCTTTGGTTGTTTTTGGTTTTGTTGAACAGGATAATTTAAAATTAAAACTAACATTATTGTGACAGTTTTCTGTACGTAATGTGCATATTTCTTTCTTATAATTCAATGTTGTTCGTGGCATGTAGCCAGCAAAGTATTTTGTTTAGAAAGATATATGTTTTGTACTTATCTATGAATAAGTCTTTAGTAAGAGTTTGAAATAATTACGAGTATTTTTGCTAGTAATATATTCATTTCCTCAATTCTAAAAAAAAAAATTTTTTTTTTTACAATTACTATACTGCCACTTGACGTGGATGTGGAATTCAAATAAACAAGAGGTTTTGATACAAGAACAATAAAATAATACCTAACAATAACCTCCGTGTCTAAATCAATCTGAAGGGTACAATAATTGGAGAAAAAACACATGATAATTACGGCTTCTCAAACAAAAGCATGAAGACTTAATTATGCATAAAAAGTTTTATGAACCACACGTCAAACACATAGGTTATTTGTTTTAACAGTTCGTGTTAACACACACTGTTGAGTATGTAAACACTACAAGGAGTTCTTAATGATGCTGGCACTTCGCTTCTTATTTACATAGGGCTGAATTGTGATTATGCCAAGGAGATGAGGAATTATTTTGGTTGTAGTTCGTAGGTAGGGGCGATGGTGATCGAAGCAAACTGGTGGCCGTTTTTAAGTGTGAGAGTTGCTTATGTGGTGAAATTGTTAAATACAATATTTTTAACATTGAAAATGTTTAACAAATCGAATGTGTAATGGTAATACAGGGGTCCAGTAGCGATTAGTGTATCGCTTGGAAATTTCGCAGTTTTTCGAATTTTTACAAGTTTTATATATGCTAGGTGGATGTTTTTGATGTCATTTTGAAGACCTCGTCAAATGTAAACTATTGGAGTAGTTTAAAAAATTAAAATTCGAGGGGCGAAAACATGGCTTATTTTTTTATTAATAGATAGAATTAGATTTATATTAGTAGCTCCTGGGATATGCTTAAATAGCGAAGAAAGTGCCATTTGGTGATACAAGGAATTCGCTTTGCCCACTTGTCTAGATCATTTAAATCAATTTGACGTGCAGCAAATAATTGCGAGCTTGGCGCGTTAAGTATAGAAATCACATTCTAAACAAGACGCTTGGTTTTGATTGAAACAAGCACCAGCCGAAAGATGTATTCCTAATTAAAGGAAACTCTCGTGCCAGCCGTCTCAGACCAACTTGCATACTGCAGTTTCGCGCTTCCTGGTGCTCATCGGTGCAAGGCGGGTCCGACATGACTAGCACAAGACTTCTCTTGGACCAAGTGGTCATTTCGACGTTGTAAAACGACGAAATGGGGGAAGCTCCATCAATCAAAACAATAATATTCCGACATGGGGCACGTAATAGTAAACAGCGTGCTTCTAGAGGGCAGAATATATTTAAAAATATATATGCATCCGGTACTGTCGTTTTTTTTAATATAATAAACTGTTTTTCTTACTTTTTATTGGGTATTTTGCCACTGAAAAATATTTAAAAATTTTAATGAAAAAACCTCTGCGCCAAACGGATCAGACAGAGGTTGGTTCTTGAATACTTGACTGTTTCAAAAAGTCTCACATCTAAAAATATATAAGCTAGAACAATGTAATAAACTAAAAACTGAAAATGAAAGCTATAGGTAGTTAACGTTTCGGAAGAGAATTTACTTCCGTTCTCAAAACTTTTTTGGCCGTCAACCACGACAGTTCTTTGTGTATGGATTTCTATAGTCATGTGAGACATTAAATTATATTTATCTTATTTTTACTTACTTCGTCTCTAAGGATGGGCAACCAACTAGTACAAAAATCTATTGAATAATTCGAAACGCATCTATCCTCGTTTAATAAAATAATCGCGGATTCTTTAAGTTTTCTTTTTGTTCCGTTGCTCTCTTTTTCCAAAATTTTCGTCGAGTACCATTTAATCCTGTGATTATTATCCCACGCGTGTTCACAAATTTTGGATTTTTCAAATTCTCCCCTTATTTTATTAAACGAGGATAGATGCGTTTCGAATTATTCAATAGATTTTTGTACTAGTTGGTTGCCCATCCTTAGAGACGAAGTAAGTAAAAATAGGATAAACATAATTTAATGTCTCACGTGACTATCGAAATACATAAACAAAGAACTGTCATGGTTGACGCATAACAAAGTTTTGAGAACGGAAGTAGATTCTCTTCCGAAACGTTAACTATATATAGCTCTCATTTTCAGTTTTTAGTTTATTACATTGTTCTAGTTTATATATTTTTAGGTGTGAGACTTTTTGAAACAGTCAAGTATTCAAGAACCAACCTCTGTCTGATCCGTTCGGCGCAGAGGTTTTTTCATTAAAAATTTTTAAATATTTTTCAGTGGCAAAATACCCAATAAAAAGTAATAAAATTTGAATATGCCACAAATAAACAATTACAGACAATAATAAACTGTTGTTTACAATCATCTGGAAAGTTTAGACCCGAAATCATACGTATTGCTGTTCGCTGGGCAGAAAACACGTTTGCCGATGTTGTAGCATGCCTCCAGACTAGGATGGCAAATGATATTGTGTAGTGTATGAGTCTGTGGTATGCAGTTGTTAGGGCACCTTGAGATACTTCAACAAAAATTCTAAGCAGATAAGAGTATTTGGAGATTTCATTACAGACATAAGCGTTGTGATTTTTCCATGATAATTTAGGGTCTAAATTGACTCCAAGAAATTTTATGGAATGTGGGTTATTAATTTCTCATAGGTTGCGCAAACTAAATACCATGATCTCTGTCTTGGGTACATTTAAACATAAATTATTTGAGGCAAACCAGTTTTGGGCATCTAGCTCATTGTAAGGTATTTTATTTAACAAATTCGTAATATCACTGTTGGAGATAGTTAAACTGGTGTCATCAGCAAACAATATAGCTAGGATATTATTTGTAAGTGCCTTGGGAAGGTCATTAATACAAATGGGGGAAAGTATAGGTCCGAGGACGGATCCTTGGAGAACACCATGTTTTAGTTTTAGTGACTGATTTTACACCGTTGTGTGAAACAAATTTTTCCTGTTATTTAAATATAAAGAGATCTGCTTTCCTCGGCGAAGCCCTATAAACTTAATTTATCGCATGAGACACACAATCAAAGGCCTTGGTGAGATCTAGAAATTGAGAAGAGATATATTTTTCATCCTCAAATCCAGTATTAATGACATATGTTAATTTGTCGATAGCGAGTGTAGTAGAAAATTTGTTTCGGAAGCCGTATTGATTGGTATTGAGGTTATTAATATGTAGATAAATTGTCGGCTGGTTTATTAGGACATATTTTAGCAAGACACGGTATGACAGATACTGGCCTATGATTTGATGGGATCATTTATATTATTTGTTTATAGACAGACACGACTTTGACTATTTTAATGAATCGGGAAATATATTCTTAGATATGCATATGTTGATTAGGATAGAATATTATGTTTTTAATAACTTTATTTTTAATAATTCTTACTGAAATATCATAAGCATCTTGACTTTTTTATTTTTTAGATTTGTTCCCTTAAGGATTATTTAATCCTTGCTCAAATCCCCCAGAGGACTGTTGCTATTTAATTTTCTCCTAAAATAGAATGGTATTGTTTGGTATAAGTGGTATAGAAATCGATGTTTCGATATCATTACTTCTTATCGGTATTATAGCTGCAATGTTGGTATAAACACAAATACGTATTGAGTTTACATTTTTTACAAATCGAGTCTGTTGATATAATTTTAGCGATATACTCATCTTTGTTCTTATAAATGAATTATGTATACAAACCAGTTTGAAATATGTGATTCGCATATGTCAACCACTTTTACCTTATTTCTGTTCTATTAAACCGGTGTTGAATCATTTAAATTTTACCACTTCATAAAGAATGTGTGTAACTAAGTTGAAATTATATACAATTATACGTGTTTGAATAACAGATTTATATACCAAGGTATCCAGATGTAGTTAAGTTCAATTCCGGAAATTTATTTCATTTATTTTTCACACATAAATTCAATGAGTTGAATTATATGCATATAAATTCCTATCAAATACTATTTTCGGATGATCAAATCAAGGACATTTTGGTTAGCCATTATTGAATACGTCGGGATTAAACTGAACAGTTCGAATAATTGGTTAATATAATAGTTCAAATTCAAATTCAAATGTTTATTGGTCTTTTTTTGATCAAGTACATGATATAAGACAAGTCACACTAGTTAAGTAATATAACATAATATAAGCTTATACTAAGAGTCAATTACAGTGTAAAACACACAGATGTATAAGACGAGGACACGAAACACTGAAAAATGTACAGTACAAAACTTGTAAACAAGACAAAAAAAAAAAACATTAACTTGCTGTGTATTAGTATACTTTAAATGCAGAAAAACTCTGATAGAGAATAATAACATTTGTCTGATAAAAACACCTTTAGTTTTTTTTTAAATAAATGCTCTCTTTAGTGATGTTTTATGTCATCCGGTAGACAGTTAAATAATTTCGGGCCTATAAATCTTGGAGACTCACTTGTGATTTTTAATCTGGCACGAGGTTTATGGAGTTTATTTTTTTGTCTTGTATTGACTTTATGGTAGTCACTATTTAAAATGAAACTATTTCTATTTTTATAAACATACATACAAACTTCGAAAATATATATGCTAGGCAAGGTAAGAATTTTATTTTCTACAAAGATATACTTGCACGTGTAAGTATTCGGTATACCAAATATACATCGCAAGACACGTTAACAATGTTATGTACACTTGCTTCCAAATCTTTCGCGTATACATTCAAAATTAAGTAACGATTTTGCAAAATTTTAGTTGTATAAACAGATAATTTTGAAATTAGATTAAAGAACTGTCACTTCTCGCACTGGTATAAAGAGAAATTTATAACATAAAAGATCAAATCAAAATTTATTATAATTCTGTATAAATTTATTGGAATTTTACATTAAGAACATTAACATTAAGAATTTATTTGTTATATATATTTAGGACGAATTTCGTGCAGTTGTTGAAAGTTATTCCCGACGACAGCTGGTGGGACGAAATTGTACTTTCTATCAGAATAGGGTCGTTGACCATTTTTTAAAAATTTTATATTCAAGTAATTTATAAAATTTTATTTGACCCATATTTTTTATTTTACATTCTAAATTAATTTTAATAGTAAAATTAATTATTTAAGTTACGAAATTTTTAATTGGCGTCTATAGTGACGTCAGATGTGAGAGCATGCGCAGTTAACAAATAGAGGAATAATCGACGGGCGTCGTACGTTTACTGTTACAGCACAGAGTAGTGTGGTTATAGTATCGACGTGAGTCATTGTCATATTAATTGTCTTCAAACTATTATTGTTCTTGTTATTAGGATTTAACTTGATTAAAATATGAAGTACACTGTAAGCTAAAGTAAGTATGTAAATGATTTTCTATTAATAATTTACTGTTGCAGATATGTTTTAAAATAGACAATAAAATTTAAAATTCTGAGGTCATAATTTACTGAAAAATCAACACAATGTAAACAACAAATACGCAGCAAATCTACCGAGCATTACCGCCAACAAGATAGAGTAAACATGAAAATCTCTAAAATTGAATTCTCATTAAATGCGTCATCATTTACCGCTTTGTTATTTTGAAAACCAATTTTTTCTTGCATGTGATTATTAGGACTTTCTGTAATATGATATATGAAATATATATTTAGTATATTTTTTGAAGGTATAATAATATTTTATAAATGTTGTTGAAGGAAACGACCCTATTGTATCTCCAACTTCCTCTGGTGGCTGTTCGGCTATATTATCTCGAACTTGGGGACCAATTATTTCTTTTCCCCCTATAATTTTAACAGCTGTCCTCCGCTTATTTTCCGCAGCGTTTTCTGTGTCTTTCTGCAACGTTGGACGATTTCCAAGCTCCGTGACGCTTGAGCGTTAAAATATCGGCTCCGGAATCTGCCAACAGTGATGTAGAAGATCTTCTGAAACAGTGTCCTGTGTATCCTAAAGAATCAGATAATCCTAGAAATAAAGCTATCTTCTTGGGCATAGCACCAAACGTGTTAATCCCAATGGGTTGCTTTGTACATTTACCATTTCTGTAACCAATGAAAAATCGAGCATGGGACGTAAATGTGCATATTTGCGGATCATTCCAACTAAGTTCACTCCTTTAATATTACCACAAGTAATTATGAATTCCCGAGGACATTTCGTCTTAATACTGGGGATGATAATTTGGTAAACATCTCCTTGATCTTCGATGTCTTCAACTTGCATGCAGCTTAGCTCGTCTCTCCTGCATCCCCCTGCGATACCAATAATTAGCGTAACTTTAAAAGAAATCACTTTACAAATAAACTATATTTATTCGATAAGATTAGACATACCTTCATCATCAAAAAATCTTGATCATCAGCTCTCTTTAAAAATTTTTGGATATTTTCTTTACTCAATGGTTTGGATTTCTTCGGTTTATAGCCCCCAGATTGACTTTTTTAAAATGATATTAGGTTATTATATCTACTTATGTCAACATTTTTATTTTTGGATATCATCGTCCTCAACATTGAGTAATGGCTCCAAAGTGACGATGGCTTTTGTATTTTTGATTTTTGCTGGAAATATGCTAACAATACAGTTTCCGTGGGGTGCCTCGTTCTCTTCTCATAGCACCATTTTTCAAAGCGTATATGCGCCGTCTCATATTGAGATTTGGACTTAGCAGCTAATAGTGCATCGATTGCCATTCTTGCAAACTCCTCTACGTGGGGCGCAACACTGTCACTATTCTCGGTATCTAAATCGCTCATAGTTGCTTAATAGTAATAATAAAATCACAATAAATAAAGATTGTTTAAACTTTGCGAGGTTTGAGCGTCGCTTGTAAACAATAATTAATAAAAACAAACTTTGATTGCCTTAGAAACGGCAGTACGGTACTTTTTTAGATGGTGTGATTACGAATTCAAAATATCATATTGTGACATTTGATTATTCAAAGAAACATCAAGAAGCAAATTCAAAATATTTCTTAATAACTTTTACTTCCCTCGCATACCGAAGGGAAGTATTGTATTCGAGAAAAAATCACCCTCCGAGATTTTTACGGATTCTGACGTTTCAGAACACGTAGATTACGAAAATATAGGTTTTTCAATTCCGTCAGTCTGTCTGTCTGTCTGTCTGTCTGTCTGTTGGTGTATTTACTAAAAAACTACTTGACGGAGAGCAGTCAAATTTGGCAGGTAGTTGACGCTACTGTCAGCGCAGAAATGGTAGAAATTTCACTGGAAAAAATACAGGGTGGACCGTCTAAACGGAATAAATAGTGAAAAAAATTTTTTTTCGCTCAAATTTAAAATTTCCACGTTTCATGACGCGCTAATCCTATTACGGGAAAAAAAATTTTGAAAATTTTTTTCACCAACATTTTTGAAAAAATTTTTACCAAGAGAAAAAAAAAATTTTTTGTTCAAATTTAAAATTTCCACGTTTCATGACACGCTAACCCTATTTCTGAAAAAAAAAAATTTTGAAAATTTTTGACCAGGATGAAAAATTTTTTTTTTGCTCAAATTTAAAATTTCTACGTTTCATGGCATTCTAAAACTATTAAAAAAAATAATAAATATTTTTTACCAACATTTTTGAAAAATTTTTTTCTACTAAAATGATAATTTTTTTTCTTCAAATTTAACATTTCCACGTTTCATGGCATTCTAAGCCTGATTCAGAAAAAAAAATTTTTGAAAATTTTTTGTCATTTTTTTGAACATTTTTGAAAATTTTTTTACCACTAAAATAGATGGATTTTTTTTATTTCTTCAAATTTAAAATTTCCACGTTTCATAGCGTTCTAAATCTATTTAAAAGAAAAATTAGAAATTTTGTTTACTATTTCTAAAAAATTTTACCACTAAGATAGAATTTTTTCTCTTTATTCAGATTTAAACTATCCACGTTCCCATGGCATTCTAAAACTATTCAAACAAATTTAAAAATGTTTTTGAAAATTTTTTTTTAAAATTTGAAAACATTTTTAATCTATTTATTTGTCACTACTATAGAATAGACGAAAAATTTGGTTTGCTCAAATTTCAAATTTCCACGTTTCATGACATTCCAAACCAATTTTGGAAAAAAATTTTTGCAACATTTTGTTACCAGTTTGGAAAAAAATTATCACTAGAATAGATGGAAACTTTTTTACTCAAATTTAAAAGTTTCACGTTTCATGACATTCTAAACCTATTTAAAAAAAATATGTAATTTTTAAATCTTAAACTTCTTTTACCACTATTATAGAATAGACGGAAACTTTCCTTTTTGCTCAAATTTAAAATTTCTACGTTTGACATTTAAAATTTGTTTTTAACATTTTTGAAAAATTAAAATAAAAATGAAATTTTTTAACCAACACTATACTTCCACTCCATTACGCGAATGTTGGATTGATGTGACGGATGGCAATAATATCTGACATATTAACCTATTATACTTTTATTCAAAAATGTACAGGGTGGTCATCCCAAGAAATAATTCAGACATGGTGGACATTTGTAAAGGTATTTGCGCAAGCCTACGATATGTGGCATCTGTTATTTAGTATTGAGCTTTTGCTGTTGGATGAGCAATCTGTATATTTTTTTGACCAAAACTTATCAAGTTTTCTTTGTAATAATAGCAATAACTATATTCCGATTATTATTCTCAATGTCATTTCGTAATTATTAATTTTTTAGAGTGACCACCATGCACAAATAACGAGGGAAGTTCTGTGTAAAGACCTTTACCGATTTTTTTTTAAATTTGTACGTTTGTAGAGAAAAAATCTTGTATGATACTCGTGTGAATATACGTTTAATGCACTTGTATGAGTTACAGTGTAACTTTCATATGCGTGCCTTAAACATGCATTTTTCACACTTGTATCACAAATAGGTATTAAAATATTCGATATATTCTTCATCATCGCCTTCAATATTATGTGAGTTCAGAATGTACGTTAGTTTTTGTCATAACTATTTTGCGCACATCTTAATCTGTACCTAATTCGCGGCCCTACCTTGCCACGTTTTTCCGCTTAATCTTCTAATTGACACCCTGTGCTCATCTCCCCTACACTCTTAAAAATACTAAGCAGTCACGTTTGGTGGATATTTTAAGGACAAATCTGTCACGTACTGCATATTTAATTAAAAACGTCTGCATCTGCATTCACTGATCTACCTCGAGGTGTTTAAAATAATATTGATTTTGGAGACATAATATTTTGATAATTATAACACTGAAAATGTTTCAGATCATTTAGGATGACGATTTAACCTGCTGGAATATTTTTACTTGAATAAATTGTTTATTTTCATATACAGTTCTATTTCTGTGACAGAAATTTCAGAAATATATTATATTCAGTAAACTTTAAAGAAAGGAATTATAGACATCACTTGCTTTTCATATATTTTTAATGTTTTTAATAATTCGTTGCCATATTGAACTTCCCATTTTGATTTTCTAAAAAAAATCGAGCAGAAGTTACCCAATAAATCTTCTCTGCCAAAATTTCCTCTTTCTGCAGTTCTTAATACCGTTGATAAAACCAACGGTAACTTACAAAAGTGTAAGTTATCCACTAAGCGCTATTAATTCCTTGGCCAAATTTGTGATTTTGTGATTTTCAAAAACTGCTAATGCTAGAAAAAAAATCAAATAATAAAGTTGCCTCCATCTTTATTCTTTTCATAATACTTGATATGTATTTCCAAAGATGAAAAATTTCTCGCTTACTATACTTACCTCTACAAATTCTCACATTTTATTGACATAGCCCTAGAAAAAAATCATATTCTCTACATTTATTAAAATTTGGTCTTCATATTGGCACATCTTTTTAACCAATATATAGTGATAACACGATAGAACTTTGAGATGTTTCGTTTTGAGTTAGATCGAGTTAAACAAAAAATAATTGTATTGAAACAAATTCTTTATAGAATTTTGCAAATAGCAGAAAAAAATAACCATCTATGAGAACTAAAAGAAAAGCTATGTGTACATATATTAATGAAATCTTTGCATTCTTTAAATAACCTAAATTCTGGTTATGCTAGCAAATTAAAATCCTAAAGTGAATTTGTCTAATTTCTTATTTGACAATTCTCATTCTAACACTAGTATTCACAGGCCATGCAGATTTAACTAGTATCCACATAACCCCCTACGATCATGAAGATTCAGTTAAAGATGAGAACAAAGGCTTACAACGAGTTTATTTACCTACCTTGTCTTAAAAATTGTTCATTCTAATAGATCACATTTTCATGAAATCTATCATTCTATTTCCTGGAAATGCTTAGCCTTTGAAACGTGTTTCGCCCTTATTCTGAAGCTCATCAAAAAGACATAAAGCCCCTCATAAAGATGTTTCATGCAAAACCAAGACAATTTCTATGAATAAGTATGAAATAATTATATTTGTCATTGACTCATAAAAACAACAGATATTCACCTATCTATTAGATAACTAGTATTGGAAACTATATACTCTATGCATATTTACACGTGAATTATTATTTGTTTGCTTGTAATTGTATTGAAACATATTCTTTATAGGATTTTGCAAATAGCAGAAAAAATAACTATGAGAACTAAAAGAAAAAATGTGTAAAAATGTTAATGAAATCTTTGCATTCTTTCGATAACCTGAATTCTGATTATGCTAGCAAATTAAAATCCTAAAATGAATTTGTCTAACTTCTTATTTGACAACTCTCATTCTAACACTAGCATCCACACAGTCCCCTACAGCCATGCAAATTAAACTAGTATTTATACGACCCCCTACGGCCATGAAGATTCAGTTAAAAATTAGAACATAGACCTAAAATGAATATTTACCTACCTTGTGTTAAAAATGTTTCATTCTAATGGATTAAGTACATTTTCATGAAATCTATCATTCTGTTTCTTGGAAATGCTCAGCCTTTGAAACGTTTTTCGCCCTTATTCTTGAGCTCATCAGAAAGGACAAAGTCACTCATACAGATGTTTCATGCAAAGCCAAGACAATATCTATGAATGAGTATGGATGCTAGTCTTAGAATGAAAATTGTCAAATAAGAAATTAGACAAATGCATTTTAGGATTTTTAATTTGCTAGCATAACCAGAATTCAGGTTATCGAAAGAATGCAAAGATCTCATTAATATAGTTTTTCTTTTAGTTCTCATAGATATTTATTTTTTTCTACTGTTTGCAAAATCCTATAAAGAATATGTTGCAATACAAGTATAAGCAAACAAATAATAATTCACTTTTAAACAAAAAAAATATTGTTCTTTTATTTAATTCTTTATTATTTATCCAATGTATGCTGAGAACAAGAGGACTGGTCCGCGAAAACTAACGGTCCGTGACGGTTTTAAATAATTAATAATATGTAATATTTAAGATACTCGCTGAATTATTATGAAATTCAATGGTATAAAACAACGATGCGATTTAAACAAATTCATGTAGATCCGTTAAGGATTGCGACCTGTAGAGTGTTTCCGTACGTACGTACAGACCAACTAACATAGATGTATGGCAATTTTTCAATAGCAATTTTAGACCTTAGAAAAGTATCTTTCACTTACTAAAATCTATAATTAAAGTCGATTGCTTGCAAAATTAACCGATTTAAAAAATATGATTTCGGCACACCATTTTGGTGTCATAATTTATATATTTTTTTAATAATTCGTCGCCATATTGAATTTCCAATTTGAATTTCTAAAAAATATGGGTCCGAGGTAACCGCTTTATCTGTCAAAATTGTCTTTCTCTGCGGCTTAATATTGCTGTGGACGTAAGTAGCAGCAGAGAACGTAAGAATCAACGTAAAGTATCAATGCAACGTAAGAACGTAAGAAGCAAGTAGCGGCACTATTAAGTAATAAGTATTTACAGAAAATTGTTGCAGCGATGACCTTGTTACAGCCTAAACTGAAAAGGACACCACAGAATCGTTATGGAGTTTTGAACTTGGGTATGTTCTCATTAAAAACTTCAGTTAATTTCCTGTAAAATAAGTCAACACAGATTTTAGCATCACCATAATGATTTAAGAACGACCAGTTAACAGTAGTTGTTCACACAGAAGAGGAAAATTTGCCTTTCGAAAGTTGAAAAAATTAGTAAATTTTGGAAATTTCACATTCGGATTCACAAACTGAGTTTCGAAGTTAACAATAAGAGCAGGATGATGTATATCTTCTGAAACCAATAATTCAATTAATTTTTCAACAACGCAATGTGCCTTACATATAACCAAGTCTATTCCATTATTATTATTATTATTAAAAACAGAGTTGTATTGACGCAAGTTTAGAAGGTTTAGAAAATTGATAAGGGATAATACTTTAGGACATTTAACACTATTCGAGACATGAAGAGAGTACAAATGCAAATTAAAGTCTCCTAATATACGCGTATTACTGTCTTGGATATAATCCAAAGAGGAAATTGTTTCAAATAGAGTTTCATAAACATTAATACTTCGACACAGGAAGAATATACGTACAAAAATATAAAATAATTGTCGATTAATTGTAAGTTCGCTACTATATCAATGTTCTGGATAGAAAGGAAATCACCAAAACGTAAATTTAACTTTTCTGCATGTAACTTGGAATCAATCGCGAGTAAAACTCCTCCACCTCTGCAGACGGCCATCTTTCTTATCTGAGAGCCTATATCTCTAAGCACGAGCTGAGACGTATGCAGTAGGCTCTAACAGATGTATCTCGAATTGACCTTCTCTTAAACGATAATAAACATTAACTATAATCGACTCCTAGTATTAGCTGTTAAAAGTCAAAGTTATATCTGACGCTAAAATCTTGTACTCATGTTTCGGTCTCAAAGGTAAGGTTTTCTATTAATTAATTAAGAATTATAAAATTGACCCGCAAATACCTTAAAGATCACAGTCAAAGCACTGTTCAGAAAACAGTAAATCAGTAAAAACTGATGTTATATGTACAGACATATTAACAAAGTCCAACTTCGTTATATCTCAGAGCCGTGAGTTTTTAGGACTTAGTTCCCTCGAGAACTTTTGTTTTACGTATCAAAAACTACCAGAATACAGAATCTTACAGTTTCATCGAAAACAATTTCCCATAAGGATTCTGCGTGGTACTTTTTGGCTACTGCATTTTCTTACCGGTGTATTTTAAGTATTACATCATTCGCAATAAACTTGAAAAAATGTCAATTTGCTAGTGTAATTATAGCTTAACACTACCGCTTCAAACATGAAAAATTTCAGTACTTTCTGGGTAGGAATGTTGATTTTATGTAATCTTTTACTGTAAAAAAAGTAATAAAGGAATATGAAAAACAAGATGCCATTAAATCTTAATTCCTGTGGTATTCCCCACATACACAGAGCATTAGTAAAATATAACAAAAGTAATAAAACAGATCTCCTAAAACCGACTGTAACATGAAATTTTATTCTCGTTTTATGACGTTTTTATCAAGAAGCCTTAAAAAAATATGAAAAATATGACATTTTTATGTATTTCATAATGTTACCAAACTCATTTTTTATAGTGCTTTTATGATACATAAAAATTCCTGCCTATCATAAATTAATACTCGTAAAATTTGGATGAGGCTAATTTTTTTATATTCGTCTCAATAAAGTTATAATCTGCAGTAAATCAAATCGACTCCAAAAAGTTTTATAGGTGTCTTAGCGGTGTTTCTCTACATACAATGTATATACAGAATGTCTCTGAGGATCCCGTAAGGGCGATAAAATGAATGAAAGATGGAAACACAAGGAGAAATCTTAAGCTTTGCAGATAACAAAGTTTCATTCATGTTATTATACCCTTCGCAAATACAAAACGAAGAGTATATTTTTAATCGTATATCATCCAACAGTATGCCACTTATACGGTGGGAATCGAAGCTTATTTGACCTAACCTATATAAAAGCTTGAAGTAGAAATGATGAGGACGTTTGGACTATAATACAGTAAATAAAATTTACATTTTCTAGACAAATATGTCAATTTCATTGCAATGAGTTTCATAACTAGTGTACAGGTACTGAATCTAGGAGTAGGTAGATAAAAGTTATGAACGAAAATTAATGCGTGGGACAAGTTCAGTTGGCTAAATATTTCAATGCATTCTATTTTATTATGCATAATTTTATAACTGAACGTTTTCCAATTTGTCGTAATGTGTTATAACCGGACTCCCAGACAAGTGACGCATACTCAAGCTGAGATCGCGAGAAAGTAAAATAAAGCAACTTTAAAGTTTTAGCATTATTTAAAATCATGGCTATTACGCAAGATGAAACCTAACATTCTGCATGCATCCGAAATTACAGCATTAATTTAATTAATTAAGCTTGATAGAAGGCGGTCTGTTTATCTACTGCTTGGACGCGGTAAAGAAGAAGACCAAACACGGAGCCTTGTGGTGCACCAGATGACAGTGACGTTTTTGAGAATATATAACGATGGCTTTGGACAAATTGATTATTTGATTTCTCGAAAACTTGTGTAGAGCGGAACTAAACTATAGCTTGTTTACTATTATTCAGGACTTTACTCCAATTCTCTTGCATATTCAGAGATTTTAGGGCATTCCACAAAATCTCTCTATTTATTCCGTATAATGCATAATTACGCAATTCCTTATAATTGTTTTAATCGTTATATTTATATTTAAAGCAAGCTCTTCGAATGAAATTTTTATCATATCAATGAGGCAGAATGAATACGCTTTATTTACATGCAGTACATCGAAGGTAGAAGCTAAACCTTCTGACGAACTAATTCTTTTTATACCAATATTAGTGTATAAATTATTGTAAAAATTCGAAGTCGATAGTTTTCTCACAAATCACTCGATTACCAAAAAAACAAAATGGTAAATTTTTATCATTAAACAGTATACAATTTAATTATTGATTTTGAAAAAAAATTTTTCCTTCAATTCTTTGGGACTTCCTGCCACATGTATGTTTTCTTTTTAAGCGGTGCTCGGGGAATCTACAAAAATCACAATTAACCAGTATATTACTGGTAAATAACCTCTACGCCTGTGACTTTTACGTCAAAGGATCAGTTAAAGGTTGCTTTTTTTTTAATTAAACAACAAAAATAAGTATAAAAACTTGAAATTAAATATTTCGCGGACGTTTCGGAAATCTATTGTTTCCTTTTTCAAGGCATTTTTTGAAAAATCTTTTTTTGCTGTGTATGATAAATACACAGCTCTAAGAATGTCATATTCAATATTCATAGCTACTTACTATTTACATAGAACTGTTGATATAGTTAACAGTTTTTTTAGTTTTCGTACAATGTTAAGTTTGTGAAGTTCTTCCTTTAACATTGGCAACCAATTTGTACAGACATCTACGGAACAATTCGATACGCATCTATCCTCATTCAATAAAATTATCGCGGATTCTTTAATTTTTCTTTTTTTGCTATCTGCCTTTTGTTAAAATTTTTGCCGAATCCCAGTTTATTCTGTGTCCATTCTCCCAAGCGTATTCGCAGATCTGGGACCTATGAATTTCATTTTTTCTTATATGATTTTGATGTTCGCCCAATCTTGCACTGAAAGGTATGGATGACTCACCCATGTAGGTATTGTTTGTTGCACTCACACGGAATACTATAAATGCAGTTTTTTGAATTTTGCTCGTGGTTCTTCGGTTTCGTCTTTGTCAGAATAGATCTTAAAGTGTTGTTTGTTTGAAATACCGTCCTAATATCAAATCTATCACCGATGCGACGCAACTTTTCGGATAATTCGCATACATAAGGAATTAATTCTGTGTAACGTTTTTCAAGTTTTTGTCGTACCTGATTATTATTTTCAATATTTATGAAGGTTTTATCGACAAAACCAAGGTATTTGGTTATTTATAAGAACTTCCTTTATAAACCGCTTCTCATTGTTTAGTATTTCATCATTAGAAGAAATTATTTTGGCACTATCAAACATTTTGCAACACCCCTCTTAACGTGCATCAACTGATTTGAGTTGAAAATTAAACATCTGTTGGTATGTGTTGGTTTTCTATAAACACTTGTTTCAATTGTACCATTTACTCTTTTAATTAAAACATCTAAAAATGGTAATTCATTTCTAGTTTCCTTTTCTAAGGTGAATTTAATAGAAGGTTCTTTATTATTTAAATGTTCCAAAAAACTATCTAGTAACTCAATACCATGAGGCCAGATTGCAAAGATATCATCTACGTATCTCCACCAGATAACTGGTTGGTATGCACAATTTTGAACATGTCTAGTCTCAAAATCCTCCATAAACATATTGCTTAAAATCGGTGACAATGGAGAACCCATTGCCATACCGAAATCCTGCTGATAGAAATCATTTTCCAATTGAAAATAAGTTGTTTTTATATACATAGTTAAAAGTTCCATTATGGTATTTACGCTCAATTTAGTTCTAGCTTCCAAATTATTTTCATTTAACAATTTGTCTTTAATTATTTTTAAAGTTTTGTCTAATAGGACGTTAGTGAACAGACTAACTACATCAAAACTAACCATCAGATGTGTATTTTGAATATTGTTTTCATAAACTTTTTCGATAAAATGTTTACTATTTTTTATATACGAGTCAGTATTTCTAGATAATGGATTAACAATTTTAAGCAAGAATTTTGCCAAATTGTGGCATGGCGAATTAATGGAATTAACAATTTGTCTCAATGGGACATTCTGTTTATGTATTTTTGGTAAGCCATAAAAATGAGGAGGCTTGCTATAATGCGGTGTAAGCTTCCGTCGTTCAAAGTCATTAAATTCATTTTTGTATTTAAATAAAGTTCTATAAATTTTGCCCTCAATTGATTTTGTTGGGTTTTTCATAATTTTGAGTATGGTCCTTCATTGATAAGTGTCATGATTTTCTCATCATATGTATTTTTATTTATTATGACTGTGGCATTACCTTTGTCCGCTGGCAAAATTTTAATGGATTCATCTCTCTTCAAAGAGGATATTGACCGTTTTTCTGCTGTGCTTAAATTTTCTTTAATTTTATATTGCCTCTCTAAACAATTTTTGCCCGCACGCGATATTCAATTTGAACAATTCTCTCAAGTGATATTGGATAACAGCGAAAATATGGCGCTTTAGTCAATGTATCTAAAAAATTGTTTCTGTCTCTTGATTCACTCGGTAAACCAACTTTTCCTTACTTTACCGAGGTTATTTATTATTTATAATAAATTTCAAGATCAGCTTAATTTCCCAATTATTATTCTCAGCGCAATTCTCTTAGCCTAGCCACAGTCTAGACTGCATTTTTTTTTTTTTCCGAATATAAAAACAATGTACACAGCACATGACTAAGTTATAGTTTATTACCCTGTTTCATTTATTTTCAGGTCACCATAATTTTAAAAGACGTCAACGACATGTCCCCAGAATTTATAACGCCGAACGAGACCTCAGTCGCCGAGAATATACCCATAAACACCGTCGTTATGGCCATTAAGGCAGTCGACAAGGACGAAGGCAGGAACGGATACATAGAATATTCTTTGTCGAATGACCCTTTGACGAACGGAATTTTTTCCCTGGGCCCTGTCGACGGATTACTGAGGGTAGCCGGGAGAATAGACAGGGAGGCCAAGAACAACTACACTCTTCTCGCGACCGCCAAAGACAGAGGCGACCCACCCAGATCTACACACACTAGAATTTTTGTGAAGGTTCTCGATGAAAATGATAACAGCCCCGTCTTCGACCCCAAACAGTACAGCGCATCCATCGCCGAGAACGCCTCAATCGGCGCCAGCGTATTACAGGTAAGACAGAAGTAATCTTAAATTATCATTGCATTTTAAGGATTTCATACAAAGTTAATAAAAATTAATTCACTAAAAGTAATGCATAAGAAACGTGATAAAAAACAATTCAAACACGATTCTTGCTGAAAGTCTACAGCAACATAGAGCAGTAGAAGTAGGCTGACGTGTGGAAAATAGGTGTTACCTGCCCTCCCTTCAACTATCTACAACATCTGCTGCTTTCTCAAACGTCCTCGATCTTCTAATAAAGGTCTTCTCATTCAAGGTGGCTACTCTCGTCCATTGGCAGAACCTGGACATTCAAAGACCTCACACTGGATGTTTCTACAAGTCCGACCTTGATTTGTTCGGCTCTCTCACAAAGTCCAGATCACAGCTTAATCTTCGTCAGAGTCTTGTTGGCACACTCACTAAGGGTTCCTTCTAATACTCAACACGGAGTCAGATTCGAATTAAGGTTCCCTATCTTTAACCAGTCACATGCTTTCTCATGGTTTGAACTCCACTGTGTTTCGTAACTTATAAAGATCCATCTCTTTATAACTGGCTTCTCCTAGTGAGCTACCGCATCCTATAGGAGGAATAATCCTTGTAAAGCATACTACTTTAAAAGCCCTTTATAGTTAACCTGATTAAGTAATAGCAATCTGCATTTTTTTAAATGAACATGGCACAGCTGTCCTTTAGATAATTCTAAGCACTTTTTGACCTACACTTGTTCCCTAAAGTTAATGTAAGCCAGAATAAAGCAATTTTGAACGATGAAAATGGTCTGGTTTTGACAATCCATATCTCAAGAAAGTTTTTTAAGATCGTGCCCATTGCAACTTTTATTTAGGAGTTCAAAAGCATGATAAAAATGTAAACAATTCCAATGAAACCCAACTTCCCATAATAATGGTGCGGGGTCTTTCATGCTTCTTGCACAAAATGCAGAATAAGACTAACATCCCTGGGTTTATCTTGTGGACTGTTGGGTATCAAGACAGATTTTTTTCCACCATATTATGCCTCTTGCCACTTTACACATACTGCACAACCTCCGCTTGAAAAATAGTGGTGTACTATCCTAGAGCCGTAGTTCCAATCACACCAAAACACTATAAATGCTCGACGTTTCGGGTGTTTCGCCAATTGTATCGGTATCATCTGGAGGTGACCAAAACCGAAAAATAATTTCAACTTCGCGTTGTTGCAGGTTTCAGCCACAGACATAGACGACGGCTTGAACGGCCGAGTGCGCTACTCCATAAGCTCCGGCGACACCAACCGGGACTTTAGCATTGCCGAGGACACCGGAGTAGTACGTGTCGCCAAGAATCTCAACTACGAAAGAAAATCCCGCTACGTGCTCACGGTACGTGCAGAGGACTGCGCTGGAGATATCAACGGGGACGCCGTACGATCGGATACAGCAGAAATATCCATATCGGTGTCCGACATCAACGACAATCCACCCACTTTCTTGGATTCACCTTACTTGGCCTACGTTATGGAGAACATCATCCCGCCTAATGGAGGCTATGTCATCACGGTACAGGCTTACGATGCTGATACGCCTCCGTTTAATAACCTGGTGAGGTACTTCATCAAGGAAGGGGATACCGATATATTCAGGATAAACGCATCTACCGGAGATATATCGTTGCTGAGAGCCTTGGACAGAGAAATTCAAGACGAGTACCTTCTTAGTCTTGTCGCTATGGATACTGGTGAGTTAAAAAAATTTCTTTTACCTTCCTGTAAGTCTTGCATATATTAAATCAGCAAATCGATGAGCAATATTTCCAAGAAAATACGGTTGACATCCACAGAAAAAATAGTCTTATGCAGTTCTACATAATAAGGGGGTAACGTAATTTATCTTTGAAGTTAGATGTTTACTTTCAATGTTTTATTTACTTTAAATGATTACAAATTTTGTACATACCTGATGTTACAATAACTGTAATTTTATCCGCCGACCTACATGCACTTTTGACAACGTCTTATCCAATTTTGCCTCATGTCCATACACTCCGCGTTACTATACACATATGGCATTTTGAAAGAAACTCACTTACAGGACTAAAGTACAAAAAACACCCACTATCAACGTGATTAAATCACAAACTGACGACCTTAACTAGTTGCTACTTGCTTGATACGTATTAGTCTGGGATTCAGGAGGTCTGCGCGTACAAGGGTAGGTCAGTATTTCATCCAATCGTCCAGCTAAGTAGCGTTTAATAATACCATAACTTCAATATTTTTTACGGCAGTTCTGTTAGGATTTTAGTTTTTTTTTTTTTGTGGTACCAACTCTAATTTTAAGGGTGCATATCTCCTTAAATTCTTCCGAATAAGTTCTGAATCACCCTGTATACATTAATCTCATTAATCCTACTCTGACTCATACTCAACTTCATCTGTGAACTATCATCATCGCTAACATTATAATCATTACTAACATAAGAATCAGAATCCTCATCATCATTGCAAATTTCATTGTCATTAGTTGTTACAATGTCTGAACATTCGAAATCATCTATTTTAGAAACTTTCACATACACGTGTTTCGGTATCCTACACCAAGGATACACTCTTCAGTGCTAGTTCTTTCAAAGTTTAAAGTGGACTGAATAGTCACTACCAGGTAATACGTATTTATGCAAAAATTATTTATGGTTCTAACGAACAGGATAATCCAAAACAGATTTCGGAAAATTACCAATACAGGTATGATCATAAAACAATTAAATGCAAATGCAGATTCCCTACAATGTAAGAGTAATCTAAAATAGAATTGAGGAAATGAATATATTACTAAAGTTTTTTGGTAGGTGTTTTTGTCTTTAGTTGTTTTTTGGTTTTGTTGAACAAGATAATTTAAAATTAAAATTAACATTATTGTGACAGTTACCTGTACGTAATTTGCATATTTCTTTCTTTAAATTCAATGTTGTTCGTGGCATATAGCCAGCAAAGTATTTTGTTTAGAAAGATATATGTTTTTGTACTTATCTATGATAAGTCTTTAGTGAGAAATAATTACGAGTATTTTTTGCTAGTAATATATTCATTTCCTCAATTCTAATTTAATTCTCTACAACTTTCACTTTGACTTCACGAGCATCCGATGCATGAGGGACACCTCAAAGAACGTCTGTGCAAAAATTCAGATATTTACTATTTTTTTGTCCAGGTCAAATGCTACTTTCCGTGGGCTACTATGCTAAAACTGGTATGTATCTAATCCCGTGAACACCCGGTATAAAGGCGATCTGACCTACACATTATTTATAACAGTGTTACCAATAATCGTTGCCCATCCGATCGCCTTCAGATTTGCCTCTTTCTCAGCCATTAAGGATCCTCAAATCTTCCCTCCAAGGGCATCTGCGCTGATACTACATCATTACTGTTATTGCTTAGTGGCGATCTCCTGTCTAGGATCTGCAATTTCCGCAGTGTTAGTTCTAATCTAGATTGTTAGGCAGGAAGAGGATGGGTTTGGTGGGTGGACACCTATAACCGTGGCGCGGCGTGCACGTACCCCGGCGATCGTCACAAACATGAATTGTCACGAAGCGAAGTTCTCACGATGCTGCGATTAGCATCTACATTACCGATTGTAACGAGTGGAGACAAAGCGGCCTCTTAGGCTGTGATCGTAGCAATTTAACTGTTTCTGGTCCAATGAATACTCTATCGGGGGTGATGCTGCATTTTGCTTTGACTATTAACCCGTTTTTGTCCACGGGTCAAAGTTTACAACCAGACGAATTTGTTTTATTCGCTGCAAGTGCTCGAGACTATATCAACAACAGGTCTCTGAAGTTGCTTCGGAAGATTCTTACTGTCCCTTGCACAGGGTTGGTTAGAACGGCGGTCTGCAGATAAGTAGGGTCTCTTAACGCCTCTTAAATTTGGTAACACCCAGTAAACATAGAAAGACATTTGTAATGTCCGAGAACCATTTGAAAAAAAACGTGTTTTTTTTACGTACAATCAACTCAAATATCTTGCGAGATACTTTTTAGAAAAGTATAACATTAAAGTGTAATTTGTGTTACACCATTGCGAGGAATACTTGAGTTACAGTATTTTTGTCTAGATGCGTCGGCTAGTTATTCGTACGTGCAATACTTCTTTTGTACTAAACAAAAACGTTATATGCAGCACAAGTGTTCATAATTTTTAATGTATTTGAGGCGAACAAACATTTACAAGACGAAACTGTATTGTTACTCCGATATAATTCATTACAATACATAGTTGTACCAATAGTCTATGTAATTAAGGCAGAAAGAGTGTAAATATTTCGTGCCAAGACGAGATAACCATCACCTCCTCCGAGGATGCTAAACACGATGCAAGTGGTGGGAAGAGTCTTTGACCGCCGCAACCCTCGGAAACCCCCAAGAACCACCCCTTTTATGGATGATCCCTGTATGTTTTCATATATAAACGAGTCTGGGGAGTGATTTATCGATGAGTTATATTTAAAATAACATGGAAGGGGGTTATAGAGTAAGTGGAATCCATACAGTAGGCCTAGGGGGTTGATTAAACCCTCCCGAGGGGTGGAAAATCATTATTTTCAAATGATTCTGTTCAAACGCATATCCCTCCATTTTCGGGGTCTCTGATCACGGAAAAAATATTCATTTGTAGCTCTAACCCCTCCTCATCCCTCAAACGGGCAGAAACCACTCCTCACTCACCAGAAAGCATGCTATCCAGGATTTGCAGGTATTTCGGCACATGATCGTTATTCCTGTGCATATCCCTTAAATTTTTATGGAAAAGAAGGTGATAGCGACTTCGAGGGTTGCTTCAACCCTTCCAAGGGATGTAAAATTCATTAATTACACGTTGGAATGTCAATACACCCTCCCCCGTCTTCGCGGACCCCGATCACGATAAAAATATTCACCAACATCCCCGACCCTCCTCAACCCCTATAATGGACGGAGACTTACCCTCATCCACCAATTATCGCTAGGGCGATGACTGTGTAGGTTGCTGAGTAGGGTATAATGATTTCTTCATCGGGGAGTACTGAATAACAAATTTTGTGGCCAATGGCAATGTTGTTTATTCAAAGAATTACATGAAAATATTTTTATGACAAAATAAATTATTTGCTTAGAATTAGTTTAAAAAACCTAGGTCGCTTACAGATAACATTACAATTTTTACATTCCTTCAAATATACATCCCACATCTCTTCTTCTTCTTCATCATCCTCCGTTTCAGTGAGCGAATCTGAATCGGAATCGCTTAAACCAATTTCAGGGATTTAATTAAAAATCATCATAGTCATCGTCATCTGCTCTCTCTCTTCTGTGCATACATATTTATCATCTTTTCACACATTTCGATATTTTTATCGTGATCAGCGCCTACGAAAACGGGGGAGGGGGTATTGACGATCCAAAATGTAATTAATGAATTTTACACCCCTTGGAAGGGTTGCAGCAACCCCCAAGGTCACTACTAACTGAAGAGATGTGCACAGGAATAACTATCATGTGCCGAAAAACTCGTAAATCCTAGATAGCATGCTTTCTGGTGAGTGTCGAATGGTTTCTGCCCGTTTGAGGGATGAGGAGGGGTTGGAGCTACAAATGAATATTTTTCCCGAGATCAGCGATACCAAAAATGGGGGAATAAGCGTTTGAACCGAATCATTTGAAAATGTGGTGAAAAATTTTGTAAAGAAATCTGAGGCCTTGGCTTCTAACATATACACCAAATCTCACGTTTCTGTACCTGTTTACCTCTACTAACCCCCCCCCCCCCGCCATCTCTTCAACGGACTTATTTCAAAATATAATCTAGTTCCAGATGTCCTTATAATTCATACGTGTTTTAAATTTCAAGTGAATATCTCAATTTAATGTTATCAGCCCCTTTAATAATGGAGTGGAGGTGGTGGAGGGGTTGAAAAATGTGATAAAACAATCTGAGGCCTTCGCTTCTAGCATATACAACAAATCTCCAAATTTGTATACTTTTTCCAGCTTGCTATTCTTATTTTCCCCTGTTTAGCCTCATTTGCCTTCAAGCCTTCACTGGATATGCTTAAAAAACAATCCAGTTCCAAATCTTCTTATAATACAAACGTGTATAAAATTTCATGTCAATATCTTAAAACCGTTCCAGAGAGAACGTGTGCACAGAGAAAGTTACAGACAGACCGACAGACAAAAAGTTTTTTTCGTTCAAATTTAAAGCTTCTGCGTTTAATGACATCCTAAACCTATTTCAATAAAAGAAAAATTGAAAATTTTACTTCCATTCCACTACGTAGATTTGGAAGTAAATAAGAACGTGATGCCTCTTGTTTATTAGCGAGAATCAAGCCTTCTTTAAGGTAATGATTCACAGCCATGCTTTGCAAAAATTTATTGCTCTTTTTTACAAGAAGGTCAGTTAGATCTTGAATATTACAAAAATGTTTTGTGAAACAATTTTAGTTGAAAATTACGAGCTCCCCGGGAGGTCAAAGTTGTCCATTTTTTTCCTCGGTGAGATAAACAAATAGGACTGTGCAAATACTATTGCACTGACAGCACCCATCTTTTGCACACTTATAAAGCACTATAAAACACACTTATTTAAGAGGGATTTATAAAATGTTTAAAAGTGAATTAGTTATGTTTGCTTATAATTGTATGGAAACATATTGTGTACAGGATTTGCAAAGATTTCATTAATATTTTTAGACATAGTTTTTCTTTTAGTTCTCATAGATAGTTGTTTTTTCTGCTGTTTGCAAAATCCTATAAAGAATATGTTTTAATAGTTTTATAAAATGTTAACAACAAATTAAAACATTGTTTTTTTGCAATAACTTTTTTTAACGATTTTAATTTGTCTCATAATGTAGGGATTTTAATCGCGCCCAAATCATACATTCCTTAATTTCCTCTCCGACTGATAGTTTTTCCAATATATTAAGAAAACTGATTCTCCGCTCAAATTGTTGATAAGAAACGAAGATGCAAATGAGTCTCTCCCATTACCTCTCTGCAAAAACATTACGGCTATTGATTTATCTAAAAACTTTGTCTGTTTTCCTTTCATTTGCCTGACCTATATGTATATTTTTCCTTTATAAGTTTTTGTCATAATTAATCTGAAAGACGTATACTGAAAGTCATTGTTAAGAATAGTCTGACTGTTTCAATACAATTATAAGCAAACAAATAATAACTCACTTTTAAACATGCATAGAGTATATAGGCTCCAATACTAGTTAGCTAATAGATAGGTGAAGATCTGTTGTTTTTATCAGTCAATGTCAAATATATTTATTTCATACGTATTCATAGAAATTGTCTTGGTTTTGCATGAAACATCTTTATGAGTGGCTTTATGTCTTTCTGATGAGCTCCAGAATAAGGGCGAAAAACATTTCAAAGGCTAAGCATTTCCAAGAAACAAAATGATAGATTTCATGAAAATGTAATCCATTAGAATGAAACATTTTTAAGACAAGATAGGTAAATAAATTCATTTTAGGCCTTCGTTCCCATTTTTAACTGAGTTTTCATGGCAGTAGGGGGTTATGTAGATACTAGTTTAATCGGCATGATGGCCTTAGAGGACTGTGTGGATGCTAGTGTTAGAAAGAGAATTTTCAAATAAGAAATCAGACAAATTCATTTTAGGATTTTAATTTGCTACCATAACCAGAATTCAGGTTATCAAAAGAGTGCAAAGATTTCATTAATATTTTTAGACATACCTAGTTTTTGTTTTAGTTCTCGTAGATAGTTGTTTTTTCTGCTGTTTGCAAAATCCTATAAAGAATATGTTTTAACAGTTTTATAAAATGTTAACAATAAATTAAAAAATGGTTTTTTTTGCAATAACTTTTTTTGACGATTTTAATTTGTCTCATAATGTAGGGATTTTAATCGTGCCCAAATCATACATTCCTTAATTTCCTCTCCGACCGATAGTTTTTCCAACATATTAAGAAAACTGATTCTCCGCTCAAATTGTTGATAAGAAACGAAGATGCAAATGAGTCTCTCCCATTACCTCTCTGCAGAAACATTACGGCTATTGATTTATCTAAAAATTTTGTCTGTTGTCCTTTCATTTGCCTGGCCTATATGTACATTTTTCCTTTATAAGTTTTTGTCATAATTAATTTGAAAGACGTATACTGAAAGACATTGTTAAGAATGGTCTGACAAATACATGTGTTATTACTTGTGTACGATTTACATTACCAATGATGATGAGAGCTGCATGGCGAGAGTAAATAATCAGCGAATTTCCAAGTTGCTATGGTAACGATTGGCCGATGCGACCGAGTGCTAATGAACCATCGAAGCCAAATTTATCTGAACGAGTTTAACATTGATGTGTTTGGTGGCTTTAATGCACACAATAAAGCACGATAAAAAGGGCAGACTGCTCTCTCGACACACACCGAGCTATGCTGCGAGTACGGCTAATGCCAAAGCGCGTTCCCGAGGAGATAACGGGCTTGCTTGCCAACTATCAAGAAAAATACATCAGCTCCCAAGTACATTTATGTGTAAGAAATTTCTGAAAGATATCAGTCAAATATACTGCGCGTTCTCAATATTGGAATCTAGAAGGCTGAGGGCATTCTTCGGGCTGATAGATGGACGCTGCCTTGCTGGATATTTACGTTGCGGCAGCTATTTTATCTAGTTATCTGGTAATGTACGACTAGAAACTAACAATTGAGTTTCACTTCATAAATGCATGCTAAGTATTTTGATTAGATTGGTTGCAGCGCTTAGGAAAAAGAAAAAAACATGGAATTAATGAGGCGTGTAGCCGGGCGAAATTCGTAATAAAGTATTTTAAAATGGCGGAGAAGGATAAGCTTAATTGAAATCATCTATAAAAGATAAAGGCACTCCTATAGCCCCTCTAGCGGATAACCTAGCAATACTTGTATGTCCTATGATTTAAAACGAAGTTAGAAACAGAATTGAATGAATTGTCGGAGCTCCAATTTTCACACATATTGTCTAAATGTTATTTGTGGCATTATCTTATTTTTTTTTCCTTCTTCAATTCTTTGGGACTTCCTGCCACATGTATGTTTTCTTTTTAAGCGGTGCTCGGGGAATCTACAAAATATCACAATTAACCAGTATGTTACTGGTAAATGACCTCTACGCCTGTGACTTTTACGTCAAAAGATCAGTTAAAGGTTGCTTTTTTTAAATAAACAACACAACTAAGTATAAAAACTTGAAATTAAATATTTCGCCGACGTTTCGGAAATCTATTCTGTTTCTTTTTTCAAGGCTTTTTTTTTAATCTTTTTTGCTGTGTATGATAAATACACAGCTCTAAGAATGTTTGTTATATTCAATATCCATAGATACTTACTATTTACATAGAACTGTTGATACAGTTAACAGTTTTTTTTAGTTTTTATACAATGTTAAGTTTGTGAAGTTCTTCCTTTAACATTGGCAACCAAGTTGTACAGACATCTACGGAACAATTCGACACGCATCTAACCTCATTCAATAATATTATCGCAGATTCTCTAATTTTTCTTTTTTTGCTATCTGCCTCTTTTGTTAAAATTTTTGCCGAGTCCCAGTTTATTCTGTGTCCATTCTCACAAGCGTGTTCGCAGATCTTGGACCTCTGAATTTCATTTTTTCTTATACATTTTGATGTTCGCCCAATCTTACGCTAAAAGGTCTGGATGACTCACCCACGTATTGTTTGTTGCACTCACACGGAATACTATAAATGCAGTTTTTTGAATTTTTCTCGTGGATCTTCGGTTTCGTGTTTGTCAGAATAGATCTTAAAGTGTTGTTTGTTTGAAATACCGTCCTAATATCAAATCTATCACCGATGCGGCGCAACTTTTCGGATAATCAGTAAAATTTTTCTTCATTTAAAGCATATTTTTAAATACGAAATTAGAGGCATGTTAGTAATGCTATATATTATAAAAACCAATACAAATTTCTTGAATTTGTATTCTATGGCCAAGTGACAACAGGAAATCCTAATTTTTTATTTAAAAAAATTGCAAAGCACTGCACTGCACTTCAAGCTGTACAGATACTTCAAGCCCTTTAATTTCTAGATTATGTATTTTTAACATCATACTGACTGCTTCTTATATATTTGAGATTTAAACATATCTCGACTGATAAACGTTCAGGCGCCATTTTTAACCTATCATATTTTTAGAACGAATAGTTCAGAATAAGCAACAAATCAAATATTTGTAATTTTATAATCTTATTTTTTGTTCCATACAACTTTTTCCATAAATGTAAGACATTGAGTTCTTTACGAAAAAACAGCCTCAAAATACCAATTTTTAAAATCAAAATCTTAAAATCCCTATAACTTGGGAAATGTAAATTTACATGAAAATTTGTACACAATCTTTTACGTCTACAATTTGATTCTTATCAGATTCGGTGGTTACTGTTTTACTTTTTTGTCCACCCCTCCAGAAGGGATGAGAACCACCCCAAAGTGAAAAGCGGCATTTTTTAAAGGATAAACTTTTTTGTAAACTCAGTATTAGAAACTTAATGCAAAAAATTTCGTGAAAATCCATTCAATATAGGCGAGTTTCTGGGTAAAAACTTAATTACACACGACTATTATAGGAATACCATTATTTAAGTATTCCGTCAAAACTATTTATAAGTACCTACTTGAAATTCATCGTTCCAGCAAACTTACTGGTTTTAGACGATATTTCAAGAGTAATTTTCACACCTTACATTCAGTCTTCCTCTTGTTTCGAATTGTGGATGAACAAATTTTAAGTATCAAACCTTTTAATATTGTTCAATAGCGTCTAGATGCCTAGACACGTGCCTAATCATATAAATCCTTCTAACTGTATAAAACGCAAAAAATAAACATTTCTTTCCAGAAAATTCACAGTTATGACATTTCGTAGTATACCATTTTGTATTTCTAGTAGTAAGAGAGGTGTTAAGTGGTTACACACCATTTTCTGCGGTTTTTATTAATGAGACTTTTAATTTATGCTATTTAAAAATCGCTAATTTTACACAAATTTATGTCCAATAAAGTTTAATAAATACCGATAAATATTCACATAAGCAAGAATTAAACGATTTATGCGTTTCCTAATTGCTTTAACGTGTTAAACATTCCCACTTCTACGAAATATAAGGCAAGGATGGACCGGCCTTTAGCTACCGGAAACCGGAGAAATTGTACAAAGTAAAAACAGTTCGTTTTGTACGTTTACCGAACATTTTTAAGCCACGATTTTTAGGTATTTTGAGAAGACGCACGCATTTTGATATCAACAAGGAAATAAATGTCTCACATGAACCATGAAAAAAGCACTTTATTCCGAACAGGTGTGTGTTGAACCATTAGGTATGCAAAGTATTGGTGTATATCTCGGTTGTATGAGAAGTTGCTATCGGATACAGGGTCTAAGAATGTAGATATCGTCGGTGTGAGCATTAGGTTCAACGATACTTTGTGATATTAAGTTACAGTTTTTTAAACAAAGACATGCCATATACAGGGTGTGTCGAGAATAATGCAATTACGTTGAGATAAGCTTACTTTTATCAAAACGATGTAGGGGGATCTCGGACTTTTCTTAACGTATTTGGTATCTGCTCTGTTATCGCCCCTTGTAACTTACACATATCCATATAGGAGTATCTTCAATCGGAAAATCGAAAACAAGAGTTTGATCAATAAACTGATTTTTTTCAAACATTTCAATTTTAGTCAAATCGATTTAAAATTGGATGCGACACCAAATAAAGAAAATCTTGCTATATTGCAATCAACATTCTAGCATTCAAAGTCTTCGTGTTTTGTGTATATTTTAACCAATTTAATATAAGAGCATCAATCAAAAAACATGCTTTTATAAATACAAAATGAAGAGTATATTGCATCTGATCGGCACATTTCTAAAACCGGTAATATCGCTCGTAGAGAAAAAACATTCATATCACTGTTGGTGATTGATTTCTGAACAACTTTCAAAATATCCGTCCATTTGTATGTCCATCACGTTTTTTGTAAGCATGATAACTTAAGAAAGTCCGACTATCTTAAAATTAGGACAGTAAGTTAGTGTTAGCTAGAGGAAGAACCATATCGTTTTTAACAAAATCGAAAAGTAATTAAAAAAGTTATTAATTAGGTATTGAACTTTTTAAAAAATCTATTTTTTATGCTTTTTAATAATAATAATAATATGTTTTATTAACCCTTAAATTGCTACAAGGCACGTTACAAGCGCTTATATTATAATGTACATATCGCATGAGAGATTAAATATCATATACATATATATACATATTACATATACATATATCACCCATTCATATACCTATAAAGAAAGAATTGTATAACTTGAAAACGAGAATGAAATACATAGAGAATAATGATTGATGTAAGTAATAAATAATAGTCCGGTATATTTAGACATCGGAAGGTACAAAAATTCACACCCAGCTGAAAGTTGGTAGGATTGTTCAGAACAACATTATAAATGAACTCAAAAAAGTCCTCATCGATCCGATATCTGGAAAAAAAAAATTACGCGGGGTCAAAGGTCACAAAAATGGGTTTTTCGCGATTTTCAGCAAAACGGTAAGTTATTATAAAATTAGCTCAGACGAAAATTGTAGATCAGATAATTATCTATAAAAATGCCTCAATACTATTTTTCCTAAAAGCCACCGTTTCTGAGATATGACGATTCAAAAAGTTGGAAGAGTTGTAATCGTCATAATATGCTCACGTTTCCACGCCACCTTTGAGGTAGTGTAAATATTGATATTAACAACATAAATGCGACATACATCATTGATGGAGGATATTTATTACACCGCGTTGTGTGGGATAACGAAGAAACATTCAACGTTATCTTAGATAAATACGTTCAGTATGTACGTCGACATTTTGGTCCCAGAGTTACTGTCGTATTTCATGGCTATAATTATTGTACGAGAAATATTAAAGCCGCAGAACAACGTCGTCGAACTTCAGCAACATCTTCATCTTCTGATATTTCAATGTTGAAAATATATTGGTAAAACAAGCTAGTAATGATACCGATGTACTGATAATTGAAACAGCAATAGAGCAATTCAATTTAACAAATGCAACTATTGTTGTTGGTGAAGATGTAGACTTACTCGTATTACTCACTGCTCGAACTCCAACCGAAAAAACTATTTTTTTTAAACCTGGTGAAGCTCAACATCAATCGGAAATATATTCATCGAAAAGGTTATCTACTTTTGCAAAGTGTCAAAATCATGTACTATTTTTACACGCAATCGCTGGCTGTGATACGACATCTGCATTTTTCAGAAGGGGTAAAACAACAATTTTTAAAATGTTTGAAAAACAAGATTTAGTTCAATGTGCTGAAGTTTTTAAAAAGAGTAATTCAACTTCACAAGAAGTTATCACCAATGGAATTCGCTTTCTTCTTTCTATGTACGGAGCTCCTAAAAAAACTACCTGCTTATAGTTTCGATATGCATGTTTCGTTAAAAATACTCGAAATAAAAAACAAGTGCAATTAGCTTGTCTTTCTTCAACTTCAGTGGCTGCTCATCAACATCTTTTTCGGGTATATTACCAAGTTCAAGTGTGGCTTGGTTATCAGCTAGACCCAAAAGACTGGGGTTGGAAGTTGGTCGACAATACATTAGAGCCAGTTCAGACTTTACTCCCACCTGCGTCAGAAAAACTGCTAAACACAATTTTTTACAACTGTAAAAAGGGATGTAGTGCTAAATGTGGTTGCAAAAATGTTGGACTGTTTTGTTCTCTAGCATGTACAAATTGTCAAGGTCGGTCGTGCTCCAATGTTGAATCAGCAACACTAGAGGATTCGTTTGATAGCAACAAGGAGTAATGCGATGCATCATTATTGAGGCAATTTACTTGCACCCAGGATGAAGAAGAAGATGAAACAGAAGTATTAGAAAATTATGAATCAGACGAATAAATTTCCCTATTTTTTTTTAATTTACACCGCTTTTATCATTTTTAACCCTTGCTAATATCTTTTATTATTCAATAGTTTCAAATTAAACAGAATCACAACAGACCCGCGGAATAGGCCTACCGGAGAAACCACGTTAAAAAAAAGCGCTAAGTACACTACTTCAAAGGTGGCGGGGAAACGTGTGCACATTATGACGATTACAACTCTTCCAACTTTTTGAATCGTCATATCTCAGAAACGGTGGCTCTTAGGAAAAAGAGTATTGGGACATTTGTTATAGAAAACTATCTGATCTACAATTTTCGTCTGAAATAATTTTATGATAAAACTTACCGTTTTACTGAAACTCGCGAAAACCCCATTCTTGTGACCTTTGACTCCGCGTAAATTTTTTTTCCAGGTATCGAATCAATGAGGACTTTTTTCAGTTCATTTATAATGGTGTTTTGAACAATCCTACCAACTTTCAGCTGGGTGTGAATTTTTGTACCTTCACCTCTATTTTTTGATCTAATTTGACCGGATTATAAAGAAACAATTAATATTTCATTCTACTTTGTTCCATCGCAGAATAATTAAATTTGGACATTTTTATCATGCATCTGATAAACTGAGGACCATCGTTTTCACATATTTTTTAAATGATGGCAAGGTATTATATGACTTCGCTTGGCTAGGTAACATACTGAATAATTTTAGTGCGTAGTACATGAAACGATGTTTACCATATAGAATGTTGAATGGTTGCAGTACAAAATTATTTCTTTGAACCGTATTATATGAGTAGATGCTAAGATTTTGCGTTGATGTTAAATTTGATTGTAACCTACAATGTGATATTTTGAAAACTGTTATTATTGATTCGTATTTTAATAACTGGTTTATATTAAGAAAGTTACATTTACTATAGATATATTTATTTGAACCTGAGTTAGCAAAACCATACAGGCGTCGAATTGCTCTATTCTGTATAACTTGTAGGAAACCTAGATTTGTTCTAGTTGTGGCGCCCCAAACGGGTAGCATGTAAATTAACCGTGAGTGTATGTGTGCAAAATAAAGGCTCCTCGGGTACTATCAGTTAAAATGTATGATATTTATTTAAACATAGCTACTAGAGGATTAATATTTTTAATAATGTGGTCATTCCAATTTAAATTCGACTCTATTCTAATCCTAAATATTTTATATTGTTGAGTTTTTCTATTTTTTAGCCGTTGAATTGCAGTGTGGTAGACGGTATGCATTTTTGTCTAGATGTCATTATAATATATTTTGTTTTGTTTATATTTAAAGAAAGTTTATTATTTTTTAACCACAGCTCTAATGTGCTTAAGTCTCTTTGCATACTATGCATTAAATAATCTATATTTTTGGAGAAGTAGAAAACGCAGGTGTTGTCGGCGTACAGTCGTATATCCCCATCAAAATTTTGTCTAGTTATGTCATTAATATAGATATTAAATAACAAGGGTCCCAAAATAGAGCCTTGTGGGACACCATAGTTGATATTCACAATGTTACTTTTTGCTTCACCTATTTGAACATACTGTTTACGATTAGTTAGATACGAACTAAATAGATTCAAAGCTGCACCCCTCACTCCTAAGTTTTCTAATTTTTTTAATAACGTTGATATATGAACTGTGTCGAAGGCCTTCTGTAAGTCTACGAAAAGTCCCGCTGCTATGTTGCCTTTATCGATATGTTGTTGAATGTTGGTAATTATGTCTAATATAGCAATTTGGGTGTTTTTTCTTTTTTTCTAAAACCGTATTGAAACTCGCTAAGAAATTTTATTTTTTCTAAATAGTTCACTAATCTGTTATGTAATATTTTTTCAAATATTTTTGAAACAGCCGGTAATATGGATATCGGCCTGAAGTTAGTATGTATGGTTCTTTTACCAGATGATTTATAAAGAGGGATAACTTTGGCAATTTTTAGGACATTAGGAAATTGACCTGCTTTAAATGACATTTTAAGCAGGTCTACCAGCATATCAGCAATTTCCATGAGGCATATTTTCAAAAATTTATTGCCGATTCTGATACTTTTTTTGAAAATAACAACTATTATATTTATCCTATAATGTGTTCGAATTAAATATCAATATCTTCATCAACATCGTTTTCGGCATCTTCTGCAACTTCTGGAACATCAGCGTTTTCATAATTTTAAACCCAAAAATTCTTCGCAAAACATTCTGCACACATTCCTAAATTTCTGCAGCCGATTTTTTCCAACCCCACTGAATAGAATTTAAAATATTTCCTTTCCATCGTTGAATCTGGTGGTACATCCTTAAGCCGTGCTGTGTAGTGGCATCAGAAGTTGTTGGTAAATGGGCTAGAGAAAATTTTGTGCTCTTCGATAATCTTTGAAAAACTTGTAAGCGACAGCTACTTAACCTGTCTTGGTCTATGGTCTTAATGCCATACAAAGAAATTACGATGTGTTCAGTTGCGAAACTGATTAATTTTATCATTCTTTTTCATATCAAAGATCATCTAAATATCACAACTTTGAACAAACACTTTTACTCTAACAACTTCTTAATTATATGATGTGAATTAATAAATAATACTTACGAACAAATAATAAACAATAGATATGTAATTTTCAAAAAAATATCTATAAAACAGCTAAGTATAAATTAGTAAAACATTAAATTTTTTTAATGTCTAAGATCATATGAATATCAAAATTTTAAACAAATACCTTTATCATTATCATTGATAAACCGAATATAATTTTTGTACTGAATAAAAATAATGCGTGTAAAAATTAAAAATCACATGATTAAAGGTAAGAGTGGTAAAATTGTAAAAAGTAGGTAACTTTGGACGACTGTATACCTTTATCGGTCACCATTTTGAAGGGAATTACACCAGCTTTCTTTTCTGTGAACCATTGCCTATACCTAAATCCACGCAGAAAAAAAAGTTATAAGTATACAAAAATTTTACAAAATTAAAAATTGAAATTTTTAGGTTTTTTATTTATTTTGTTTAGAAAAAAAAAACTTTATAAAGTGCCATTTCTATAGGAAATTTGATTCTCTACAAAAAATTGTATTCTGTGTATATACTGAAAATGTATAGTTTTTGAGTTATAGTTAAAAAAACTAAAAACTAAACAAATGTACTTCGTTCTCATAAATCCAAGCCTAAAATGTAATCGCACTTTCGAGTACAATTGACATATGAAACAATAAAATACCTTTAACGAATTAGTTCCTTTTAACTCTGTTTTTTTTTCGACATAATCTAACCTAATAGAACTGTGAAGAGTATCCTATAGAATGAGCAACAATTATATAAAAAGTGCAGTAAAATCGGTGAAAAATATAATGGTTAGCTTGTTTTGTTTCAGATTTGTTTGCAATTAATAACTCGAATACTAGAATTATGTACGAGATTATTCATTACATTAATTAAATACACGTTTATAATTACTGTTACAGCATGCAAGATTTGAATTTACATGGAGAAAATGAATTTATCATATTTCTGATCGTTTTGCATTCGTATCAATTCATATCACGTGAATAAATGATCTGTTTTCGCTGATAGAATCGGTAGCAGAAGTAATACTAGAGCACGAAATTGACCAAATTATGCAATTTTGTCCTAGATTTAGTCACGTTTTTCCAACATGTTAACCTGCATATTGCAGAATGTTCAGTGCATACGTACGTGAAGCCGGATGATCATATCGTCCTGCAGAGGCCAACTTTGAAACAGGCCTTAGTGTAATACTCGAACTTGAACAAACAGATGCGATTGTACGTAGAGGGTAACCTAATTTTCAGCAATAATATTGAAAGTTAAAATAATGCACTCATAGGCAGTAAAACAAATCTCGAGAATGTATCATCATATTACTTAAAATTCGCTATATTAAAGAATTCCTATAACGGAGGAGAGCGGAACTCATAAGGCCCAGTGAAAATGGTTGGAGAAGGCTTAAAATTAATAAAAATACATCTTCGTGATGTGGAAAAAATTGGGAAAAATTCTATTCCACCCCTAAAAACATACAACCGACTCTTCAAATTGCTTTGAATAATAGCTTATACTGAACACTCTATTTATTTTATGATAACTATTAGGTATCGATTTAATAGAGATAATAGGGCAAAAACTACCTCTACACACCCTATTCAGGGGGTGGAACACCATATACAGCACCTAATATTAAAGAAATAGGTATCAAGATAATTAAAAATGTACAAAATGATTTTTTAATACCAGATCTTCAACTGATTCTGACCTCAGCAGCCATATTTTCAACAGGGAGTTTCAAGAGGGAGTTTCATTATAATATAATAATAATAAATTAATAATCTAATAATTTATTATTTATTTTTACTATTTTAACGGTTGTTTTTGAAAATAGGAATGCTCAGGTCAGAATCAGATGAAGGTGTGGGCTCAACTAGTATTAAAAAATCATTTTGTACATTTTTAATCACCTTGGTACCTATTTTTTAATATTAGGTGCTGTATATGGCGTTCCACCCCCTGAACAGGGTGTGAATAAGGGTAGTTTTTACCCTTTTGTTATCTCTATTGAATCGATACCTAATACTTATCAGTGTATGCTATTATTAAAAGCAATTCTAGGGATTGTTTTTGTTTTTAGGGGTGGAATAGAATTTTCCCCAGCCATTTGATACGACGAAGACGTTTTTAAAATTAATTTTAAGCCTTTTCCAACCATTTTCTTTGGGTCTTGTGCATTTCGCAATCGAGACCAAAAATTAGCTATTTTTAACATTGTCCTTTATCAGATGTTGATAACTTGTCGGACAGCCAACCTTTTAGAGAAAACGTCTTAAAATAATTTCTACAGTACGTGTAAGTTAAGAATCCAGAATTAAAATAATACTTTAAATATATGTAAATTGATTACAACTCATAACAGTTTTAAAAAATTGGAATAACAATAAATAACAATCGTTTCTCGCCTCCTTTTACAGGAGACTATAGCTTCCTTAAGAAAAGCCTTTCAACTATGTCCATATTAGGTTTCGATTTTTTTTTTTTTTTTATTCAAGACTGCAAATTTAGTTTTAATACCCTTCATTCTCTACGTTTCATTCCAGCTTCTAAGTTGCATTACTTATAATTAAATCGAAGCATGCCAATTTTTCTACTTCTTAAATAATTTCTTATGGCATACGTTTTATTTATGTTCATTAAGCCTCACGTTGGAAAGATCTAAATGACTCCCCTACAGAATATTTACCGAATTTCAACGTAAATACAAACTGAATTTCGAGGTAAACAAAACTGTTAGTGAGAAAATTTTGTTTTTTTTTTAATTATCACAACGTACATACACTTGTCCTGCGACAATCCTCCGGCCGCGCTCTAAAGGTCGCCTTCTCGCACCTAAAATAAAACGTGTTCATGGACATATTTCATAGTGAGATGGCACAATTGCGTGCATTAGAAATAACGGGGCCTTATTACAGGTACATAATATTCTGTTTAAGTTAAATACAAGCCTATTTATCCATCACACACATCCCGTTCCAACCTCATACCTATTAGACTCCGCGAGATATGACATAGTCAGTTATGTGCAGCTATTCTAGCCTCCAGACATACATCACATAATTGTACCTACACTACCAGTCAAAAGTGGCTTTATCATTTTCGCACTTCTTTTAACATCTACCGACAGAGGTAAACAATATGTAACATTGTTGGTTCTGCTGCCGAATTGCAGTCTCCTCCACAGGACCAAACATTTAACGATTACAAATTTGTAAAAATTTAACAAAGTTCTCAGAAAAGTAACTGAATGCAGCTCGCGAAATTGAATGGCAACATGGCGTCATAATTTATCCAATTCTCAATGTCATAGCCAGATTATGTACTGTTTAGTTGTAAGCACTAGTAGTTTTACCAGCAGCTGTTTGGCGAAATATGGTTTTTCTAGATTGATGCATGCTTGATTTGTAATCTATTTGTGATTGCAAAAAAACTAAAATAAAATAAATAAATAAAAGAGTTCACTTACTTCTGTCTCTACATGATGAGCATGATAATCAGAAAGCGTGCCTTGCTTTCCGGATATCAGAATTCTTGTAAATCAGGCTCGAAGGACCAAATCTTGTAGATCGGGCTCGAAGGACCAAACATTTAGTGAATCCATTTCACCTGTAATATATTTTTTCGCGTGATTGTTGGGTCAAGAAAAGTGTAACAGAAACATCACACTACTAAAAGAAATGTAATTTTCAATAATATTGTTGGAAACCATTTTTTTATTTTTGTAACATGCATATATATAATTAGCGGTTTGGATCCTATGTTCAACATTCGGTCAAAAATATAAATGGTGTAAGCACAACATATTTCATCTCTTGCACCATTGTTGGTTTATCAATGAGTTAAGTTAGCCGCAAATATAAAGTATAAATTAGCATTTAAATTAAAGTTTCATAATCAAACTTGAGCTCTAATAAAGACCAGACGGCAAATGGTAGAAGTTATAGACAAACTGGAGGTTGTGTGTTCGGTCCCCTCAGTCGACAATTGTCTCATAAACTATTGCTTTACTTTCCTTATATTAAGTCATTTTGTATATAATATTCGTTGTGAATGAGAGAGCAAGATTGAGTGAGATGGTAGCCCAGTGGTAGGTTAACGGATAGTCTGCAGACTCTCGGGAGATTGGAGAAAGGTAGGGCGAGAGAAATAGTCGAAATAAAATTGAAGATTGAGAGGACGAGGAGGATGAGTGTTGAATGTATTGTCATGTGGACGAGAAAGAGTGAGGAAAATACAAAGAATTAGATGGTTTATGAGAGTGCAGAAAATGCATGGATGAGAGAAGAAATAGAAGGTGAGGAACTTTGAATTGATAGAAGAGGGAGAAAGGCAAGAACGAGACAGAATAATAGAGGAATGGCAAAAAAATTGGAGGATGGACAAACTGGAAGAACTCTCTTCGGAGTATGCTCGAAAGTGTGTTGCATTGCTCTGGGAACATTATTTAAGGGAGTTCAGATGCGACAGGACACGGGAATTTTCCGGGGCACCTTAAGAGGTTTCGCCTCAGGGATGTGGATGGCGAGTGCGAATGTGGAAGAGAAGCATGTGTGGTTTGAATGTGAGAGAACTGATGGGGGAGGAAGAAGGTTTGTGAGAAGTGAATGGAGTCATCTGGAAGCACGAATGAGGGAAAATAAGGTAATGCAAGAGGAACAAGTGAGGAAATAGAGCGAGTGGGCAGAGAAGCTGATGATGACTGAAGAATTGCATGTGCGAGGGTTGCCTTGCAGGTATTATAGATACTGTATATATGTGTATTATATGAGAACATAAAATTAGTTAAGGTCAATTTTTGTTATAAAAGGAGAAAGTTTTGCTCAAAGCCGCGAGGCGGGGGAGCGAATAAAGTAAAAGTAAAGTAGCTTAATGAGTTCAGCTTGTAAACTGAAATACCTAATGAATAGGGTTTAAACCCTGCTTACTGCGAAATAATTTTAATTATAAAATCATCCCAGAAGTGGTTCAGACTCCACTATGAACTGTATGACTTCGTTTCTCTTTACCTTAGACAAAATCCAGGATCTCCAAGGAGTTACCTCGGTGACATGGGAAGAAAAGATACTAAGTGAAGATTAACCAGAAATCGTTGGAGCAGCTTATTGTGAAAGAGGGCGTCTTATAAACATAAGAACTGGTTCAATACCTTGCCACGTTTCAGTAAAATCTGATAACATCCTCAGGATGCTAATCGTTATGTTGGTAAGTTAATGACCATAGAAGTTATACTACTTTCCAATGAACTGCTCCAATTATAATTAAACTAGTCTAAGAAAATCGTATTACATCGATTTGAACCTTTTTATAGACAGCGTCGATATCTGTCCACTTTTGACTGACAGTGTATCCGACTAGACTTAAACCGCAATTCAGAATTTCATTCTTCGGGTCAGCTAGGGTCAAATCGTCCCTATGGCTAATACAAATACGGTAATGGAACCTTTATTGCTTGTTAGTGTTAAACCTCTTCAGATGGACTGATATCACCATTTCAAGTTTACATCATTTACATGGTTGATGGTATTGCAGCAAATTCCATAGCAGATATACCGTTCTTATTATAGGTACATACTAGAATCACATTAAAAATATTTAATTTTAATTGTTGATGTGTGGTCAGAATTGGAAAAAAGTGGTATGTCGATGACCGGCGAGGGATATTCGAAGAACAGCTGAATTTTTTTAATTAAATTTGCGACGAATCCCGATATAACTATTTGCTGAGTCATATAATTAGTAGAATGATAGGCTGAGAAGAGAAGAGGCAGACCCACCGAGAAAAAGTGTGAAGTTTTAAGTTTCGTTTAAACAAAAAATCGGTAAAGGTATTTACACAGAACTTCCCTCGTTATTTGTGCATGGCGATCACTAAAAAATATTAAATAGGAAATGGCATTGAGAATAATAATGGAAATATAGTTATTGTAATTATTACAAAGAAATCCTGATAACCTTTGGTCAAAAAAATAGTGCTCATCCAACAGCAAAAGTTCAATACTAAATAACAGGTCTCCCATAAATTATTTCTTGGGATGACCACCCTGTATATTTTCCAATAAAAGTATAATAGCATATGTCAAATAGTATTGCCATTAGACAGTTCCACATTCACGCAGTGAAGTGGAAGTATAGTGGTGGTTAAAAATTAAATTTTTTTTTTGAAATTTTTCAAAACTGTTGGATAAAAATGTTCACTCCTTTTTCTTCTGCAATAGGTTCAGAATGTCATGAAACATGGAAATTTTAAATTTGAGCAAAGAAAAAAAAATTTCCATCTGTTTTAGTGGTTCAAAATTTTTCAAAAATGTGTGAAAAAAATTTTCAAATTTTTTTTTTCTGAAATAGGTTTAGAATGTCATGAAACGTGAAAACTTTAAATTTCAGCAAAAACAAATTTTTCCGTCTATTCTAATAGTAATTTTTTTTCCAAAGAGGTAAAAAAAAATTCATCTATTCTATAGTAAGTAGTGAAATAGATTTTATCAATTTTTTCAATTTGTTTGAATAGGTTTAGAATGCTATGGAAACGTTGAAATTTTAAATTTGAACAAAGAAAAAAAAAATTTTTGAAATTTTTCTAAAATCTTGGTTAAAAAATTTTCAAAATTTTTTCTTCTGAAATAGGTTTAGAATGTCATGAAACGTGTATATTTTAAATTTGAGCAAAAAAAATTTCCATCTATTCTAGTGGTAATTTTTTTTCCAAAATGGTAAAAAAATGTTACAATTTTTTTTCTTCCGAAATAGGTTTGGAATGTCATGAAGTGTGGAAATTTTAAATTTGAGCAAACAAAATATTTTCTTCTATTCTATAGTAAGTACCTACTTAGTGATGAAAACATAAATTTTTCCAAGAAAATTTTTCGGAAAAATGTTTTAAATTTGTTTTAATACGTTTAGAATGCCATGGAAATGTGGAAATTTTAAATTTGAACAAAAAAAATTCCACCTATTTTGGTGGAAAAATTTTTTTCAAAAATGTTGGTAAATTTTTAAATACGTTTAGAATGCCATGAAACGTGAACATTTTAAATTTGAAGAAAGAAAAAATTCTATTTTAGTGGTAAAATTTTTTTCAAAAATGTTGGTTCAATTTTTTTTTTCTGAAATAGGTTTAGCGCGTAATGAAACGTGGAAATTTTAAATTTGAGCAAAAAAAAAAATTTTTTCATGGTAAAAATTTTTTCAATAATGTTGCAAACAAATTTTTCAAATTTTTTTTTTTTTCTGAAATAGGTTTAGCGCGTCATGAAACGTGGAAATTTTAAATTGAGCAAAAAAAAATTTTTTTCACTATTTATTCCGTTTAGTCGGTCCACCCTGTATATTTTCCAGTGAAATTTCTACCATGTCTTCGCTGACAGTAGCGTCAACTATCTACCAAATTTGACTGCTATCCTTCAAGTAGTTTTTTAGTAAATGCACCAACAGACAGACAGACAGACAGACAGACAGACTGACGGAATTGAAAAACCTATATTTTCGTAATCTACGTGTTCTGAAACGTCAGAATCCGAAAAAATCTCGGAGGGTGATTTTTTCTCGAATACAATACTTCCCTTCGGTATGCGAGGGAAGTAAAAATTCGTCAAGTAAAGTCTACTTTGAAATAAATGAAAGTAATAAAATTGCATTATAAATGCAACTCATACCGGGTGTCCAAAAAGTCTGGACGCGGCCTAATATTTCCAGGAAAGTAAGTTTTCGTGAAAAAAGTTCAAAAGTTGTTTGGTTTTGAAAATGACATCTTTTGAACACCAACCCACTTCTCGCCCCCTCACTCCTTCGCGGGGGGGTGGGAGTGACTTCAAAATTGTAAATAACAACCCTCATTCTTTTGCGCGGATTATGATTCTCTAAGAAAAAATGTCAAACTTTTGTCTAAAACAGTTTTTTATCCGAAGCCATCTCGACGTTCCAAACGCCTGTTGCCAAAAATACTCGTTATTGCAACTTCAATCACTTTTCGGTGTCTTAACGACGGTCTTAAGGAAAAAATTGCGAGAGACAAAAGTTGTTTGGTTTTGAGAATGACATCTTTTGAACACCAAACTATTTCTCACCCACTCGCAATCTGAAATCTTAAAGTCACCCCCATCCCCGCCTTGACAGAGTCAAATATTCTAAAATTATCCAATATGCGTTTTACAGTGTATGGTGATGGTTTCTGTTCTTGTGGGTATCGAGTAGCACATGTATTATATATTTTTGATATTACATTATCACATTCTCCATAAATAACAAATCTAAAAAGTCTTCTTGGGTGTAGTTTAAACGTGCTGGCATAAGAGAATTACTGACATTAATGATTGTTTTTAATCATGGCTAAATTGATGGCAATTTTTATTAAACATTGTTGAGCATTTAAGAAAATCGTCAAATTTTCAAAAAGTTGTAACTTTAACCCTACAATACGTATACTAGAGAAAATGGAATTTAATTTTACATAATTTGATGTAAAAAAATACAGGGTATTTCATTTAAAATAAAAAAGTTTTTGAGGTTTGAATTTGATGAAATGTAACGTGAAAAATAAAACACTTGGTATAAGATTATGGAATTTACTATTATTGTAGAGAGTAGCTCATCTTGTGTTATTTCTACGCGCCAAGGAGCAAATGAGGATCTCCTACATAAAGAAAGTTATAACGGTTATTGCAAATCGTTGTATCTGTCATTTTTTTTATAAAATGTCAAATATCTCTGACTGCTAGATTTAGATATAAGGTGTATTATATGTTTCGACTCAGAATTTCATGGCCATTTCGAAAAGTCGAGAACATATAGAGTGTTCCATTTAAAATAAGCAAGTTGGTTTCAACTTCCAGTATAACCATAAGTACTACATGCTTGTAATAATTTTAGTAGGATTAACCACACTGAGTTTAGTAACCATACTTTTCCCTATATCGATCGATTCATTCCCGGTGAGACACCCTGTATATTGTTATTTCAGTACATCAAACGCCATTCGCTGTCGACAACGCCCAGTTGCGATTATTGAGCTTTGTCAAGAGCAATTTAAAACGCTACCAATAAATCATCGTGATTTACTGTAATAAGTAATGAAACTAACAGGCAAATGAATATAAAACGGAAAACAGTGCGCCGAAGTACTGTTGCTTCGAAGCGAGGCTAGATATCACGATATAATGTTCCAATTTGTCACTATTAGACCCAGTAGGGGGTGGGTACTATTACTAGGAAGCCAAGGCTGTAGCCAGATATCTAGCCGAATCAAAAACTTCAATCAGCCATATCTATAAACCAACAACGTTACGTTAAACAGCGACAAGACAGATCGTGCTCCTTGGGTATTGTTATACTTGCCTCAAGTTATTATAGATTTGACCCCAGTTCAAGTACTCCTTTAGTTTTTTCAATCCTGCCAACTGATTGCTATCTGACTTATTTATCGTTCACTTACAATGTTTTATTGTTCCATATTACACGACGTTTATTGCATAACAATCATAAAAATACATTTTTAATGTCAGTTGTCATTTGCAAGAGGAGAAAAAGAGAGATTTATCCTAATATGTAAATACAAACACGAGAGAAGTATCACCTCTGCTCTTTTAAATGCTACAGATGATATTTTTCGTTTATGAAAAGCAAATGACGGCGTTAATACTGTTGCACGTTTCTATTGTTTATTCGTTACTATTCCAATAACTGAAAACAAAAAATGTTTGGCAACATCGTCAGGTTTCAACGAAACCCAAGTGTTTTAAGCTTCTTAGTATTTTTATTTATTGGCTTATGGAGACCGCACACACATTGTAGTTCTAATCTTGATGTGCAAGAGGTCCTTCAATATATTAATATCGATTTAAATGCAGTTTAGAAGTTTTTATGTCGAACTGAAATTAAGTTATAATAAATAATTTTAAAACATTAAAAAACCACTTTTAAGAAACAACTGAAACTGTTTAAAACATCGGTAAAGGCATTTACACAGAACTTCCCTCTTTATTTATACATGGCGGTCACTCTAAGAAATTGTTAATTAAGAAACGACATATAAGAATAATAATAATCAGATTGTAAATGTCATTCTTGTTACAAAGAGGGCCTGATAACTTCGAACTGGTCAAAAAAATATACAGTGTAGTCATCCGACAGCAAAAGTTAAATATTAAATAAATGGTGTCAAATATGGAAGGCTTGCATAAATGCCGCAAAATTTCTTAAAATTTAGCCTGTTCATGCGTACGTTATAACTTTAAGCCGAAATAAAATAATTGAACGTTAAAGGTCTTAAATTAAAGGATTGATATAAATTAGCGCGAGTCTGGCTATTTCATATAATCGATATTTGATTGAATTATGTTGGTTGAATAAAGCAACACAAACATATAAACAACCCGAGAAAGTGTACTGTTTGACCGTGGAATCTATACCTGGATCCGTCCCTTCTTGAAGTGGATGATATAAAATAAGCAACAGCCAGCCAGATGTGTGAATGAAACAGATAAGTTTTTTGTTTATGTAGCATTAGCATTGGTTTATTTATTTATGTCTTTATTAAATTTTAAACAAGACATGGAGATCAAAATTGAAAAGGTATTAAACATAATATATATGTAATAATCATAATATATAGGCGATGAAATGGAAAAACTGTCTGAAATTGAAACAGATTGTTTCAAGGAAACGACATACAGGGTGAGCAAACTATCCCTTCGGACCTCTTTTCTCATAACTCCACTGTAAATGGATATTTACCTGTGGAGCGATTAATAAATAAAAACAAAAAACGAAAATAAAATAAAAAATAAAAGCCGCCAGATTCAGAACCAGAAGAAACAGAAAACTTAGTAGAAGAAAAATAAGGAGATGACGATAGATGGAAACTAAAAAGAAGCATCTCGCAAACAGCTGCACACCCCAGCCGATGATGGCAAATGGAAACTTAATAGAAGCATGAAAACTTAAAAGAAGCATCTCACAAACACCTACACTTCCCATCCTATATTCCCATCCCATGCGTCATGCGGCTCTCGCTGTTGACAACAAGCATGTCCAATGTTCAACCCGGCGTATGCAGACGGTCCGCCGGTATATAGAACATCCGAGATTTGGTTCCGGCTAGCGGTTTGGCCGTCCGTTGGGCGTATTCGACGGGCGATCAAGCTGCGTGTTGGAACGAATCTCCATGGATGCCCGGAATCGGCAGCAATGCCCACCTTACGCTGGCAAATCAAGACGCTTTTTAATACAAATAGTTAAAATGAAGTACTCTTTTAAAATAATTAATTGCAAAAACTCCACATAAAAAAACTGCCCAAGAAAGAGTGTTAAAACTACCCGTTCATTAAAAAATTTTAAGAATATTTGTAAAATGTTTTAAAATACATTATTAGAATTTTTTTAATATAAGGGTATTTTAATCCTTATTCAGGGGTAATTCTTAGATATGGAATGTTTGAAATTTAATTACTTTGATGTAATTATATTAAAAATCACCATGAAAAAAAATCTGCGAAAAATATTTACACTTAATTCAATCCCCAAGTCCAATCCCAATTTAAATGCTTTTCAGATTTATTTAGGTTTTATCAGTGTTCTATCATGGCCACCTCATATGCCAGATTTATTAAATGCCAAATGCACCTAAAGATAGTTTTGTCTTAAAAAAAGTTTTAGAGAAACCTTACATTAAAACTAAATTATCTTTTAGTCGTTATTGGCTTATGATTGACTTATCAAGGTATTTGTCAAGCCTTCAATAAAACTTTATAGCCGTTAAGTTCAAGTTAGGAGGATCAAGTTTTATAGAGATTAAGCAAATGTTGCGATTTTATCATTGCTTTATGAAAGTAATTTGAGGTGGTTGTTAATGCTGGGCTATAAATCTAATATACTTTGAAATCACTAAGTTTCAGGTCGAACAATCATAAAACCCATTGCTTGCTAGAGTTTTAACGAAGCAAACAAACATTTGTAATAAATCATAGAAGGATTTGGTTTACTTTTGCAGACTATAGTGTTTTAAAACAGGTAGTTTTAAAACTGCGATAAGAGATATACCTATTAGTCGTCATTTTGTTTGTATGACGTACCTGTGGGTGAATTTATAATGGCAAGTTGTAGTGAAAACCAAGACACTTGATAAAAAACGAGAGAGGCGAGCATTTAGTGGACTTATACCAAACAGCGTCTCGGCAAACTGATTTTTTAGGTTATCCGAGCACCATAAATTCTATAGGTTTTAAAGCGGTTGTGTCATGTGCTCAAATGGTTTAAAAATGGTTTTAAGAAAAGCCTACAAGTTTTAGAAAATATATTAAGACCAATGAGGCTTAAAATATACTTTCACAAGAGTAAATTGACATACTTAAAGAGCAATTGGTAATGTAATATGCATTTTAAGACAAAACATGCTAGACTTAGAATTATGTATAAACCCTACGAGCTCTGGCTTATAGGGTTTATACATACATACAACCACCATTTTAATTCCAGCCATGGAAGAGTGACGCTCAGATATTATGGGAATGTCCCAGATTGAACTAAAAAATGTAATTTGTATCTAATAGAAACGTTTTATAAAAACAATTTACATGTACTAAACCATATTATGGGCAGATGCTAAAATTCTCTTTACTTTTAAGTCACAAAAAAATTAATTATTTACATGTTTTTTAAAAATTGTGTTTTTAGAGAATGCAAGAATTTTTAAGAACTATCTAATACATGTTTAGAGTACTTAGCATCGTTGAAAATTTTACCCCCATATAAGTAGTCCCATCAATTCATTACAAGTAGTCCACCTTTAACTGTTTTTCTGAACTGTTCATAGTAGTCGCCAATTGTCCATTTTATAAGTTATATATAACCATAGCGGCCCCTAGTGCATGTAGAATAGATTTATTTGCATTTGTTTTTACTTTATTAAATACGAAAAGTCCGCTCAAAGCATTTATATGTTTGTTTTAAGTTTTGATATAGTGCCTATCCTAAACCAAGTATTGTTTTATAATACTCTTCAAATACTCTATGAGTACGGATTTAGATAAGTCATTAAAACTTGAAAATTTTAATAGTAGCTTGAAAAAGAGGCATGTAGGCCCTTCTCTAGATGGGCCCCTGTACTCTTATAAAGGTTTTAAATCGGCTTCATAGAGTCCTTCCAAACTACTTACGTTTATAAGTAGTCTTGGAAATAAGTTTTTAGGAGAACTTATAAATTATTTCAAAACTACAATTGTTACTTGGGCATTGAGAGGGGTAGGAACCTCCACATTGAAAAATAAACAAAATATCGTCATCTACATTTTTTATTAGCTTTAATTTAAGACCTTTAGCGTTCAATTATCATATGACACAAACAACTATGAACCTGTACCAATGATACCAATGTTGGGAAAAATATTAGAGAAAGCCCTAATTCAGCAACTCTGCACTTTTTTTAAACAAATAATATTCTGTTTAATCGTCAGTTTGGTTTCCGATCCGGTAAATCTACGACTGATGCAATAAGCAAAATGGTTGAAAGTATAATATTGGCCTTTGAAAATAAAAGCATTGCTGGAAGTATCTTCTGAAGTCTGTCGAAAGCATTCGACTGTGTACAGCATGATCTCCTGGTTGACAGACTTGAAAAATACGGGCTAAACTCTGCCGCTGTAAATTTTATAAAATAATATCTTTCCGGCAGAGATCAAATAACTATATAATGGAGTATCGTCATCATCACCAAAAGTAAAATTCGGAGTGCCTCAAGGTTCCGGCATGGGGCCCCTATTATTTATTATATATGTGAATGATTTGCCTAATCATATAAATAATAGTTCACTAGTATTTTTCGCTGATGACACCACCATGATAGATATAAATGGCAATGAAAACAATTTATTGCAGGATATGTAGCTCTCTGAGTTGAAAGCTTCTGACTGTCTTAAAGCAAATAAATTGCATCTTAATTAGTCAAAGACACATGCCATGTTTTTTTCAACTCGGGGTTTAGATCAATTTGAAATCCCCAGAATGTAAAGTTTCTAGGAGTAATTAGGGATCCACATCTCTAGGATCAACACGTCGATTACCTATGTAGTAAATTATCTAAAGTTGTATATTTAATAAGAAACAATGGCTGAACTTCCTCAAAATATTATAAATTATATTATCTTGTGCTATACTCACTTGGGGACACTCTCATCTATACAGAATATTCTCACTACAGATGCGTGTTATGAGAACAATGACCCGATTAACATTGAGACAAAATGCAAAGGAGAAATTTATAGAGTTGAATATTCTAACAGTCCCTAGTCACTCTTCGCAAATACAAAACGAAGAGTATATTGCATTCGATCGGTACATTTCTAAAACCGGTAATATTGCTCGTGGAGAAAAAAATTTGATATCACTGTGTTGTCTGTCTGTCCATCCGTCACGTGTCTTGTAAGCACACTAACTTAAGAACGAAAAGATTGTATTGAAATTTGGGCAGTAAGTTAGTGTTAGCTAGAGGAAGAACCCTATGGCTTTTGAACAATATCGATCAATAAATTTAATAAAAGAGTTATTCATTATTTAAATAAAAATAATATGTTTTGTCCACGACTATTAAATAATGTACTTATTATGTATCCTCCTCAAGGATAATGCTATCCATTATTCCCTGCAGTGAATAATGATTTCATTATTCACTGGTTGCAGTGAATAATGGGGACAGTCAGTTGTTTATAAGAGATGACATTAGTGACTTTTTACTCAAAATTTAAAATGTCAAAATTGTAGCAACCAAAAGGAAAGTGTTGTTTCCCTAAGTTTTCTATGAGGCACTCAAATGGTACATGCCGAGGAAGTACTTTAATGAACACTCAAAATGTACATTAGTAAGTTTTTTTCAAAGCATCATCTATTATCAACACGCGGCAATCCCCAACATTGTTTTTGAAACCATTTACCTATAGGTGCCTGCAAACTTTTTTTTATAGTAAGCCATGACAATGTGTCAAAGCGTAATTCTGTAATTGATTTGAAACGTCAAAATTTGTGCGATTTCAACGCCAACGTTATTTACAATAATTTTACATATTAGGTACTCAAAAAGAGTAATATAATTAAATAAATGGATACTGACAGTGAAAGAGAGATTTCTTTGACATCGCCGGAGATAAGGAAAGCTGCAGAAATCGTCTCATTAAACTAGTTGTCCGAAAAATCTAAATAATTATATATAATGACATATGAATCTTTCTTAAATGGGAGAAATGAAGAAGAATTAAATAAATATTAAATATTTAATAGTCATGGACAAAGTATAGTATTCTACTCGCATATAATGGTTATTATTCACTCTGGTGATTTACGACACTCGCTTGCGGCTCGTGTCTTAAACTTCACTCTCGTGAATAATAGCCATCATTATATGCTCGTTGAATAATATACTATTTTGTATATTTTGTAATTAAATAAAAAATGTCTAAAACTAATATTATTTACAAAAAAAGCTGCGACCAGCATCCTATAGAATGTGCAACAATTATATAAACAGTGCAGTAAATCGGTGAAGAGTATAATGGTTAGCTTGTTATATTGTTACAGCGTTAATGTATGTTAAACAAAACAACAACAAATATGTTTCGCACAGAGATCATGATCACCAGATCAGTTAAAAGCCAGAATGCAATAAATTATTATTACGGTCCAAAAACAGGCTAATTTTGTGGTCACTCTTTTCACCCTGTATAGTTTTCAATAAAACTATAATAGGTCTCTTCCTTGCCAATTGCGTTAACTATATGCCGAATTAGGTATTGCCATTTGTCACATTTTTTCATGCGCCAAATTTTGGCCGTTCTTGTTTTTTTCCGAGGTAAACCTTTACGAATAAATACCTACCTGAAACATTAAACGCGATCTGGAATGATAGGAACTCGAAATCTGTTTACTACAAATACATATATTAAATAAACAATTTTTCGCTCTAGGCTTGGAAATAAATCAAAATACGTCAGTTAATTTGTATGAGAAGTTCAATTGTTCCTGTAGTGGTTTCCAACAAAAAAAGTAATCGCCGAATGTTTAACTGCTCTTCATATGACATATGAAAGGAGTTAGTGTCTGACGATAAGACATGAGTGATCATGGGCGTGCTGTGATCTAGTTTTCGGACACACAGTTCGTCATCCAAACTGCAAATGTACCGATAAGTTCATAAAATAGGGACTAACTGGTAAACAACAGAACTAAAACAACATCTATTTGATATCAACCAGGCTTTCGCTTGATGGCTAAGTAAAACTACGTTAGAAAGAAATTTAATATTCGTGGGTATTTAGTTGACAATTTTGATTGCATTAATGAGAAACTCCTGTGAAATTGTACAGTATGCTGAAAGCATCATACACTTAGGTTCTTAAAAGGGTAGCGCATTCATGGGAGTACACTACATATTAGAAATTTGTTAATGCAAGGTATCAAGGATTTGATGTTCATCCTTTTTGTAAACTCATCAAGCTAATTGAGATTTAAATCTGTCTCTAAATTTAACCAATTACCTACTTATGGTTCTATTTTTGTACCAATTTAGTAATGTTCGTGAAGATTCTTAACATCGATACATAAATCATTTGAAGATAATACATATAGGTATTAGATACCTCGGTAATTGTTTCCAAATCAAAGTTAATTGTATACTCCGCTAATAAAACCTCATTGAAACCAAAATAAAGTTACACTTGGGTGTCGTCCGCACAGTAATGGATTGTGTAATAATTTAGGAGCGCATAAATATCCGAGGATTACATAGAAAATAAAACAGGTCCAAGGGCACTACCTTGCGGAACACCTTAAGTAATGTGTTTAAATTCCAGCAAATTGTTATTAAAGCATACTCGTTGTCGACGGTTACTTAAATAATTTAGAAACAATGTAATTGCGATATTATCCAATCTAAAGTATTTAATTTCTTGCATAATTTAAGTGGTATCGGTTCAATAACACCAACATGTGTACTTTCGGGAACCGTCTTGAATCGCATCGGAGTTATCACAGTATAAGCTTGGTAAACACCCCGCGATTTGTTTGTCCAATATTGATCAATTTCTTCCGCATTCGACTTTTTCGAAAACTTCCAATCCAAGGAAAAAGTTTCAAATAAAAAAAGTTGCTCCCATTCTTTACCCTTGCTTCTTTCCAATACAATACTTGGTGCCTATATCGAAAGGTAAGAGTGTCTTGCCTGTTGTTTTTACCCTTGAGAATTCTCACATCTGAATGTGGAAAAAATTTATATTTTCGTCAATTATTAAAATTTAATCGTCCTAATAATATATTTTATAAACAAATGTGTAACAATAACACGATTTATTGTCGTTTTTTAGTAAGAGCGAGTTAAACCAAAAATGAATTGTTTCTTATCTTAAAACGCATGGTAATTTGCAATCGCAATTTTAAAACTTAAGAAAAGTTCAAATCAATCTAAGGACGATACCACTTTTAGGGTAGAATCTTCCATTGTCACAACTGAAAGTATTGTCTTGCAGCTAATCTTCAATTATGTTCATGTCCGAGTATCTAAACACAGATTTAATTTATTTAAAACTTTGCCAAGTACTAAACTACAAAAAAATATGCTTAAAAGACCCACCAGAATCCAATGAATCACATTTCGTGGCGACATTTGAAATCTGTTACCATTACGCTATTAAACCATGAAATATTTATATTGGGCAAATTTCGAGAAATTTCTTAATATGTACGAAGAAGCACAGATTTATGATATTTTTCGTTATTAAATGTTGTTTACTTCCTTTAAGGATTATTCAGATATTACATGACAATTAAATATTAAAAGGTACAATAACAACTGACTAAAAGTCTGAACAAAAATAATAGCGTCACTAGATCCTGGATTCGTTTAAAAATAAAACGGGAATAAGTATGTCCTGTTTTGCATCCAGATAATTACAATCGACTTCAAGGAATAATCATCACCGTAATTTTAAAATAATAAATATGCACGCGTAAAAGTATACAGTTGCACCGAAGGTACGCCTCTGTGAGTAGGTACAAATTTCGGGCCAGTCATGTTGGAGCAACGTTTATAAAATATGAATAATTGCTTTTATTGGGACTTTTATTCGAGTTTTGGTTTTGTTTCGATGGGGCATCAACGTCAAAATTTAATGCCGTTTAATTCTCGGTTCGAATTAAGACGGATGGAGGTTCGGGGCGGGGCCAACGAGATGATCGCTTGAACTTGATGTCGTCTGACGCCATCTTCTCAGCTGGAGAGTGGACCGGGATCGCTTTAAGCAGATCTGGATTGACGATATGCTCTCTCTCCCGCGCATTACGTATGCATATCGGTGGGATTTTTTAAATAATTCGACTAACGATTAGCTAAATTGCATAAGCGGATTCGATTGATGGAGGTTTTTGAAAACTGTCAATCAGCTGGGAGCAGAGCCGATTACTGTTTCCTTCGACTAGTGACGCATGAAAGGCGGGTGGAGCCTCTCGGTACAAAATTATGAACATTCCCGAAAATTATGTAAATATTTAGCTAATTGCCATTTGCTTTGTATGTAGACATTTTTACGTAAATATTCTTTAGTTATACAGGGTGTTCCAGGTACGTGGTTATTAATTTCTAGGGCTGATTCTACATAAAAAAAAATATGAAAAAAAGTTTATATAGACATGGATCCGGAAATCCCTCCTAAAGGTGCTCTCAAATAGACCATATCCTAGTGGGAACCTAACCTGCATTAATACCTGGAGTAAAGAAAACGTCAACTCTCAAATAGACCATATCCTAGTGGATAGAAAAATAAGGGACAGGGTTAAAAACATTAAGGCAAAACAAGCAACAAACGACAAAACAGATCACAAAATATATGGAACACTAGTAATAAAGAATCAAAATGCAAAAAAAAAAGGTACAACAAAACAGAAAATGACACATCTCCCTGTTACAGAACGAAGAAATCAAAAAGAAATACCAGGAGGAGATAGAAAAACAATTAACAGGAAAGGAACTAAATTGGTCAACAATGACACGAAAACACTGCAATACAATGGTTTGGACAGGCGACGGAATCAAAAATGAAGAAGTGGACCAAGTGATAGCACAATAAAAGAGAATCTGAATTTTAATGGAAACGATGGAACGATAAAGCCCACCATCATACTTTCATACACCGACGATATACTCATCATCGCCGAGGAAGAACAAGACATCGTTAAATTTCTAGGAAACATGACACCACATCTGAATTCCTCTGGAATAAAAATAAACTTCAAGAAGAACCTAATAATGGTCCGAGACTCATTGACAAAAACAAGTCCAACAAGTGGGGAAGAATACAAAATGCGAGACTACAGAACCACAAATATAATGAAATACCTAGAAACATACCTAACGAATCAACTAAAAGGGAGGGAAACAGTAAGGGAAAGAATCAAAACAGCCTACAGAGTCACAAGAGCTCTACTACCCTTCATTGAGGACAATAAACCACCATGGTGCCTAACCAAAAATATATACTCGACCATCATAATGCCTACGATGATATATGGAGTCAAAAACGCAGCAACGACAAAGGCCAACAGAAGAAGCCTGAGAAGAGCTGAAAGGGACATTATCCAACTGCTGGCAAAAACAGTAAAATCACAAAAACGACAGAAAACGTCAACCTTACTAGAGGGAAGAACAATAATCAAAAGAATAGAATCATACGCAATGAAATACTGGGGACACGTACAAAGACGTGACACGACACACCTACTAAAGAAAGCGCTGCGACTGAACAGCAACAAACTGAAAATAGGGAGGCCATGCTACACATGGATAACAACAATCGAGAGGATTATAAATAAGCTAGGAAAGGATTATACACACTGGGAAAAATCGGGACAACAAAAAACGGAATACAAGAAAGAAATATCAAGGATATACACACTGCCAGACTCAGAAACAGAAAACTCAGAAGTAGAAAAGGAGAGAAGATGATCACAGACAGAAACTAAAAAGAAGCATCTCACAAAAACCTGAAAGTAAAAAGAAGCACGAAAACCTAAAAGAAGCATCTCATAAACGCCTACACTTTCCATCCGATGAAGACAGAAGGAAAACAAGAAGAAACATCTCACAAACACCTACACGCTCCATCCTATACTCCTACCCCATGCGTCATGCGGCTCTCGCTGCTGAAAACAAGCATGTCCAATGTCCAATCCAGTGTATGCAGTCGGTCCGGCGGTATATAAAAGCACCGGGGGTTTGTTCCGGCACACAATGGGATGATCCGTTGGTCGGTCGGGTGGAGTCGCATGAATGTGTAATAGACGACTGGGCGACTGCAGATGGACGTTCGGCGGGCGATCGGGCTGCGTGGTGGAACAAATCTCCATGCATCGGAATTGGCAGCAATGCCCACCTTACGCTGGCAAATCAATCAATCAACTCTTAATTTGCAATTTCTTTTTCTACGTTAACTTTCAGATATTTTACAGCATGTTATATTTCATAATTACTGAAAAATTGCGATACAAACAAAAAAGAAGTTAACCGTTATGCTCTTCGCCGATTTACTGCACTTTTTATATAATTGTTGCACATTCTATAGGATACTCTTCGCAGTTTTTTTGGAAATAATATTGCTTTTAGACATTTTTAGTTTAATTACAAAACATTAAAAAAAAACATGTAAAACTTTTTTTTTTTATTTAAAAAAATTTATAACTTTTTATTTATCGATCGATTTTGCTAAAAAAACAATAGGGTTCTTCCTCTAACACTAACTTACTGTCCAAATTTCAATACAATCGGACTTTTCGTTCTTAAGTTATCGTGCTTATAAGAAACGTGACGGACGGGCGGACAGACGGACGGACGGACAGGCGGATAGACGGACAGACAGACGGACGGACATTTTGAAAGTTGTTCAGAATTCGATCAACAATACAGTGATTGAAATTTTTGTCTGTACGAGCAATATTACCGGTTTTAGAAATGTGCCGATCGAAAGCAATAAGTATATTCTTCGATTTGTATTTGCGAAGAGTATAATAAGGACTGTATTATTTTATGTCCTACTGACTACACTAAAAGTTACCTTTGCAAAATTTACTTATTTCAGAAAATACTGACATTTATCAGGCGTTGATTTTAAGTATTTTATCCTTAAGCACTTTTCTTTACTAAAGTACGTTTTTCTCAGGATATGAGTGTCACTATTTTCAAAATTTCTCACTGAAAAGACACGATTTCACCAAAGATCCACAAGATAATTGAAAATATGGTCGTTTTTAATAAATCTAGGATTAAACCACTTTGTCATTAAATACCTTGGCACCCATGATCGATAGGCTCATAATACCTCATATCAGTGGAAATCTCCCTCAAGGCTATCATTTAATACCATAGTGTTCCATTTGAAAAAACTGAGAAAACGTCGATTTGGCGTTTTGTGACTGACTCGGTACAAAATGGCCGATATCGTTAAATCCGATAACAGTGGAGCTGACAATTTTTAACATAAGCTTGATCTCAAAAGAGTGCTGACATGTTATTTTACAGTATGTCTCACTTTTCATGATTCCCATATCACAGCTACCCTATTAACAATACGATTTAAAAAAAAAATAGGTGGAGACTTACTCATCAGGAGATTGTTCCACGGTAAAATATTGTTACGTGTTTCCACCTTTTAGGAAACACCCTGTATGAATCCGTGGGTTCTAAAATAATTTCAACAAGAGATAAACAACTAACCCTTTATTTAATAATTTACTGACTATACAATACTTCAAAATAACCTTTACACTTTGTTTACTTGAAATTTAACCTCACTTTTTCGCTATTAATTTCACTTTTATAAACTTCTTTTTAATAAACTTCCTCTTCTGCGCCGGTACTCGCGCCTTATATACTCTGAAATTACCTCTAGATTGAACCAGAATCTTCTCCCACAACACTCTAGAAAAGTTCATGGCTCTTTCTACAAGTTTCCAGTCACTATTAGTAGGCATAGGCGTATCAATTTCCCGTTCCAAGGGGGTGTAATTCATAACGATATTTAAAAATCCACCAGTGGCGTTCATCCTTATGAATGAAAATGAACCAAATTTTCTAGAAAAAGATATTAGGCAAAATTTTAACTGTGATAACAGTTAAAACTTTGCGTAATATATTTCTTTGGAAAATTAGGTTTATTTTCTTCACAAGGACGAACGCCACTGGTGGATTTTTAAATATTTTACCATGACACAATCTCCTGATGGGTAAATACCATCCACCCAAACTTTTGAAAAATCGCATTGCTAATAAGGACGCTGTGATATGGGAGTCATGTAGAGTGAGACACACTGTATATCGAGTGTTCCATTAAAAAAAAAGTTTACGACGCCACGTCTCAGTGGATCACCCTGTACATTTCAAAATAGCTTTAAACTACCTTTGTGCCCTGTACTATTCTGTTTTTAAAAATTATCGGTAACTGACACACCCTGTAGATTGATTTATATGCTACTGGTTCATCAAGTTATAAAAAACAGAACCATCAGAGAAAAAAATCATTTTATTTTTTCTTTATTTTCAAGAACACCTTTAAAATATGAAATAAATGAAAATAAATAATTTAATGGTATTCCTGTTCCACACAAAGTCTGTGTATTTAAAATAACATTAATAGATAACACTGTACCGTCGTTCTTACAACTGGAAATCATATTATGCGTATTTTATAAATGTTAAATTAATACCTACTATTTAATTTAATACTGTGGCTGTCCGCCGGATTTCTCGAGTAAGATAATTATCATTCAAACCCTTTTGTGCGATGGCCGTGGGATCTTATAAGAACAAACAAGTCTGGCATTTTAAACACCTCTATAACGACTATTTTGCTCATCAATTTGTTACGTGTCCTCTCTATATGCGCAGGGGGAATATTAATTTTTATCAAAGTCACATTAACCTCAAGAACTTAATATTGCAATTTTTTCATATTAATAAATCATTTATGTGTCAACCGCCCACTTTTCTGTGCACAACTGATCATTTAATTTATTTTCAGGTTCTCCACCCCTTACGGGAACCGGAACGGTACGAGTTGTAGTCCAAGACGTAAACGACCACAGTCCCGAATTCAAAAGACAGGCCTACCATGCCACCATATCGGAAAATTCGCCCATAGGAACCTGGATCTTGACTCCTGTGGCAACCGATAAAGATATGGGCTTGAATTCTAAAATCAGATACAGTCTTCTGGGTGACAAAGTCGACAGGTTTAAAGTAGACCAAGACACTGGCGTAGTCACCACAGCTCTGGCTCTAGACAGGGAAGACATCGATTCTTATTTCTTAACGCTAATGGCTCAAGATTGCTCAGCAACAGAACCCAGAGCTACAGCTGTGAATTTAACGATAATCGTTGCAGATGAAAACGACAATTCGCCAACGTTCTTTTCTACCAAATATGAGGTCTACATATCCGACAAAACCAAATCTGGCCAGTTTGTTTTTGGTGCGAGAGCAACAGATGATGATATCGGTACGAATAGTAAAATTGACTACCTTTTAACCGGAGAACACGCCAGCAATTTCACCATCAACGACGAAACCGGTGTTATAAAGGCTTTGAATGATCTGCAAAGATCATCAACTAGTATTTTCAACTTAGAAATTGAAGCCAAGGATAGAGGAAGGGTACCAAGAAAAGCCAGTACCGAATTGAAAGTTTTTCTGAAACCAGACCATTTGTTTCCACGATTCGCCACACCGACAAGAACGAGATTTATTCTAGCGGAAAATGTAGAAGATGGAAAAGTCATCGCCAGGTTCAAAGCAAATTCCCCAAAGAAAGGAGCAGTCGGTGAAGTGAAGTATGCAATTGCTGGAGGAAACATTGGAGAAGCCCTAAAAATAGACCGAAATACGGGAGAAGTCCAAGTTGCCGGAAAAGGGCTAGATTACGAGACTTCGCCCCAATACGAAGTATGGATAGAAGCCCAAGATTCGGACAATCCTCCATTGCGAAGCGTATTGCAGTTAACTATTAACGTAACTGACGCCAACGACAATCCGCCGATAATGAACAGTGCCCTGTATAACGCGTCTGTGCTCGAAGAAGAAGCTCCTCCTTTATTGGTGGTTAAAGTATCGGCTACTGATGCCGATTCTGGTGAGAATGGCCAAGTAACTTACAAACTCTTGGACGACTTCCAGGGTGCTTTTGAAATCGATTTGGAAACCGGGGAAATATACACCAACACTCGGTTAGACCGAGAAGATATTGCTAGTTATGAGTTAACAGTAGAAGCTATAGATCAAGGAATGCCACAACTCTCTGGAACGGCTACAGTTCTTGTAACAGTCCTGGACAAAAATGACAATCCACCAAGATTTACTAGACTATTCAGCGTTAACGTAACAGAAAATGCAGAGATTGGATCTTTCGTGATACGTGTCACCAGTTCGGATCAAGATATAGGCGAAAACGGCAATTCTACCTACAGTTTCACCGAAAATCCCGGGGAGAAATTCAAAATAGACCCGATCAGCGGCAACGTAACAGTGGTCGGGCACTTAGATCGTGAACAACAAGACGAATATATATTAAAAGTAGCTGCTGCGGATGGCGCCTGGAGATCCGAAACCCCTTTGACGATTACTATCCAGGATCAAAACGACAATGCCCCTGAATTTGAACATTCTTACTACAGTTTCAACTTCCCCGAGTTGCAGAGGGATATAGTATTTGTAGGACAAGTAACAGCAACTGACAGAGACAAACAAGGCCCCAATTCTGTAATAAGTTACTCCTTACAACAGCCCTCTGATCTATTTACTGTAGATCCAGCCTCAGGTGAAATTTTTAGCAAACGCAGTCTTAGATACAAATATACGCAGCTAGAATCATCACCGGAAAATATGTACTCGTTAACTATTTTAGCCACAGATAACGGAAAACCGCCGATGTCCTCTGAATGTTTAGTAACAGTAAACGTAGTCGATGCCAACAACAATGCGCCTAGTTTCGAGCAAAAGGAATATTTGTCACCAGTCCCTGAAGATGCCATTGAAGGACAACAACTACTGAAAGTAGTTGCGAAAGATGAACTCGACGTTGGAGTAAATGCAGAAATAGAATATGCAATTGTTGGAGGTAACGGTTCCAAGCATTTCTCAGTCGATAAAGTGAGCGGGTGGGTGGCGGTAAGAGAGAAAGTATATGGCGTCGGCACAGTCTACAACTTGAGAATACGAGCTACAGATAAAGGTATACCTCCACAGCAAGACGAAATTACTGTCACCCTTATCGTTACCGGCGAAAACAAATTTAATCCAGTGTTTACGGCTCTGAGTTACCAAGTAATAGTACCAGAAAACGAACCTTTGGGTTCTACTATTTTGACTGTTAGCGCTTCTGATGGAGACCAAGGACCCAATGGTATGATACGTTACCAAATTTCTGCTGGAAACGAAAGGAAAGAATTTGCAGTTGATCCCGTGTCTGGTGCTGTGACGATACTCCAACCATTAGACTACGATACCATCCAAGAGTATCATTTGAATATAACTGCGGAAGATTTGGGATTCAAACCTCGCAGAACCACCGCAATGTTGACAATTACCTTGACGGACATCAATGATAATTCTCCAATGTTCAATCAGTCCAGTTACGATGCCTACTTATCGGAAAATTTACCTCCAAACAGTTTCGTATACCAAGTATTGGCTACCGATATAGACTCGCCTAAAAACGCTATTATACAATACTCTATTTCTGACGGACCAGACAAAGATGTTTTTAATATTGATAAGAAAACTGGGAGAATTAATTCGAAGATCAGTTTCGATTACGAAGAGAAATTTTTGTACATTTTAAACTTAGTCGCTGCCAATCCAGACTCTACGATGTTTGGAGCGACCGAGGTGCGAGTTCATATTACCGGCGTTAACGAATTTTATCCCAGATTCATTCAGCCCGTCTTCCACTTCGATGTGTCAGAATCTACAGAGGTCGGAACTAAAGTCGGCACGATTCAAGCTACAGATCAAGATGCCGGAGATGATGGCAAAGTATATTACCTATTCGTGGGTTCAAGCAACGACAAAGGTTTCAGTATAAACACGGAAACGGGTACCATCAGCGTTTCAAGAAACCTAGACAGAGAGACCCAAAGTAGAATAGTGCTCACGGTTATGGCTAAAAATGCGGGAGGTATACGAGGAAATGATACCGACGAAGCTCAAGTTATTGTAACAGTACAAGACGGTAACGATCCTCCAGAATTTCTGCAAGACTTGTACCAAGCGGAAATATCTGAAGGTGCAAACGTGGGAACCAAGGTAATAACTGTTAAAGCTGTCGACAAAGATGTCCGTTCCCAAAACAATCAGTTCAGCTATTCTATTATAGGAGGAAATATAGACCAAGCTTTTAAAATCGATCCACAAACGGGTGAGATACAAACAGCTAGGGCTTTGGACAGGGAAACTATTCCTGTTTACTCCTTGGTTATTGGCGCTATTGACACAGGAATACCGCCACAAACTGGCACATCCTTAGTTAAAATTCAAGTAACCGATATTAACGACAACGGTCCTATATTCGATCCTCCGCAGGTTGTAGGAAAAGTAATGGAGAATGAACCGCCAAATACCAAAATAATGACCTTATCAGCCAAGGACCCGGACCTGCCTCCAAATGGAGCCCCATTCACTTATAAATTAATCGGAGGTAAACACAAAGACTATGTGAAAATAGATAAGCACACCGGCGTTGTAGTAACAACCAAAGTGATTGATAGAGAATTAACCCCTGAATTAAATATTATCATTGAAGTTGAGGATAGCGGCACACCTAGAATGAAATCACAGCATGATGTTAAAATTGAAATTTTAGATGAAAACGACAGTCCTTCGAGTTCCAGATCGGTACACATAATGGTTTACGTGTTTAATGGGGCTTTTCCAGTGGGCAAAATTGCAGACGTGCATCCGAACGATCCCGATTTGACAGGCGACTACAAATGTAAAATTACACAGTCTGCAGTTGACGTGCTTTCTATTCCATCTGGCTGCAATCTACACACAACTGATACTGCGTCTCCGCAAGGGTATTCCTTGACTATATCTGGAAATGACGGAAAGCATTCTGATGTTACTTCCACTGTGACGGTCGAATTCCTCCCATTTAACAATGCAACTGTAGAAAACTCAGTAACACTACGAATCGCCAATACAACAGCTGAATATTTTCTAGCACAACATTACCGAAGGTTAACAGATATACTTAAAACCCTGTTGACCGCCGATGACGTTCTGAAACTATACAGTCTTTATGAAAACGAAGACAGTCTGGAGATAAACCTGGCCATCAAAGCTGAGGTCGGTTATAGAAGCAAATTTTACACCGCAGAAAGAATTCAAAAGAAACGTGAAGCTCTGATAAACCTGTTCCAAAATTCAGACTTGAAAATAGGGTACACTCCCTGCAACGACAACACTTGCGAAAACGGCGGCATATGCACCGAAACGATATCGGTAAAAAGAGACACAAAAATAACCGACAGTCAAAACATAATTTTTACGTCACCCTTGGTAGTTCACGAATATAACTGCCAGTGCGCTGGCGGTTTTACTGGCACTACTTGTAGCAAGAGGCAAGATCCTTGCTTACCAAATCCTTGCAATTCAGGCGGGCAATGCAGACGACACGGCTTCAACTTTCAATGCATTTGCCCACCAAACAAAGATGGACGTCACTGCGAACTGGAACGAGGTGATGCTTGTTCCGAAAATCCTTGTCAAAATGGAGGATCTTGCCGAGAAAGTCCAGATGGTTCGTCATTCTTTTGTCTATGTAGATCTGGGTATAGGGGCAATCAATGTGAGGCACTTGCAGATTCTTGTCGACCAAATCCTTGTTTACACGGTGGTCTTTGCGTCAGCTTAAAGCCCGGATATAAATGTAGCTGTACCGACGGAAGATATGGTAGACACTGCGATAAATCCACTTACGGATTCAACGAGTTATCTTACATGACTTTCCCATCTCTAGATGCTGCTACCAATGACATTTCGTTTATTTTTGCGACAACGAAGCCTGACGCGCTGCTCATATACAATTTTGGATTGCAAACCGGCGGAAGAAGCGATTTTGTGGCGGTCGAACTAGTGCGTGGGCGTGCTGTATTCTCATTTGGCGGAGCCCGAACTGCGATCACATCTATTAGCGTTGGAGGGAAGGCAAACAGCTTGGCTGATGGTAATTGGCATAAAATAACAGCCACTAGAAATGGAAGAGTCGTTTCATTAAGCGTTGGGCCCTGTACGGAACAAGGTGATGTGTGTGAGGAATGCCGACCAGGAGATAACAGCTGCTATGCTGATGACATAGGACCTAGTGGGTAAGTAAACATTTTCCAGCTTTATAAACTAATCCCTAAAGATTTACAAAATTGTATTTTTGGATGTAAATTTTAAGGGTGCCATTTTGTAGTAACGAATCCACAACAAAACGAGAGCACTAATTGGTTACATTTTTTCGCCATATAGTATAATTTAAATAATGCCCTACTAAATTTCATAGCCTAGATGTGGAATCTGTGTTCTTTGATTTTTGTCTGGGACTACAAACATCAATATAATTTAGATAGCAAGAAAAATTTTCTTTCGTGAGTTAATATTTTCTTAAAGAATCTTGACAAAGATAGTCAGAAAGTAGTTGCCTGACTGGAACACAATATGTTGGTTTAAACATCTCATGCATACGTAGTATGCGCGTTCCATTGATTTTAATTCCGAAGAATTTACTGGATAAGGCAAGACTATTCAAAAGCCTCTACAACTTTTGCAGCTTATAAAATTATTCCAATTTTTGTCCGCAACAGTGTTTTCGTGTGTATCTATATTGATTAATTCGTTATTGCCGACTGTTAAACATTGATTTTGTCAAATATAACACTGATTTGTGTTTAACTGTGCATTAATTTCTGGCCTACTATATCACGTTATCAATGTATCATTTTGTTTTCAGAACCCTGAATTTCAATGGTCAACACCTGCTAGTTGGAGGCCTACGCAGTGCTGATCCGGTTCTCGAACGACCAGGACAAGTACACTCCGACGACCTCGTTGGTTGTGTTCATAGTGTTTCCATAAATGGTCGTCAGCTCAATCTAAGCCAACCCTTAGAATCGACGGGAATAGAAAACAAATGCATTCGAAGAGGATCCTGCACTAAGCCGTCTAGTGACCCGTGCCTTGGATTCGGAACGTGCATAGACCGTTGGAGCACCGTCAGCTGCAATTGCGGAGAAAACTTAATCGCACCGAATTGCCACAACGCCCTCCAGCCAGTCAGCCTCAGCGATGGAGGATTTATAGAATTTTCCATATCCAAAAAACATAATAGAATGCAACTATTGGAGACGTTGTATGAAGGATCCACGCTGTGGAATCATCAACGAAAAGTTAGATCCACAACGCCAGTGCACAACACACCAATCTACGATTCACCTGCGAAGAGTCTAAGCCTGCTGTTCCGGACCGTCAAACAGAACGGAATTATTTTGTACACCACTAGTAATAAACATTACACATCGATGGAGTTAATAAACGGGCAAATTGTTTACGTAAGTAAGCTGTCGAATGTAGTCAATATGACCGACACCCATCCAACTGTGACTGACGGCCATTGGCATAACCTCACCTTGCACTCGCATAGTCGTGGTCTAAAGATGATTTTAGATGGGCAAAAAATTGGCGATGAATTAGACTCTGCAGGTGTCCACGACTTTTTGGATCCCTATCTGACGTATCTTTCTATCGGCGGAGCAACGAGAAACGCTTATTATGCCCGTGATTCTTTACCGGAACCGTTCGAGGGTTGCTTTGCCAACTTCACAGTAAACAATGAAATTCAACCGTTCAACGGCTCCGGCAGTATATTCCCTGAAGTTATTCTGCGAGGAAAGATCTCCAAGGACTGTAATGGGCCAATTGGAGTTGGAACTGCCGCAGCTCCCGACCCCTTAAGCATTGGAATAACTCTTGTTATTGTTTTCTTCGTCGTCTTACTTGTTGCCATATTAGTTTCATTTGTAGTTTTTAGACTACGAAAACAATATAAAGAGAAGGGAGGCGCATCGAATAGCCCGTCAGGAATACACAGCAAACAAAATGGTGGGGCTACCATGATGGGAAGTAACGGTTTGAATACGGTGAATGACAATGTTTTAGGAAGGGGGATGCATGCCGCAGATAATTCGATGGCTTATCACGCAGACGGGGATGTGATACGAGGCATTGGTGGACATCCACTGGTTGGACCTGAACTGTTGTCAAAAAAATATAAAGAAAGAGAAATAATACAAGGAGAAATGCCAAGACCGCAAAGGCCAGACATTATCGAGAGAGAGGTGGTAAGCAAGAGTCCGCCGATGCGCGAGGAACATCATCCGCCTCTCCCGCCAACTTCTAACCACAACCACGATCATGGACCAAACGATCTAAACTCGGAAATGCCCGAACACTACGACTTGGAAAATGCCAGTTCTATTGCGCCCTCTGACATAGACATAGTGTACCATTACAAGGGGTATCGTGAAGCGGGCGGGGTTCGAAAGTATAAAGCTACTCCTCCACCTGTGGCGGGCTACCACCACAAGCACTCCGCAGCGCAAGCTCAAGCCCAGCATCGTCATTCACCGCACCACCCCACAGGGTACCCACCTAGGGCCCCACCGGTAACTAGTCCCAGTGCGAGACCTCACCAAAGTACGCCCTTAGCTCGATTAAGCCCCAGTAGTGAAATGAGTGCTCAGCAGCCTAGGATATTGACATTGCACGACATCAGTGGAAAGCCTCTGCAAAGTGCACTTTTAGCCACCACCTCAAGCTCGGGAGGTGTCGGTAAAGACGTTTTACATAGCAATAGTGAACGCAGCTTGAACAGTCCGGTGATGTCCCAGTTAAGCGGACAGAGTTCTAGTAGTAGAAAGGCAGCGGCGCCTCCTCCCGTTACCTCGGCCTCTCCCGGAATGGGGTTGACCGCTGAAGAAATCGAAAGACTGAATTCCCGCCCCCGCACCTCTAGTTTAGTATCCACGCTCGATGCCGTATCGAGCTCAAGCGAAGCACCACGAGGGGGCGGAAATAACCACTTAAATCATATGCGCCATTCGCCAGTGCCAGAAACTCACCATAGTAGCACAACGACAGACGAGAGTGGCAACGATAGTTTTACTTGTTCTGAGATAGAGTACGACAATGCCAGTATTACTGGAGATAAATATAAGCCGAGTGAGTCAGAGTCGAGACGGAATGACTCGAATTCTGGCAGCAAAAGCAATATACCCCCACCATCGTATGACGGCTTTGACTCCTCGTATAGAGGATCCATGAGTACTCTAGTAGCGTCGGACGATGAATTGGGGGGACCCATGTATAGACCAGGAACGGGTTCCCCACCCACTACAGCCTTGGGCTGGGATTATTTGCTCAATTGGGGGCCGAATTTCGAAAGTTTAGCAGGAGTTTTCAAGGACATTGCGGAGTTACCGGATTCAGTGAACGGACGCGTTCCTTCGTCCTTAAGACTAACGAATGCCCCTAAACCTTCCGAAGAGTATGTATAGTGAATAGTGTGCTATTATGCAATTCAAAGACGTTTTAAATAAATTCCTATTACCCCTTGTATCAAGGATGTTTGTAATTTTCTTGCCATATTTTTTGTAATTTTATTTGTAAATTAATTGATTGTAATTTTGTTTCCCATGATTTTTAAAGACTTGTACATATTTTTATACTAAAGTCATTTGAAGTAGAAATAAATATTTAATAAAAACTAACTTTAAATATTAATGTGTTTGTCATTAAACTAGACAACTGGCGCAGCACATAGGAAAAATCTTGTAATTTTTAAATGAGTAAATTTCCAATTATGTGATGCAAAGTCAAAATGCCGATTCTCGTTTCGCTGCAATTTACATGAAAATCGATTTTTTAAATAGGACAATCCATTTGGCATATTTGGATCCTGCTGGCCCAAACACATATCGTGTATAATCTTAGTATTTGAGAAGATAATTCTTTGCAGGTCGCTGTTTAACAATTTTCACCAAGTCAGAACCCAGAATATCTGAGGGTTGGATCATATGTATTTTGGCAGGCAAGATCCAAGTGTGCAAAGATATACAGGTCGTCCCATTTGAAAATTCGATTTTCGTGTAAATCACGTCAGAGCCGAAAATCATCAATTTTGACTCTTTATATCACATTGGAAAGTCTATCTTATATCGCTATAGCAAAGTTTAAAATAAACCATACGCCTATTCAAAAGTTGCAAGAGTGATCTTATAGGCTAAGCCGTCCGATATAATATGTAGTTCAATGGTGTGATTTCTTTTAGAACAAATATAAGTAGAGTCAAGTGGGGTAAATGCAACATGCAAAAATTAGGGTAAAAGTGGAACATCATGTAATTTAACTAACATCATTTTCCCTTCAATTGATCTAATTTATAAAAAAAATCTAATAGCTATTATTTCAACAAGGTGTTTGGTAAGTAAGTCGATATCTTGATCGACACACAGCGGGACAAAACTGTAGTGTTTCACCCAAATTAATTTTTAGACCGTAAAATTAAAGACTTTAAGACGCTTTTTTTTAAATGTATTTTTACTAAAAAAAAATCGGTAAAGGTATTTACACAGAACTTCCCTCGTTATTTGTGCATGACGATCACTAAAAAAATATTAAATACGAAATGACATTGAGAATAATAATGGAAATATAGTTATTGTAATTATTACAAAGAAATCCTGATAACTTTTGGTCAAAAAAATAGTGCTCATCCAACAGCAAAAGTTCAATACTAAATAACAGGTCTCCCATAAATTATTTCTTGGGATGACCACCCTGTATATTTTCCAATAAAAGTATAATAGCATATGTCAAATAGTATTGCCATTAGACAGTTCCACATTCACGCAGTGAAGTGGAAGTATAGTGGTGGTTAAAAATTTAATTTTTTTTTTGAAATTTTTCAAAACTGTTTGTTAAAAATGTTCACTCCTTTTTCTTCTGCAATAGGTTCAGATTGTCATGAAACATGGAAATTTTAAATTTGAGCAAAGAAAAAAAAATTCCATCTTTCTGTTTTAGTGGTTAAAAATTTTAAAAAAATGTGTGAAAAAATTTTCCAATTTTTTTTTTCTGAAATAGGTTTAGAATGTCATGAAACGTGAAAATTTTAAATTTCAGCAAAAACAAATTTTTCCGTCTATTCTCATGGTAATTTTTTTTCCAAAGTGGTAAAAAAAAATTCATCCATTCTATAGTAAGTAGTGAAATAGATTTTATCATTTTTTTTGTTTGTTTGAATAGGTTTAGAATGCTATGGAAACGTTGAAATTTTAAATTTGAACAAAGAAAAAAAAAATTTTTTTTGAAATTTTTTCAAAATCTTGGTTAAAAAATTTTCAAAATTTTTTCTTCTGAAATAGGTTTAGAATGTCATGAAACGTGTATATTTTAAATTTGAGCAAAAAAAATTTTCCATCTATTCTAGTGGTAATTTTTTTTCCAAAATGGTAAAAAAATGTTACAATTTTTTTTCTTCCGAAATAGGTTTGGAATGTCATGAAGCCTGGAAATTTTAAATTTGAGCAAACAAAATATTTTCTTCTATTCTATAGTAAGTACCTATTTAGTGATGAATACATAAATTTTTTCAAGAAAATTTTTCGGAAAAATTTTTAAATTCGTTTTAATACGTTTAGAATGCCGTGGAAACGTGGAAATTTTAAATTTGAACAAAAAAAAAATTCCACCTATTTTGGTGGTAAAAATTTTTTCAAAAATGTTGGTAAAAAAATTTTCAAATTTTTTATTTTTTTTGAAATGCGTTTAGAATGCCATGAAACGTGAAATTTTTAAATTTGAAGAAAGAAAAAAATTCTCATATTTTAGTGATAAAATTTTTTTCAAAAATGGTGAAAAAAATTTTCAAATTTTTTTTTTCTGAAATAGGTTTAGCGCGTTTAAAAATGAATTATTATTTGTTTGCTTATAATTGTATTGAAACATTCTTTATAGGATTTTGCAAACAGCAGAAAAATTAACTATCTATAAAAGAAAAACTTTGTGTAGAAATATTAATGAAATCTTTGCATTCTTTCGATAACCTGAATTCTGGTTATGCTAGCAAATTAAAAACCTAAAATGAATTTGTCTAATTTCTTATTTGACAATTCTCATTCTAACACTAGCATCCACACAGTCCCCTACGGCCATGCAGATTAAACTAGTATCCACATAACCCCCTACGATTATGAAGATTCAGTTAAAAATGAGAACAAAGACCTTTGTTCTCATTTGTGTGGATGCTAGTGTTAGAATGAGAATTGTCAAATAAGAAATTAGACAAATTCATTTTAGGTTTTTAATTTGCTAGCATAACCAGAATTCAGGTTATCGAAAGAATGCAAAGATTTCATTAATATTTCTACACAAAGTTTTTCTTTTATAGATAGTTGATTTTTCTGCTGTTTGCAAAATCCTATAAAGAATGTTTCAATAGGTTTAGCGCGTAATGAAACGTGGAAATTTTAAATTTGAGCAAAAAAAAATTTTTACATCTTGGTAAAAATTTTTTCAAAAATGTTGCAAAAAAATTTTCAAATTTTTTTTTTTTTCTGAAATTGGTTTAGCGCGTCATGAAACGTGGAAAATTCGAGCAAAAAAAAAATTTTTTCACTATTTATTCCGTTTAGACGGTCCATCCTGTATATTTTCCAGTGAAATTTCTACCATGTCTTCGCTGACAGTAGCGTCAACTATCTACCAAATTTGACTGCTATCCTTCAAGTAGTTTTTTAGTAAATGCACCAACAGACAGACAGACAGACAGACAGACTGACGGAATTGAAAAACCTATATTTTCGTAATCTCCGTGATCTGAAACGTCAGAATCCGAAAAAATCTCGGAGGGTGATTTTTTCTCGAATACAATACTTCCCTTCGGTATGTGAGGGAAGTAATATGTTTTTTCTTCAATGAAAATCAGTGTCAAAGTCAAACTTATAAATATTTTCAATTCAATTTGCAAATGACCTGACAAATTATTTATTAAATATTTTCAGAATTTAAAGTGCTAAATTGTTCATTTCCTATGGATTTACTTGACATGAAATTAATGTCAAATACATTATGTTTATGCTTTTGGCAGCTGTCAAATAAATCTTCAGTGAATTTATTGAAAATGCCATTTTTATGTATTTTCGTAATTCGGTGTTTTCACAAATTTTAAAATCTATTTGAATGTGGAGATAATACTTAATTATGGTTAAAAAAATTGAATTTTCCCAAGCAATCGATTTATTGCAATATTAATGGCCAGTTTAATTAAACAAAACACAATATGCCATAGAATTAGACGAAAATGGTTGCTCGGGGGTTTTTGGGGTCGCTGATCACGAATCTGAATTTGGAAAATTCAAAATGGCGGATCGGAAATCGGGCCAATTTTCCAGAAAAAATGAGAATGGATATCTTGGCCTTGAAAATCTGTACTCGGGGGGTTTTCGAGCTCGCTGATTACGAATCCGAGGTCTAATTTGGTAAATTATAAATGAAGTAGAGTCAATTTCTCAGGAAAACTCGTATTTCTTTCGCTTTTGGGCTGAAAATGAGTACTCGGGAATTTTTGAGGTCACTAATCAGGAATCAGAAATCCAATTCATGAAATTCAATGTGGCGTACAGGAATAAGTCCATTGGGAAAGTAGGAACTTGAGTTTTCGTTATCGCTGATAACTATCTAATGTCCAATTAGGGAGAATTCAAAATGACAGACCGGAAGTAGTATATTCTTCAGAGGACACTCGTATCTTTCATACTTTCAGCCCAAAATAAAATAAATTGACGTCACTTCCGGTTCGCCATTTTGAATTTATTAAATTAAGTCGAATTCGTAATCAGCGACCTCGAAAACCTCCGAATACAGATTTTCAAGGTCAAGATATCCATTCTCATTTTTTTTTTTGGAAAATGGCCCGATTTCCGGTCAACCATTTTGAATTTCCCAAATTGGACTTCAGATTCATGACCAGCAACCCCAAAAATCCCCGAGTAACCATTTTCGTCTAATTCTATGGCACATTGTGTATGCTAACAATAACAATTTTTTCAATTAATTTAATCAAATTGGCCATTAATATTGACCAATTGTTGGGAACAAAAATGGAACCAAACATTTCCGCCAAAAAATAAAAGGTACTGTTTTTTCTAAATGCCTTTCTGAACTCTGCAACAAAAATGAAGTCAATTGACCCTGTACCTTTTTTGGAGGTTTTCAGATTTTGCATGGTAAAATAACGCGACTATATATATTTATGACCTGTAGTCATTTTAATTGGAAAAAAACATTTTTTTAGTAAAAATTCAATTTTAGATCAAAATTATAAAAAATTATATAGTCGACTGCTATTAGGTTTTTATCTTGGAACCCAGGTATAAAGAAAGGATTTTCATGTTTTTTTTTTTTGCATTGAGTTTCTAATATAGATAAAAAAATTTACCGTTTAAAAATTGCCGCTTTTTACTTGGGGTGGGTAAAAAAGTTAAATAGTAACCACTGAATCTGATATAGAATCATATTGTAAGAAAAAAAAGGTGGTTTACAAAAGGACCCCGCAGTTTTTTATAGTAAAAATGGGTTTCAGTCGATTGTTCTAAAAATATTCTCCTGGGTCCCCTGATTAAAATTCTCTTTGACCACCAGTCCGACCAAATTCGATTTTTTGATCTAGAGGCGATTGAAATTGTGAACATCTGCGAAGGTCTGCTTAAATGTTCCATAAAAATTCTGAAAATATTCAGGCTCATATTTTGGAGAAAAATAAGTATCTTTTGTCTGTTGGTGTTTTTTTTTTTTTAAGTGAGGTCACTTGGGGTATTTGGGCCATGATTTTACAACCTGAGCGAGAAGATTATACTTTGAACTTGCCTGAGAACCACTAATAATTTATATTAATATCTAAAATATTTTTTTATATATATATAATACAATATACAGTCTTTAAATATGTAATATTCAAATCCCGAGTCAAATTTAATTTTCTTTATAATTATAATTAAATAATAAAAAGTCTGATGGGCCCAGTTACCCCTAGAAATTGGGGCCACTGGACCATACGTGTCTTGGTTTCATACAAACGATTGTTATTTGAACTGGGGTAAGTGGGCGTGTTGGTTAACATGTAAACTTCGTACAAAAATTACCACAAGTCATTTAAACCACACCATAGTCGAGTTGTCGACGATGTAAGAGAACTACTACATAACAATTCGGTGTGAAATGTATTCTTTAGGAATAACACAACTTCTGTTAAAGTAAAAAGGGCAAAGTTAAATGTAAAAGACATTCAATTTCAAGTAAGCATAAATAACACAGGCCCACAAAAAAAAGTGATCTGCACCAGGGACCTGACATAGTAATCCTATGTATTTCGACGTGCTGAACACGAATCCAATGTCCATTTAGCTCCGTTACCCACCAACTTTTTGTAAATCGCGAAAATAATCTAAAGAAATGAGGTTGCTTAGGCTATTTTCGCAATTTACAAAAAAATGGTGGGTGATGGAGCTAAACGGACATCAGATTCGTGTTCAACACATCAAAATACATAGGGATTAATATGTCGGGTCCCGGGTTCAGATCGCTATTTTTTGTGTGACTGTGCGCAGTGATCTTACATCTACCTAATAAATAAAAACAAAAACAACATACTTAATGTGCTTGGGGTAACTTGGTCCCAGTCGTGCCCAGATGCCCCAATTAACTGGCTCACTTACCCCATTTTTGAAAAATTGTGGGGGTAACTGGGCCACCCATTTAAGCTTATGACCTAAAGCAGAATACATGCTTGCAATAATATTTTAGGGATATATCATGCTTCGAATTTATGCTAAATTAACTGTGACGTTGATAATATATATATACAGCAAACCTGTAGATATTTCATAAAAATCAAGATTACATCACGTTGCTATGAAAATTTTGCACTGCAAAATTTAAAAAATTGCGACATGAAAGCAACAACACTCAGAAACATGAGACTAATTGTTGTAGTGAGATGACATTGTCCTTCTGTGCTGCCAACTGCTTGAAGTGAAATTACCCCCACAAGTTTCTACGGAAAAAAACCATGGCCCAGTTACCCCCTGGGCCCAGATACCCCAACTGACCTTGCTTCCTTCTCCCAGAAAAAAATAACAAAAAAAATAATTTTTTTTGTAATTTTTTTACGGGAAAAGGAATCACTTTGAAGAAAAGGTTGGGGTGGAGGGCATGCGTTGATTATTTTTACTTAAAGAATATGCCTGAATATTTTGGGATCTTTCTGAAGTAGAAAAAAATTAAAATCCAGGCAAATTCTTGGTGAAAATTATTTTTGTCTAAGAAATTCAGAAAACCGGCAGGCGTGTTCTTTGAACAAAAATAATCAACTAATGCCCATCAAACTTTTTCTTCAAAGTGCTTCCTTTTCCTGTAAAAAAAAATACAAGAAAAATTATTTTTTTTGTTTTTTTTTAAGAATCCTTCAGTGGACAAAATATCTGTGTGCTAAAATAGCATTTACTTAGTATGAAATTTCCTCCTTTTGAAAAAGTAGGTGCCAAAGGATCGACTCCACTATGTGAACAGCAACTCCAATATATAATTTTCAACATATTCAACATTTTCAACATAGAGGTATCAGAATAACTCTAAGGTCTGCCGTTATAGTTAAGTAGGTATCTAAATAAATACGAGATTGCATCTAGAGGTTACTCTAATAAGTTTCCTTATGTCTTAGACGTCTTGCAATTAAAGAAATAGGTAAATTGTTTAAATATACGAGGTAAATTTGAAACACAAAGAATTTCTTTGTTGAAATACATTCTCATAGTGAGGTTATGAGTAACATTTAGTTCAATTTGAAAATAAATTGTAAAAACTTACATGTTTACATTGCTGCAGATTGCCCTTCATAAATCATCGAAGCACACTACAATACTCTATAGATATCTCCATTGGAATTTGTGCAGCATTATAATAATAATATATGTATTTGGATTCATCACTACACTTTCGCACTCAAAATGGTACACCGTACGCCTACTATTACGTATAATAACAACTGCCTAACTGCCACTCACTTTTCCAGCCTTTTTGTACACTATAAAAGTAATAATAGGTAGATACTCCGTTTGCTGCAAAAAATTACCGGTCTGGGCTTTTTGCTTGCTCCTTGTCAGTATAGGTGCAGGTGAGAAATGCTTTCAAAGTATACCTACCGGTACATGGTGGTACATGTCCGGGCGTTGGACGCGGTCATACTTATGTAATCTGATAAATTCAAATGATATTTCATATCGACGTTTTGTTGACTTTTTGTTTGCTTGCAATGTGTTAACTTAATATTGTTTCCAGACGTCGAGAACAATCCAAAAATAACCCGGCCAACATTTTCTGTCGTCAGGTTGGGCCCTAGGCCCAACTTCCGGAAATCCCGGAAAGAGGCGGCTCTCGACTAAATAAGTAAATACTTACTGCAATAAAATATGATCATTGAAATTTTGGATACCTACATCTTAAACATGATTTTTCTAAAGCTGAAGTGCTATTACCAGATTTTTTTTTATCACCGAAACTTAATCATTGTCTCATTATATCACGCCTATTTTCCTATTTAGTATTAGAAACTTAGTGAGGAGCAGCGAGACTATTTCATGCTTGCGTAGTAACAGCCAAGTCCGAGTCCTAAACTATTTTCTATATAGGTATTTAATGTGCCTTTTCGTCTTGTCTTATCTGTCACAGTTAGGAACAGGTATCTGGAACGGATATGACTTTCTCACAGGAACAGGTTGGAACTGTTACCTAAAAATACTGGTTTAGCTCATCTCTAAATGCAAGTTAACTAATAAATTTGCCCCTGAGAGGAATTTGCCCCTTTTTACAGTTTTTCCGTCGAATAGGGTTGGCAACACTGAATTTGGATTTAACGGCTATCTTTGTCTAATTTTATTTTCTCTGACTTGTTGTGTACAGTGTTGCCATTCTGCCAGTAATTATTGGAATTTGCCAGGAATAGAGTCCTGCCAGTAAATTTGCCAGGATTGACCTAATACCAGGAACGACTTGTTAAGGATGTCGATTTGGAACAAATTTCCATTTTTTTTTTTAGTAACATTATATATGAACTACAAAGATAAGCCTCCCGAAATTGCAACCTAGGGGTAAAAAATTGTGCCCTCCCTCCTACTCTTCAGAATTATACGATATGTTACTACCCCAGGCCCTGATTTTCTCTCGACGACCCTCATGGGAATACAATATCGCGAATTTTTGCCCGGAAATGCCAGGGATACAATCAAGTTTCACCAGTAATTTCGTTTTGACCTCGTGGCAACACTGGTTGTGTGTTTATCCAAAGATTAGAGATCGAACTAAACTATTTATGGACTTGTTTTCTTTGGTACAGATTTGAGTTGATTAAAAACGAGTGTTTAACTCTCTATATAGAAGTCGTTAAATAATACTGATCGAGAAATATTCAACAATATTTAGCAATTCTTGTCCGAAAGTTGGAAAATATTGTTATGCCGCGCGGAGTGACAGTCATTCACGTTAATAGGCGTGTGTAAGCATTAAGCATCTGAAAAGTTGGAGAAAATGTTGTGGAGTGACGAGTGACAGTCATTCTCTTTAGTAAGAGTGTAAGCGTTGAAGTTGGAGACGTTCTGATAATATCTTAGAGTATGAAAGATAATCTTTCTTAGTCTAAGGTTGGCACAAACTACAAAGAGTATAACTCTTTGGGTTGGCAACTACACACACACCGACACACCATCGTAACTATAGTCTGTTTTTAAACCAGGAGGAGTAAATATGGAAGTTCCATTCACACCATAAAAGTAACTAAAAAAATACACTAAAAAATTTTTGGCGTTTTGGGCAACCAACAATACATAACTACAATGTTTTTGTACGAATTTTATTACATTATATAATGCATCCACTTCTATTTGACCTCTAGGTATTGTATATAACATCCGTACCATTTACGCAATATAAGGCACGAAGTAATTGGCCACTCTTACCTTCAGATTTATACAAAAGGGATTAAAAACTGATATATACTATGCAAACAATAAAATAGAAATTATAACCAAATAGTTTATGACATAAAATTAATTTTTTTACAATATGTCAAAATTTGTGTAAAACTGGCGAGGGCGTATCCAATCACAGATCTAAGATTTAGCACGTTAAATTTAAAACGCTCCTCCTGGTTTAAAAACAGACTATAAGATAAGCAAAGAATTTTTTATATAAATTCTTTGATCATAAGCTGCTTTCGTTCAGCAGAGTGATTCGTATTCGTGATTATATATATAGGTTTGTTCATTTGTGTTGCTAGAATATGAGATCAACTGATTTTAAAAAATCACATTTTAGCAGGTTGTTTTGACAAATGACAGCATTTCCAATCAAAACAATTCAAAACACAAACGAACACGTGAAAGGTGGTATGTTGTAGGATTTCGAATTTTGTAGGGTTATACAATATTGCACCTACTGCTAATTCATAATTAATCACCTTGTAAAAAATATATATATATATATATATATATCTATATAAATATTAATAATTTAAGTAGGCAGAGGTACCTAATTAATTATGTTTTACTCAATATTACAAATTTCACTCGCCCTCGGCTTTCAGAATGTAATGATCATCTTGCACAACCCTTACGATGGCATTTAAGGTCGGGATCGAAATGTCAAAAAGTGTATATGTGGTTGCCTAATAATCATTAAAATTCCATCAAATCGACACTTGGTATTTCATAAATAACTTTTTTACAAGTAATTCAAACGGAGTTTTAAAGTGGGCAGTATTATAACAGAAGTCGGCCAAATACGACTGACCTGTTTGTTTCTTTTCTAAGTGCACAATAAATTCGGAATAAATTTTTAAAATTGCCTAATTATCAGACGATACATTTGTAGCTATATTAGATAATCAGAGTTATTTAAGTACATTTAATTAGGTCGTATTGATGCGTATTACAGTCATTATCTTTTATCAGTGTAAAAATTTGCATAAAATTGATTTTGTAAATTGTAATGTATGAAATCAATTTTTAACACAAATCGATGAGTCATCAGAATAATTGTAAAGAATATTAAGAATAAGTTCAGCATGTAACTAGAAGATGGCGCCAATAGCCTTATGAATGAAAGGGGGTAATGATTTTGATTTATGAATGAAATGAAAAGTGACACATTTAAATTTGATAAATAAACTAAACAATGAAAGTATTATTAAATGGTCAATAGTTTGCAACTGTATTCAAGCACTAAAATGGCACTATATCCCAAGTATATAATATATACAATAAATTCTTTTAATTTTTGTCAAAAATTGGGTGAATTTTCAATAAATGTAAATATATAAATTAGGTTCGAACCCTGAATATGGTTCATGGCATTGGTGTTTTAATCAACTGTCCATAACTTTATCTCGTTTATGCTTCCGCAGAAAGGAGTATCTTATATTTCAATGTGTGACTGCTTCACCGAAAGGAAACAACGTGTAACCCAAAACCCTGAAGTTACAGGTCCCGGGTTCAACTGCTGGCAACTGAACTTTTTTTTTATATTTTGTAACGATTAATATCCTTTTTCACAAATTCTGGTTGGATTTGACGACAGAAATTATGTTCTTTTTTTCATATAATAATTTATCTCTTTCATGTGATGGTAATTGGGTTAGTTAGGTTGATTTTTATATTGCTAAATAATTGTTAATAAATTATCAGCGCCGCAGGCAGCATTAGCGTCGCAGACAAAAACGGGGGATGCGGGGGGTGTCCCCCCGCCTTGTTTTTCAGAAAATTGCATAAAATATTTCAATTTCTATGCGCGGCGGTTCAATAAGTCATGCAAAAGATCCGCCGCGGCGGTTGCGTAGTCACTCCCATTATTTTAAGCAGAATAAAAACCTATAACCTAACGTAAAAAAATCATAGAAAAGAATTAGTGAAAAAATATATTAATCATTACAAAATTAAAGAAAAAAAAGGAGTTTGAACCCGGGACCTCCATGATTTTATCTACGCGCTAGCCACTTTGCTGACGGTGAACGCTAGAACAAGGAATAAATATTAAAGAGTCAGATAAATGATATCACGTTTTGCGCAAGGTCGAAGCTTCGTGTACCTAAACGCTTGTCACACACACTACGTTCAAGGACATATTTACAACTGTTAGGTAGAATAAAAATTAGGTGATGAACAGTTGCCAAATTTAAATACACATTGTCTTTGCCATTTTCAATAATTAAAACTGATGTGTTCCCATAATTTGGATAAAAGGTTCTTGCTGTTTAATTCGAAATTAATAATGTGGTTAACTATTTCGTTTTAAAATTTAAACAATATCCCTATATGATATTAGTTGTACATGGCATAAATTATGCACAACTACATTTTAGAATTTACCTAACCACATACTAACTATTTTACGACTATTTATGTAATTGAGTAATATTTATAATTATAATTTGTAACATTAATTATATTTTATACTAAAGAAATTTTTGTACATGTGGCAATGAGGACAACATTCCGACAAATATTGAAACTTGCCAATAAAATAAGATAAGATACACACTGTGCCATCTAGGATTAACATAAGTACTAGCTTACGAGTTTTTGACATTTCGATCCTCTCCTTAAAATACCATCTCTCTGTTTCTTGAACATTTTTAATAAATAAATACATATAATTTATTTTACTTGCCGTTTATTGTTTGTTTACCAAGGTTATATTTCCTGCTCTGATTTTATTGCTCGGACTCTTGAGCTCGAGCAAGAAATCAGTGATTTATTTGATCTCAAGCAAGTTGCTCGACACAAATGAACAAAACCAGATCATATGATCTGACACAAATGAACGACATATTTATGATTTAGTTGCTCAGATCTGCTTCCAGCAACACACATGAACAAACCCCATAATTCATAATAAACAGGATTTCAATGAACAGTAATCATATGATACAAAATTGCATGGTAGGAACAGAGACAACACATGAAACAGGTACCTACCTTATGATTACGAATCACTGCTGAACGAAAACGAAAGTAACTAACTATTGACACACAGCACAGCATAATCCAAATTTGAATCTTTGATAAGATGTTAAGGTTAAAATTAAGTAAATAAAATAATTTTATTTATTTGATTAGTAACAAACGGAATGGAGGAGAGTGTGTGTAGAACGTGTTTAAGATCACCTAATAAGTTAGTACCGTTAAATGGCAATGATAGTTTAGTACAAAAAATAGAAACAATTTCATCAATACAGGTAAATTAGTAGTTTACTAGTAGTATAACTTTTCAATTTACGTATAATAATTTTAGATAACTGCAAATGATGTCTACCCATATGCAATATGCGAGGAATGTGTTAATAACGTAAACAAGTTTTTTTGCTTTAGGAAAGTGATAATTAATTGTGACAGGGAATTAAAAAAGCGATATGAAACTCTAAAAAGGACGAATTTCACAGCTAAACCTCGTACAAAAGAGAAAGAATCTGATGAAGACTGTGATACTGTCAAAGACGAAATAGATGTGATACCAGATGAGAATATGTTCAAAAATGAGGATCTCTTTGAAGACGAAACCGAAGTTGAAGAATTAGACAACGATAGTGGTAAAGAATCTGAAACTAACTTAAACGACTCGATCGTTGATACCATTAAAAAAGCAATAGCTAAATTAAAAGTGTCAAAATGCAATGAGTGTAATCTAACATTTTCATCCCGCTTAAAACTGTACAATCATAGAAGAAACATGCATATAACTCCAGGAGTTTGTAGTATTTGTGGAATAGTTGTAAGAGCAGACAATTTAAAGAGGCATGTCCAGATGCATTCTGAAGATCCGGTGGCTTGTAAAATTTGTGACAAAGTATTCAAAAATCCAGAATCTTTGCGTGGACATTTGCTTATACATAAGGGCCTAGAGTTTACTTGCGAAATTTGTGGAAAGACTTCTAGGGTTAAATCAGAACACCGTAGACATATAAAAGCCCATATAGGTAAATAATTGTAATTTTTCTTTACAATATGGACAATTATGGTAGTTTAAAGACCTGCCATAAGCTTGCGATTAGTGTTTAAGACTAGCTGATGTCGATATTAATTATTATTGTATCCAGTAAGTGGTGCACTTCATCGGTTGTGTAATTTTGTTAACATAATAATTGAAATGGAAAAATCCGAGAAAATTTTGGAGAGTGATTTTCTCACGATTGAAATACTTCTCTTCGGTAAGCGAGCAAAGTCAAAAGTATGTACTTTTTATGTTCACTAGTTTAAGTGTTATATAAGGTTTTCTTGTATGCTTCAGTTACTGAAGAGAAGGAATTTAGAATTTATACATCATATTTGTTTGAAATATCTCATGAATATTTAAATCAAAAGTAGCATTTAAATACCGTGAAAAACAATGAAAAAAAAACAACTGAATTAATGTGATTAGGACATATTTCTTTGGTAAAAACCTATAATAGGCCGGTTGTGACTTTTTATTGCATTTTTTGCACTCTCCACCCCCGACAATCGATAAATATTGATAAAACCTACCATTTCTATGTGGTCTCGACGCTTTTTTCTACAAACACTAAAAACGTTATACGGTGTTCATAAATTAATTTTTATAAAAGCAAAAAATGTATGCAATGCATTTTTGTGACAATTGTAAACTAGTTAGTTTAATATATTAACTTGTGTTGTCACAAGATTTTTTTTCAAAAAATTAATTAATAAACAATTGACGGTCGTAAACGCAAAATAGTATTTATCTCTGGTTCTAGTTAACTGATCGAGATCTATCTAGGCTCCAAATTTTCCTTTCTTTATTGTCTTTCATTTGCCGACAATTGCATTTCGATATGACGTACCTGAGCCGAGATATTTCATTTGTTTATTAAGCAATTTTTATGATTTTGACAACCCACCATCGTCATATCTTGACGAACTGAACTCCTTGTGCTTATTGATGCTTTAGTTTTAATTACATTGTTTCGAAAACCAAACAATAATTTGTCTAATAACAGCAACTGAATACTAGATGAAATCTGAAACACCCAATTTGTACTTTGTCTTGACTTTTGGCTACATAATTTATTGTTCAACTTCCAACTACGGAAGGCAAACAATAATACGTCACCATTTCGTCCAATCAGCTAATCGGTCAGACCTTATAATTTTACATTTTGACTAATCCCACTGTTCACTTAACGCAACCTGGGCATTGGCCAGCGTGGGGGGTGTCAATATAACTAGTGAATATGGGGTCCATTTTAATATATAAAGTTCTATAAGTTGCTACTCCCATAATGGATATTTCATTTTTCAGATCCTGATGCTCGCAAGGTAATGTGCACCCGATGTGGAAAACGTGTACGAGACATGAAGAAGCACATACAGAGTCATACAGGTGAACGCCCACATACCTGTTCATACTGTAAGAAAGGTTTTACAAGCGTTTATGCTTTAAAAGTTCACACACGACAACATACAAACGAAAAACCTTTTATATGTGAATATTGCAGCATGGCTTTTCCTCAAAAAGTGTCTCTTACAACACATCTCAAGTCTAAACATAACGTTTTAGTTACGTGATTTCTTCCAGACGTACTGTTAGCACCAACTCATTCAACATCAACTTCATCTAAGGAAACAAAAAGTGTAGCAGGGTAAGCATGGACTGGATGCCCCTCAGAAAATTGGGCTGGAATTTTTACCTTGACATCATATTATTAAGAGAAACTATTCTGCAAGATATTACACCCCTGTCCCCTCTGGTTTTTTAAATAAATAAATTAATCGAATTTTGAAAAAAATTTTTTTTCTCTTTAATAACGTAACCGATTTTTATGATTTTTATATATGTGGTAGATATACCAAAGAGGTATTCAACAAAAAATTATTGAGTATTTGCAGTAATATACCAAAATATTCGAATTAAAAATTTTATCACCATCACTCATTTTTTTTCCTAAAATGTCCCCTACTATGCTCGATAACATGTTTTCAAAATTTTCATAAGGGTAGAACGGTGTTAAAAAAACATGATCACTAATCATAGATAGCTAGATAGATAGATAGATACTTTATTCATTCATTATATTTACATACAAAGGTAAAACTTATCAAACTAGTCAAAATTGTACACTACTCGTACATATACATACACAATGCACTCACTCATACATAGACATTACCAAATACACTTAGGCAATCTAACACTCAACATACACGCAAATAAACGAAACAGTCAATGACCTAGATACTCCTCTGCAGAATAAAATGCCTTACTCACTAGGTGTTCATACAGTTTTTGCTTAAAATGATTAAATTCTGAATAATACTAACGTCACCACAAAGATTTAAAAACCTGTTGAAACATATAATGCCCTGATAAATATGCGAATTTTGAGAGACACTTAATCTTGAATATGGTTGGTATAAATTACTGTTGTTATATATATTATATTTATAGTCTTCCTAATAGAAGACTACTAAACAATTAATTTAACTCCACTTTTTCTTTTGTATTCATATATATTTTATATGTGTCAGAAGTATTGAAGATCAGGGTAACGAGCGTTCACCGTAAACGTAATATACTTTATGCACACTTACTACAAATAATAATATGAAATGCTTGTCTATACATGTTTTTCTTTGGTGTACTTGTACGACATTATGTTATTACGAGATTGACTGTTGCACAATTCAGTGATTATTGTTCTTGTGTAAATATTAATGTGCAAAAAATAGCAGTATAATATAGCGACTTTGCGAATAGTAGTCATATTCCTTGCGGATCTAAATCCGCAAGGATAATTAGCAATTATGCAGAGTGAGAAGAATCCTAAATGTGTCATGTGGTTATTTTGTGTTGAAAGTCGCAGGGCCAAAAAAATGTAAATTACAGAAGATATAACATGGTGCCAATGTGTTTCCTATAGAAATGAAAATAAATCGCTTGGAATAACAATGTAAGCGAGTTTTTCAGATACAGTAATTAAATCTGCGATGCTAGAGCTAATGAAATAATATCTGTGAATAGATATTTGCACGGGGAGTTCAAGATATTGCTCTGAAAATTCGTCAGAACTACTTTGTATTTCATAGGTAACATCTGGGTCTAATTATGGGTTTGATTCAAGTTGTGTAGAAGTATGTCCTAGATTTCGATTGATTTTGCTGAAATCTCCTGAATTTTTTCACTTATGTATTTTTATACAACAGTCACCTCATACCGCAGTATTTGGAAAAATGGTTTCAGGTGCCTACAACACATTTCTCGTATCTTCCTCTAATGTCAATTTTCTTTTTGCCCTGCCGCCTTCAACACAAACCGACCATCCACTTAGGATTCTTGTCACCCAGTTAAGTTTATTACAGAATCAGCAAGGAATATTTCTAATATCTGTATACATCGCTATTTTTTCGCACTTGTATTAACGTGAAGTAGTACAAGTATACTAGAGAAAAACATGTATAGAGCATAAATTTAAGTTTAAAAAATAAACGTATTTTAATTTGTCGCGCATGAAGTATATTACGTTTACAGTGAACGCTGGTTACTCTTATCTTCGATACTTCTGACGCATGTAAAATATATCTGAATATAAAAAAAAATGTGGAGTTGAATTAATTATTTAGTAGTCTTCTATTAGAAAGACTAATGAATATTATATGTGATTAGTGATTATGATTTTTTTAAACACTGTTCTACTCTTATGAAAATTTAGAAAAAAATATGTGTTATAGAGTATAGTAGGGGACATTTTTGAAACAAATTTGGTGATATCTCTCAACACTCGTGAAATTTTTTTTTGTTAATTTTTAATTCTAATATTTTTGTATATTACTAACTGTAAATACTCAATAATTGTTTGTTTAATACCTCTTTGGTATATCTACTGAAACGTTTGACTAAGTGGGTTTCGTGAGAGCGGTTGTTACTTGTATATTCATCTACTTATAGTAATGAAACACTAGACTTCTGTATGAAAATTTATTTAACGCTTCTAATATTGTCACAGTCTCTTATCACATATTACAACACACGTCTGGCTTCGTCGATGGCTGGAGCATGAGAGAGAGTTTGTCTTGTCTTACTTAGAATCTAAGCTGATGCGCGTGTGCGCCCTGTATACCAACCCAACATCTACCACATATATAAAAATCATAAAAATTGGTTACGTTATTAAAGAGAGAAAAAATATGTTTCAAAATTCAATTAATTAGTTTACTTTAAAAACCAGAGGGGGCAGAGGTGTAATATCTTGCAGAATAGTTCCTCTTAGTAATGTGATGTCAGGGTAAAAATATCAGCCCAATTTCCCGAGGGGCATCCAGCCCATGCTTACCCTACTATACTCTTTATAAAAAATTGTTTATTTTGTTTATGGGTTACGACATTCATTGAAATGTTATCACCTAGTATTTATACTGACACATTTTTTATATATCTGAATCTTAAAGTGATCCATTCCTGTTTTATAGAGGAAACTTTAGTTTAGGCAATCCAGCTACTTTAAAATATTGCAGTGATAATCAGAAAGGAATGTAAACCCACGTAGGAGTAAAAAGTGAGGTACATATTAAACCAGACCTAGACTACCGAAGTCAAGCAACGTTGAGCGCTGCTAGTACTTAGATGGATAATCTGTCAACGGGCCATCCATAAAATGCGTCACTTAGAATTTCACTTTTTTAACCCCTCCTTCCCCCTTCGTCACGCTAAGTCACACTTTCAGCGACCCCCCTAACAAATATTACGTCACAAAAGCTAGTCCATCCCCCTATAAACGATTTCTTGTGAAAAAAAAAATGGCATACGGATGAATAATTTAAAATATTTTTTATTTGAAAAAACAAAAAGAGCATCTGCATTTACTGAGTGCTAAGTGACGAATAAAATAAATTTATAAAGGGCGTCATGCATAATATAAAAACATTAGTATAAATGTGACTTGTTTTTTACTACTATCGGTCCGAAGTGTCTCGAGTCAGTTTACATTCAGTTGTTATTGCTGAAGAGTAGATGGAAGCGCTATTTTCTTTGATATTGGACGTACAGAGTCTTCGATCGCGATGAACGCTGTTTTCGATGCCATATTAAACATAAGTAAATGTTTGTTAAAATATATTTTACTAAGTTGTACCTATTGTGACCACATGAGTAAACAAATAAGTGTATGCAATCTGTAAAATTAATTTTTGACTCTCCATATGTTTATTTATAGGCTTTTAAGTACTTGAGAATGACATTTTAAAAACTGCCAAGTTAAGTAAAAAATTAAAATAAAATTGATAAACTGCGAACGTCACATTTTCTTAGACGCCCCGCCTCCCCCTTGTCATATCGTGTCACGCTAAGCAATACCCCTCCCTCCCCTTTATTTGCGAACGTATTTTATGAAAGGCCCCGAACTATCAAACAGCATGTGCCAAAGTTGTTTGAAAGTGAGGCAGCAGATTGCGGGTCGATTATAGAACTGTTTTGGCTGTAGGAAAAAGCACTGCAAATAAACTCACGTAGGCACACATCTGGGTACAAATACTTTGTAGAAATGTGTTAATATTTATTCTATGTGGCAATATTTAATTGAATATATAATATACTCACATTACAAAACCTTTTATACAGTATGTCACGCTTTTCATGACTCCTATACCACAGCGCCCCTTAAAAATCCACCAGTGGCGTTCGTCCTTATGAAGAAAAGTGAACCCAATTTTTCATTCAAAAACATTACGTGAAGTTTTAACTGTGAAACAATCTCATAATCGTATTCGTTGTTATCAAAAACTCACTAATGTTGAATTTCAATAAGATAGGGTACTTGTTCATCTAATAAGAAAATAAAATTTTCCTTTTTAAACTACCAACAATTATTAGTCGTAACTTTATTTTTGGACGTAATGAAGAATTAATTAAGCTGGAGGTAGACATGCTTTCCATTTAGAATTAATCACGTGACGTCAGTGAGTTAACAGTCTAAATAAAAAAGAATTGACTTGGAAATAAAAAAAGTTTAATGTTTAACAAATTTAATATTCTTAATGTAATAATAAGCACAAGTGCAGCTTTAGTGAGAATTGATCGATATCCAATTTCTAATATTTTCTGAAATCATACTGATAATAGCAAAACACATTTCAGTACAATTAAATTTCTATAACATAATTTCTTTATGACAATTATTGATCAAACTGCAATTAAGTTATAATAATAATAATAAATGCCTCTATTTGCAATAATATTTTATATAACATAAGCAAAACAATCTTTTTTTTAAATCTTAAGCGGAAGTTCACAAGTATTCTGTGCAAGTGTTATTATTTACTGAATTGTTCCAGAATTAAATTTGTTTAAAATTGAACATTTTTTTGTTTCCAGATTAATTAATGTTTGATTTACAGCCGGTTTTACAATCGGTGGATAACTTCCAGTCAGAGTCAACTTTCAGGTTATTATAGAAATAGAGTTTTACAATAGCTGGTCATTTTCAATGTTGTAGTTATCTAGTAGTTTACTAGCAGATGAGGTGTGGGTAGATAGTCTAATTCACAAGTTAAAAAAAGGTGTTAATTCTTGAAATAGCTCCTTAAAATATGAGCGATAGCTCATTAGATTCGGAATGACGTCTAGAAAAATGTATTAAAAGCACATAAAAAATTGCAAAAGTTATAAACAAATGAAGATTTAAAAAAATGGTATTTAGTTTTTCGCTTATAACTCAAAAACTATAAGCGATAACGGAAATAGAAAAAAAGATTCTTAAGGAGGAAATTTCCAATAAAAAAAGTCCCAACTCCCAGAACTCTATCTCCATTATTTATAATTTTAATTTAACGCTGAAAATAGGACTCCGCGCGACAGCTGCAGGATGCGGGCGTCGACTCAAAAGAGAGTACATCACAAAATAATTTATTTATACTATTAAAAATCAATTAAAAAATTTGAAAAAATTATGGTATATTCTAAATTTTAAAGTTTATTTTTCAACAAGTTAGGCCATTGTTAACTAACGAAATTTTATGGGACCTCTGTTGCCATTGGAGACAAAATTTTTTCTTTAAATAATTGGACTATAAAATTTTCGCTTCTTGGAGCCCTTCTTATACATACACTTAACAAGATCACGTTATGAAAGTTTTTAAAAATTGTTTATTTTGTTTATTATAATTTTTTAAAGTAAACAAAAAATTAAAAACCAAAGTAAAGTTGTAAACAAAAAGGTTTTTCTATTCGTTATCATATTACTATTTTTACATTGAAGAAAGCATTCATTAACGTTAAAAAAAAATTTACGCCATTTGTTTATAAATTGTATATAAACAAATTGACTATATAGTTCTATATTTAAAATTTTTTTTTACAATGTTGTCTTGAGAATATTATGATTTAAAAAAAATTGTTCTTAAAAATATTATCTTATTGTTTATAATCGTTTTTTTTTAATTATCCGCCATTTGAATAATCAGATAAGAAATGATTTTTCCTATTTCCGTTATCGCTTATAGTTTTTGAATTATAAGCGAAAAACTAAATGCAATTTTTTTTTTCATGTTAATTTGTCTATAACTTTTGCAATTTTTTATGTGCTAATAAAACATTTTATTAAATTTTTCTACGCGTCATTCCGAATCCAATGAGCTATCGCTCACATTTTTAGGAGCTGTTTCACGAATTAACGCCTTTTTGAACTTGTGAATAATTTTTTGACATTTCGCTTAAAAATGGATATGTACGAAGTAAATGCATGTAGTGATGAGGAGCCAAGGTAATCCGGTATAGACCTAACTTTTTCGAAGAATACGATGGAAGGGATTTTTTAAATAGATCGAGACTAAATACTACCTACTTACTTAATAATAGACCACTAACTCATAAATTCTTCTGACATTTATATTTGATAGCAGGTGACTTGACTGATAAAAATTCATACATTTTATGTATATTACCCATTTTTCCAGTACCAACATTATAAATTTTATTCACAATCTCTCGTTTACAAATCATCACTTTCTATTGAAAAACGCAAGTGTTGGTAAAATTGTAGTTAACCTGCAAGTAAGAGTTAACTAACGTGAAAGTTAACTTGCGATTGTAAAACCGGCTATAAGACTGTTAAGAAAACTGACTGACGTGATTAATTATAAATGGAAAGTCTGTCTTCCTCCAGTTTAATTAACTCTTCATGACTTCTGGAAATAAAGTTATGACTATAATAATAATTGATACTTAAAAAGGAAGATTTTATTTTTTTATTACATGAACACCAAGTACACTATCTTATCCGGTTCATTTTTCTTCGTAAGTACAAACGCCACTGGTGGATTTTTAAATATTTTAGAATGAAATAATCTCCTGATGAATAAATATCTTCCACCCAAATTTTTTAAATACTATTGTTAATAAAAGGGAACTGTGATATAGCAGTCATGAAAAGTGTATATGAATATTGTAGCACAACTTTTCCGAGGAAAGTATCGCTTACATAGTCCACGGAAATTAGCCAAAATAGGAGGAAACCTGGACAAAATTAGTAAAAATCTGATTATTTGCACAGACATTCTTTGAGGTGTCCCAAACCTAAATCCACAAACATCTCAACGTGGGTACTCAAGATATTGAAGGTCAAAGTTTTTTGCAAATATCTCGCGTCCTATGCATTGGATGCCCATGAGGTCAATGTGAAAGTTGTAGAGAATTAAGCATAGGACGCAGGATATTTGCAAAAACTTTGTCCTACAATGTCCATGTTGGGATTTTTGTGGATTTGGGTTTGGGCCACCACAAAGAACGTCTGTGCAAAAATTCAGATTGTTACTAATTTTGTCTAGGTTAGATGCTAATTTCCATGGACTATACAAGACATCTCGGGTACTAGACATATTTTCTTTTAAACCCTATTGTAAATACTTTCAATACTACTGTTAGAGAAAATTTATTTTTGTTATTTATGTGTACTTTTGGACAAGTTAAATGTACAAAATAATATAATTTTTTTTTCCTACAGACATGTTTTTTTTTACCCTTCATTATTGAAAACGTATCTGTCAACCAGTTGTGGTAGCTAAGTAGGGTAACCCGCTGAGGCAATAATAATAATTTATTAGTTCTGTAGATTCTGGTTACACAATATAGAATAAGTCTGTCGATACATAAATAAATTTATAAAGCAATACATAATAAGAGAAAAGCAATAAAAGACGGTAGGTTACATAGAATAGATTTAAAAAAGAACTACGAACAGGTAACTGGTCAGACTTAATAATAGAAAACAAAATAAAATACAAAAACAATAAAAAAAGAACGGCAAACTGGAACTGAATAGAAACTAGTAGAATAATACGTCCAAAAATTACATATGCCATAATTAAAACTGGAAAAGGGCAAACAAAACACAAATCTAACCGCTAAATACTCATTAAAGGAGTAATAACATTTATTACGTAAGAAATAGGTTTACCTCTTAAATTGTATTTCAATATGAGATTTATATTTATCGGGCAGTTTGTTAAAAGCTTTAATTGCTAGGTATTTAGGACATAGTTCATAAAGAGAAGTTCTATTTAAGGTGTCTGCAATATGCCATGGCTACGTGTATTGTAAGGATTATCTTGATTTAGTAGAGGGAAAGTTTCTGAGCGTACAACGGCAGATTTAACACATTCAGCGCCAAGCTAATATTGTTGAATCTACGCACGAGACCACCCATAAGACAAGCTCGGCACACACCGGTGTCTGATCTGGCCCTATATCAAAAAAATGCATATTTTTTATCACACCAGGCCATAGCGGGCCTATGAAAAACTGGTTAATTTCCTAGGCCGCAGTGGTCATTTTAGCGGACACAAATCTACATACATTTTTTTATTAAGAATCCATGGCTATACGCCATTATACAGGGCCATGGCCGGCAATTAATGATAAAACTCTTCGAATGTGAGTGCCCGCTGACCAGTACTAATGACTGCTATGGCCTGATCTAACTGTAGCTTATCAGACACCAGTATCCGCCATGGTGCTGAATGTGTTAGGATAAAGATAAATGGGCAGTGGTAAAATTCTCAAATTTTTAAAATGGGCTCGACAGCTTGCTCGTGTGTTTACGTCAACCATATATCGATTGCTTTCTTTTGTAGTACAAATACCGTTGAACTTTCACTGGAGTATCCCCGAGCAATTATCTCATATGAGGCAATTGAATAAAAATGTGCATAGTGGTAATACATTATTAGTAATTAGGAATGGACTTTGTACCGTAGTTGACTTATACAATAGCATGCAGATTGGTGCAATTTTTTTGCATAACATATCGATGTGGACTCCAGCTGCAATCCTCAGGTATGTATGCACAAGAGTTTTATGCCAGTAACCTATTTCAATGAACCCTTATTGTTGAATAAAAACTGATGCCTGAAGGGTAATGGCGATTATAAGGCTTCCACTCTCAGAGCTTCACAAAACTAAAATGAACATATTTTAAACGTGGTGTCTTATATTTAAAAAATGGAATTTATAATAAAAATTAAATACTTTTTGAAAGACATTTTTTAAATATGTTTATTACATCATTTATGTACATTTTTCAATAATAATTCCTATCATATTAAGTAATTTTATAATATCGTTGTAGGTAGACAAACAGTAGATAATTGAACAATAAACCAAAAATATTTAAAAACTTACTCTTAAAAAAATACAGACGCGGGTTATATAAAATCCTAACAATTTTATGTACATCTCCATTTGAAGCTTTATTGTCAATAAAAATTATAATTAAAAAAAAAAAACAAACATTCTCGTGGTAAAATTACACAAAAATGTTTAAGTTGTATGAAGTCTATACAATACTTTATGTAAATCCATAATTTAAATAAATTAGGCCACTAAAAATAGTTTTAAAATTTACAAAATAAGTTGATATACATTAAATGGGCTTATAGAGAAGAGTGGTGACGTATTTCTTTCGATATCTATGCGTAGCACTTAATACCATGACGCCATCTTTTATCGATAAGGCGTACAAGTGGTTTAACATCACATGGTTTGGTTCCGGTAGTAGAGTCGGTTCACACTGGAAAAAGGTAAAAAATTTAAATTAAAACTAGAGAGAGCATCCAAAATTTATACTGTAGTGCGTTGTCGATGTACTACTGGTTGCGTTTTTGATAGAAAATTCATAACTGATCAGCAGGACTCGGATTACAGGCATTATTTTACAAAACGTGTACAATATACACGTTATTTTAAATAAACACTTACCGATAAAGGTGTGTCCTTGTTTAATATAACTTGTAAAAGATGTGGAGGCAAAATAGGTGGTCCACTGGTCTTTTCCCATGGTTTATTTACAGGTATTTCTTGTCCAAACTCCTTTTGCGAATCATCCTTGGCATTCTCACTATCTTTCGCCAAAGCCTGAAACACCTGCAAGGGAAAGATACAATTATTTTATAACTATCAATACCTAAACCTGTATTAGATACGACAAAATGATTGCTACCTCAAAATCGGACTGTTTTACGGATATTTGGTTATTTTTTATGCCACTCTCATCTTCCACAACTTTGTTCGCCGGATCATTCTTCCATTCTCCATCGACGTAAAATTTATACTGGTGTTCCCCTTCTGGTAAATCTATAATTGTAACAAAATCCCCATGACTTTTTACCATCGGAATAGTCTGCCAATTTGAAAATGTCCCGCTTATAGCAACATCCTTGCCTCCTCCCTCCCATCTAAATACTGTTGGAGTTTTTGAGACTCTTGAATTTGGTAGTTGGGTACCCTCCGAGACTAAAAAAATACAAACAAATTATTGTAAGCTGTATGGAAACGTGTGAATAATGGAAACCTTGACATTTAATTTTATTGCAACGATGATGATAACTGTACACACCTGTATTCGCCCGTGGTCTGGTATGTTCGTAGACAACAGGGGGCTTTGTAAAATACGGATCTTCGTCTTCCTGTGAACCTTGTAGGTGAAGTTTATTCTCCGGTTTTTTATCAAAAATAAAAGCTTGACCTTCCTTCAAAGGTGATGATGGTGCAGTGTCGCTGGACTTCTGCCTCTCCCTGTTCACTCCGCTGCTTCCTGCATTACCCATTTTATCAGAATATAATTATTATTTAAAACTTAAACACTATTTACAATACGCAGAGGAAATATAATTTTAACACATGGGGGATTTTGCTTGACACTTTCCACTGTTGTGAGTTACGTGACAGATGAATTGTGTTGGCAGAATTGATTTATATTTGAACATGGGAAATATTTTTGTTAGGTATTTAAATTTAAATATTTCTGTAATTCAAAAATCTGGGAACATGTACATGTAATCTGTGATTATTACGCTAAGATATTGTTTATAGTGTAATAAACAATGATGTAAGACAGTTAAGCAAGTAAAATACCTGCAGTTCGATAATTTATGGCTGTGAGTGAGGCAAACCTAGTGAGTGAATAAATCTACCAAATCAATTTAATCAATTTCACAAATGAAAATAAGTAAAGTGACCTTGTTATTTCCAAATTCCATAGATAAATAAATATGGATTCCAATAAATATCTAACATTTCCGCCTGTTCACTGACAATGTGACTGTAACCACTTTAATCAAGGTATTAAAGTCGGGTGGTCTCACTCTAACATTAAGTTTTTATTCAGTCAAACACGCACGCCGTCCTATTGGGGGAAATGACATGAAATTACCACATTTAGAGTGGCGAGTGGCGTCGAAGTATGAAATACCAACGAAAAAATTAGGTGAACTTGTTGACTATATCGCGGAGATACATTGACACATGTTCCTCGCTTAACATAATACTAATCATAATACATGTATATTACTGTACTGCTTATATATGTATTTTATTAACTACAATATAATATGTTTATAATAAATAATTTCTGGAATATTTCAAAAAGCAAATTTTTGTACTGAGCACACGTATTTTTTCGATCAATACAAGCGAGTCTGAAGAGTATAGACATTATTATTACCAGCGCATAACCAAATTATTACGAGAACTGGTGAGCTAGGAGACATTGCCCATTTGATTTAATAATCTGTTCGTCGTTCTTCAGTTATCACTGTTATCGGTTTCAAATGAACGCACCTCAAATTAGTTACTCCGTGGTAGACGTTATTAGAGACACAAGATTCCGAAGTCGCGTCAGTAGTTCCATTCGTGACTCATTCGGATGTTGATCGGTTTAAGTCGTTTATTGCAAATGGATGATGCGGTGAGCAACTGAGGAAATAGTAGCGTCAGCGTCATCATTAATGTTATAAAGTTGTGCGCGTTCCACGTGTAAAGCTTTGTTAAATCGATATATTGAATTGGGAAGCCCTTTACAGTGTTTCCGCAAATTAAATAAAGGTGTTCTTGTTGTACATTTTGCGCAGTGACATTTTCTAGGTAAAACTAGGTGGGTAGCCGATAATAGCCATTTATGAAGAATAATGGCCATATTTAAAGAACGCGGTTTTTAATTGCGAAATTTATAATGTAATATGCATTGAGTGGATTTATTTTATCGGTTTTAGTAGGAAAACAATTATTTATAGAATTTTTCTGTTACAGAAAAATGCGTGATAATGATCGAGATTCACCTGCTTCGGCACCAAGAAGGAGTAGAAGTCGAAGTGCCTCAGCCAGTAGTGCTGATGATAGAAAAAGTAGAAGCCACAGCAGATCAAGTGTGTCTAGGTAAATAGTGAAAACCAAGGGATTTAGTCCTATCTGGTATATGTATATTTTCAATTTTAGGTCACGTTCAAGAAGCCGTAGTAGTGAAATTGACGGATACAGGCTACACATTGCTGATATAGGAGACGAAATAAGAAGGTCAGATTTAGAAAAAATATTCTCTCCTTATGGAGCATTGAAGGAAGTTTGGATGACGAATAGCACACCATGTTTTGGGTTTGCAGTTTTTAAGGACAAAAAGGCCGCAGCAGCGGCTTTAAAAGCCACAGACGGAATGTAAGATAAGTAGGTTTCCATTTCGCTAGATGTTAATTGGGAATTTTTTAGTGAAGTAAATGGCTGCCGTATTCGCGTTACTTATGCGAGACCACGCACTAGGGGCTCCGGAAGGCGATTCTACAACACCAATATGAGGTGTTACCAGTGTGGATACACTGGACATTTCTACAGGGATTGTCCAGAGATCAACGGAGGCAGTGACAAGAGAGATAGAGATCGGTAAAATATATATTTATTTATTATATTTTTTACATTTTTAATTTTTAATATTTAGCTAAAGGTAAGAAAAAAGCACAGATCGTTTTGTCAAGTTTTCTAGGTTTAAAATGGTTTATCGAATTGAAATTTATGGCACAGATAGATACACCCATTTTTTATTTAAAATTTGTTTTTGCTTTGCAAAATATCCGCAAGAACTTATAACTTAATAAATTTGATTTAAAGAATATAAGAATAATACTATATTAACCAAATTTTAATGTTTCCATTGTATTAAGGGTCATTTTAATTGGTTTAGCAAGTTTTCTTTTCATAAAAACTGATGTAATCAGAAAAGGTGTAGTTAATAATTTATTCGAGGTTATTTGGAGAGATAATATACTTTTATTGAATATTTCATGCATGAAAGTGCCTAATCAATAGTCTATTGTTTGTATTCAAATGCGGGTCACAGCAATGAGTATTTATTATGAAAATATAATTAGGTATAACTGTTTCTTAACAAATATTGATGATAACTATTATTTTTTTAAATAAATATTGTTCGGTAACGGAAAAAAAAATCTAAACTTTGATAAAATAAAGTTCTAAATTTAAATAGAATAACAAATACTTAATTGAAAGAAAAGTAAAAATTAACAAGAAATAACTTGCTTTGTACACGTTGCAGGATAAATTGTAGGTATCTTAAAAGCATACCGTGTACAGTTAATTTTTCTTTACAATCATAAATATATGAGACGTTAACCACTAAAAAATAAAAATCATAAAGTACGCCATAGTATGTTATGTAACGAGCACAAATGATGCTCATTTTACACGAGTATGAAGGTTTGGAATTCATACGAGTGCAAAATGAACAATTTTGTGTGGTACACCAGTACTGGATTTAAAATGAAAAATCCGCTTGGAACCTAGAATCAAATCCACCGTTTAACACTACCGTGGATTATCGATTCTAATTTAAAATAATTTTGTCGCAGAAGCTGAAACATAAAATATTTAAACATACATCAGTTAGAAGACTGCATGATGTTTCTATGGAAAAACGGAAATTAGCGTTTTGTTGGCATCATATTTATATTGCACTGGTAAAATCTAAAATTCAGCTCGGCATGAATGTCCAAAAAATTAAATTTTTTGACGTAATCTGATTTTGTTGTATTATCGGTATTCCGCTATAATTTCTCTATAGCAATCATCCCAGGCGATAGCCAACTTTTTATAACTGGAAGACCCGGAAGAATACGTTGAGGTATATATCTAGCGACACAACGAAATACTTCGTTTTTGTTACAAAACCGCAAAAGTAGGGCATACAGACTTTGATTTACAATGGCGCGAACCGAACACGAAATATTAGATAATGAGGTATTTAGGACTTGGAGAATTAAATATAATGTACACAGTTTTGCCCAGCAGTTGATCCCTTGTAAACATAGTACCCTTTTCTGTTAAGTAAATGAAATTTAAATTATGAAACTTATAAGGATCTAAAAATTTATTATAAGAGGAAAACGTGAAAATGAAATAGTTGTAAGCATTGTTCGAATAATATTAAAAAAAGGAGATATTCAATTAGTTTGAGTTTGATCTTTAAATGTTATTTATATAAACAATTTAATTCTGATAAATAACTGTGATGATATCCCACAACAGTAAGGGTATTTATCTTGTCTTATTTTCTGTTAAGTCATTGCACAGATTTTTATCAAATGTGTAAAATTTTAATGTCAATATTTGTTCCATGAATATTCGTACAAATGTGGGCCTAACACCATGAACTGTTAACATTCAATGAGGATATCCTCAGTAATTGAATAAGCTTGATTAAATCTAATTCAATCAGTCATAGAAAATGTTGTACACTTACCTAGAAACCGAGATGAATTCACCACTTTGCCTTGAGAACCGGGCGAAAACAGACCCCTGTCTTCCATGGTTGTTGACTTACAGATAATCGACTGTTTTAGCGCCACTACCACTTATCTTTCATCGTTTAACGAGGCTGATCTAAATGAGATTAAATAACAAACATACGTTTCGAAAGTTTTATTTGTGTTTTTATTTCTCTGTTGATGATAATTCTTAAAGCATATATACAAATACAAGGCGTATTGGGCAATGTTTTCCAGAGAGGTTTGATGTAGATAGATACAATATGAATTAAATAAGTAAACAATTCAAATTGTGATTGTGACTAAAGGTCACGAGAGTCGTTTATAAATAAGATATCAGTGTGTCAATAATACTGGGTTTACCTTAATTTCAGGATAAAAATATGTGGTTTGTGTTGAGCATCCCCAATTACTGTTTTTATCTAAATTCACTTCAAATTATTCTATTAAAATTTATGGATGTGTTTACAAAGCGGATTTATCAGATAATACTTTTTGACTATTTTGTTGTCGAGTTATTTGTAATTTATATAAAAACTGACGTAGTTATTTCGAGGTGTAATTTTTGCATCTATTTATATGCTCCAGTAAGCAAGGTTAAAAATTGCAAGTTATTTTTGAGACACACTTACTTTAAATGTGGTATGGCTTTATGAACATCAAACAAATCAAAACAGATTAGTCACCTTTATTGCTGTTTAGAGGCTAAATTTTAACTTTATATATGTGTCTTAATTTGGATGGGACTAGTGTATCCGGTCGATGTTTGCATTTATATTATATAATTGAATTGTGGTTTGGTTAATTGGGCAGTCTAAATTAATGGTCATGTCATGATGTGAAAACTTGCTATTATTCCAATAATTATTTTCATTGCAGGTTGGATGTTTTTTTAGTAAACACAATTGCAATTTTAGTTTTAAATTTTCTGTTTTGTACAATATCTGATGCCCAGTCGGAGGTCAAATGTATAATTATAATAAATGAGCTGTATTGAATGAACGAATTGGCCAAGGCCTTATTGTTACAGTAGTATAGTTGACTACATATATTTAATGCACATTAAAAACCTCAAAGCTTTGTCGCTTACGTACAGGGTGGGTAACTAAGAAAGGAGCCCAACATATCTCAGAAACCAATCATCGCACAGGTTTAGGGAAAAAAACTATCTTAAATAAAGTGGCCCCGAAAAATTACTGGAAGATATTTTCGAGTTTCTAAAATGGCCACTAGGGGGCAGAATAGCCGTGACCGAATAGGAAATTGGTATTTTCTCTGCATTTTGCACAATTGAGTGATCTTGAAAATATATGAATCATAATAATTCTAAGACAGTTTCGAATCTTTTTAGTGTTCCCTTTTTTTATGTATCTTCAAGAACAAAGTGGTTGCTGAAATACATTTTTATGTTGATTACTCCGATTAGCCTTACGGGAAATTAACAAACTTGGTCTCATTACAAAGTGCTTTTCTTAGTCTATCAAGGGAGCTTTCCTGTTTTCATTCATTTGATTATTACCGTACTTGTGACGTAGGAGAATTTTAAGCATATGTGTTGAATTTTGGAACTAATACTTCAGTAATACAGAAATCTTCTCTGTAAATTTCGATCAAGAAAAACTGTGTCTTCTTCTTCCAACATTACGCAGGAAATAAGTCGTATTTTGAGGTTATAATAGTATAGTAAACAAGTAGAGTTTGAGATCTATCGTTCGGTTTTTCGTTTTTATTTGTGCTAATATAATAGTTAAAATGGAAAGTGGCTATGAAAAAGAATATTCTAACATCTTGCAATTAGTTTCAATGGATATGATTTATGACTTTTACGTCAATAACATGGATTCTTTAGCTCCTGAAATGAGAGAGAGGTTTTAAGGAATCGCGTATTCATTCACATGATTCTTTAATTCTTGTGTTTGTCTAAAAATATATTGAATCTAAATGAAATATTTGAATTTATTATTTTTAATGTGGACAGGACAAGACAATGCACAGTTTATAACAAATTGATTTTCAATCATTTTTTTTGCACACAGTCAAAAATTAAAGAAACTCGAAATTGAAAAATTCCCACACGAGGAAGAATAAAGTTAACGCTTTTTTACATGAACATTAGCAAAACAATAACACGCACATGAGAGGAGCACAGCGCCAGAAACAGCCGAATTGGGGTGGATAAACGAGGGATGTTTGTTTTGACATTTTTTAAATCTGTTCACAACCAGTTTCTTTTATGCCAAAATAATTAGGTACAAAGCACAACTTTCAATATGAATTGTATGGAGAAAAACCGCTTTCTGAATGTTAAAATGTTTTAAAATATTGGATCTTGAATGAAATAAAATAATGCCATGGAAAAGTTTAAACTTCAACCTTTAATTTAATTTTACGTTAAGTTCTGAATATTTTACAGCAATTTTTAGTTTATAGTTACTTAATTGCCAAATTAAACAAACTATTAAGTACCGTCTCATTTTATGCCGCCAAATGTAAAATTTGATTACTGTATGTCACTTCATAAATAATTAGGTAAACTATTTTGTTCTACAAGAATTTTTTTTGTGACATTTTACTCAAGATATACCGTATGTTCATGGATTATATATATTATATTATATTATATATTATTATTGAGTTCAGGAAAGGAAAAACTTCTTTATTTTTAAGTTTACGGGGATAAGTAATTCTCAAAAACTAGATGGTTTTTATTAAAATTCTTATAAACAAAAATTAATTTGAATTCTGCATAATCTGAAATAAAAATTTTGAAGAGAAATTAATGAACAAGTTTTATGAAATTCTGGAATTGTCCTGCTCTCCGCTAAATTTTTTGTGGGTATTTTTATCTCAGGAGTCCAACTTGGTATAGAGATAAGCCATTTATATCCACACCCTGTATGTAAGTCCAATGTGCAAACAATGTATACATTCCTCGGTGTTTAGAATTAAATGCCGTTAGATTTGGTTTATCAGTATTTTATAACATGTGATTATAAAGGTCGCAGAATCGTTAACAGATTAAGCAAATCTGCAAGTTGATGATAATTTACGTTTTTGTGTCATTGAAATCTGTAAATAAAAATGGAAGATTATGCTTAATAGCCCGGGAGGCAGCGACAGATTTTTCGCGTTAATGTCTATAAAGCTAGATTTTTTCCAAAGAGAGTTTAGATAGTATCTATAATGAAGGTGCAATTCTACCAAACTCTTAGAGGTGCATAAATGAGCAAAAAATTAAATATGTTGCAAAAAAATAGATGGACGAAAATTTCCTTTTTCCAATTGTCACGAATTGTCAAAAAATGACGATTCGCCTTTGCTCCTGCCAGCCTCAATTTTCGATTTTCACCTCGCGATTCAGGTTGTACGGCCATTGCCGACCTTTTCCTTGCCATCGAGACATAGAACGGATCTCCGATCGCCGTATTTATTCAGTTCTTACGTTTGAAAAATTGACTTGCGGTCGGGCTATTCGACGACTATTTTTAAGTGGTTTTCCGAGTTCGAATCCCGCCCGGGGATACTTTTTTTTTTCGTTTTCAATTTTTCGGCAGATATTTTTGATTCTATAATTGCTGTTCACTCCGTTCTATTGCATTTCTCGGAGAAGTTTTGCATTTTCCGCCGCAGGATATTAATCTGCATTATTTCGATTAAAAATCACATTCTACCTCCGCTATAGGGTGGCTAAATCTTTGGTAGACGTTGCTGAAATCACAGGGCATAAAAAATAAAATATCCCCAGGTGGGAACTCGGGAAACTACTTAAAAATAGTCGCCGATTGGCATGACCGCAAGTCAACTTTTCAAATGTAAGAACTGAATAAATACGGCGATCGGAGATCCGTTCCATGTCTTGATGGCGAGGAGAAGGTCGGCGATGACCGTACAACGTTAATCGCGAGGTGAAAATCGAAAATTGGGGCCGGCAGGAGCGAAGGCGAATCGTCATTTCTTGACAATTCGTGACAATTCAAAAACTGAAATTTCCGTCCATCTGTTTTTTTGCAACATGTTGTTTAATTTTTCACTCATCTATTCACGACTAAGAGTTTGGTAAATTGCACCTTCAGTATAGACACTATCTAAACTCCCTTTGGAAAAAAATCTAGCTTTATAGAAATGATTTCACGAAAACTGTCGCTGCCTCCTGGGCTATAATATAATTATAACCCTATGAATTAATTGGTACTTGCTGAAGCAATCTAATTGCAGCACCTTTACTCAAATAAATGTGTACCTAGATGATAATTTGGAAATAGAAAAATTAAGATAAAACCTGTTAATAAATCACTGTACTTTGGACTTTTTTCAAATGTAAGATGAAAATAGTTGAGGACGTTGACAGATATTGTTAATATGATGAGTTTACGAACGATTTTATAACAAATGCATTCAACTTTCTTATAATCCTTCTTATAATACACGATTTTATTGGGAGGAGAAAATAATAGTTCCGTAATATAGAGTGAAGTTTACATAATGTGGCTGCTATAGCTGAATTAGCAAAGAAAAAAATACCTGTTTATTTTTCTCAAATACCTTAATTAGCTTAGGAATTAGTCGATACATTTGCACTTTGTAACATTTGTGAGAACCGACCACCGCCCCTCCCCCCTACACCAATATTCGTTGGACATGGGCAGGTTTGGATGACAGGATTCAAGCGAGTTTGTAAGATCATTTTAATTTTGTAGATATTTCGTATGGGAACATACATATTTTGTTAATGTCATCACGCCATGATGGTGACAAGTTTTAACAAGATTATCATTTTCACATATTAAATACCTACAAAATAAAAACGTTACAAATGCGCCTGAGTGCGCCCCTCATAAATCGCGAAATAGAGCTCTGTCATCCGAAAACTTGTCATGAGAGAACTATAACTTTCGATAACTCCTCCCCTCTCTCCAGTAACAGGAAGTTTCCAGAAGTTAATGTGGGAATACATTAGCGAAATAAAGACTGCGTAATATACAGCCAATAATGATTTTAACATTGTAACATACAGGGTGTTCGTTAACGACGTGCTAATATTTCAGGGTGTGATTCCTTTGATCATTTTATGAAGAAAAGTTCATTATGATCATATGAATTTTTCCTTGTTAAATCGTTATTTTTTTAATATATCAGAAAGTACTTTAAATATTATTCTCGATTTTAGTATGTGTTAATAGGATATAAAACCACATATTTTATGGCTCCACCAGTGGCGTCCCCGATGGCTAAAGGACAAGTTTCCAAGGCCAAAGAGCTAGAGAAAAAAAAAACAGTGGCGTCCTTGCGAACATGTCCTCTGATATTTTTTAACAAAAAAGTGGTATGCCATTGGCATTTTTCCAAGTGGATATTTTTTCTGATTAGCCTGGTTAATTTTACAAACGGTCGCTTGCGTTTTTCTCGTCAGACACTGTTCTTGATTAAAACAATTAAATTCAAATTGAAACTAATTACACTGGTTTACAAACAAACAAAAAGTGTCCGACTAATGAGATTCCAGTACCGTACCCCAAAGGTTTTTGACGTGCTGAACACGATGCCGTAGTCTGTTTTGCGCCATCACGTTAGGATTTCGAGAAATTTAACCTAAAAGTGTTAAAAATACGACATTTTAGAACTTTGCGATTTTTTTCCTCGAAAAAGAAGTTTAGACAAAAATTGCAACAGGCAAAAAGAGTTTGAAATCACCCGGGGAATACTCTCAAATTTTTTCCAATGCTCTTTTCTGGAGGGCATTGGACAATTGGACAATTATTCCAAAAAAATTTAAGAATATCCCCGGATGATCCCAAACTCTTTTTGCCTCTTGCAGTTTTTGTACAAACTTCTTCTTTTTCTATTAAAAAAATCGCAAAGTTCTAAAATTTTGATTTTACCTCGCCGGGTATCTAAAAAAAAAAAGACAATTTTAGAAAATATGTTTCGAACAAAAACAGCCTATTTTAGTCAGACAATGCTAATTTGCAATAAAATTCAGCCCAAAATACTGAATTAATTAATTTGTGCATGAACGAAGGCGAAAAAGGTATTTTTAGCACTTTTAGGTTAAGTTTTCTCGAAAAAAATTTTTGTTTGCTTATATTTGTAATGAAACATATTCTTTATAGGATTTTGCAAACAGCAGAAAAAAGTATCTATGAGAACTAAAAGAAAAACTATTTGTAAAGTCATTGATTTACAATCTTTACATTCTTTCGATAACCTGAACTCTGGTTATGCTAGCAATTAAAATCCTAAAGTGAATTTGTCTTATTGGACAATTCTCATTGTAACGCTAGTTTCCACACAGTCCCCTATGGCTATGCAGAGTAAACCAGTATCCACATAACCCCCTACAGCTATGAAGACTCAGTTAAAATGAGACATACCTTGTCGTTTGGAAAAATTTTCATTCAAATGGATTACATTTTCATGAAATCTATCGTTATATTTCTTGGAAATGCTTAGCCTTTGAAACGTTTTTCGCCCTTGCATGAAGCATCGTGTGAGTGGCTTTGTGCCTTTCTGATGAGCTCCAGAATAAGGGCGAAACACGTTTCAAAGGCTAAGCCAGGGTGTCTACTAATCTGGAAAACTTGGAATTGTCAGGGGATTTATTTAAGTCGGGGAAAACCTGGAAATAACAGGAAATTTACTAAAATATGCAATATAACCTGGAATTTTTACTTTCAGATAATTATTAGTACAGACTACTAAATTTGTTAGAACTGTCTCGAAGATGAAGATTATGAACTATATGAATAGATTTTTTATTTGTACTATTTCACTGTTTCTATAATTTTTTTTTCATTGTTAATTCTGATTAATTTAAAACAGAGAGACTTCTTTAAGGAATAAAAAACAATGATAATCTGTACCTATAGAAACAATTCAGCTTATAATTGGGTTCTCGAAAATAAACGTTTTAGTAAATAAATGCCAGAATTCTTACTTATTGTGTCGTAGAATTTATTTATAATTTTTTTTGAGGTGAATACATACTTTCATATTTGTTCGAGGGTAGGAAGTTAAAAACCTGGAATTTACATAAAATATTATCTCGAAAACCTGGAAAAATCAGGGAATTTTAACATTAAGATTTAGTAGACACCCTGCTAATCATTTCCAAGAAATAGAATGAAAAATTTCATGAAAATGTAATCCATTTGAATGAAAAATTTTCCAAAAGACGAGGTATGCAAATAAATTCATTTTAGGCCTTTGTTCTCATTTTAACTGAATCTTCATAGCCATAGGGGGTTATGTGGATAATGGTTTACTGTGCATAGCCGTAGGGGACTGTAGAAACTAGTGTTACAATGATAATTGTCAAGTAAGAAAGACAAATTCATTTTAGGATTTTAATTGCTAGCATAACCAGAATTCAGGTTATCGAAAGAATGCAAAAAAGATTGTAAATCGCTAATTTTACAAACAGTTTTTCTTTTGGTTCTCATAGTTTTTCCTGCTGTTTGCAAAATCCTATAAAAAATATGTTTCTTTACAAGTTTTCTCGAAATCCTGACGTGATGGCGCAAAACGGACTACAGCATCGTGTTCCTCACATCAAAAACCTTCGGGGTAATAGAGTCCCATTGGTCGGACATTTTTTTTTTTTATATATAAACCTATGTTATTATTAACATTGATAATGATAAATTTTGTTTTATAAATAAAATAAAAATTGTTTTAAAATACCATCTTCATTTAATAGGCAACTTTTCTAACTAAAATATGTGGTTTTCTGTCCTATTAACACATCCTAAAATTGAAAATAAAGTACTTTCTGAGATATGAAAAAACAAGCCTACCGTTACACTCTTTGCAGTTTTTTTTTTTTAATTTATATTAGTTTTAGATGTTTTTTGTTTAATTACAAAACATTTAAAAACATGTTTTTTTTATTAAAGAAATTAATAACTTTTTTATTTAGTGATAGATTTTGTTCAAAAACAAGTTTTTCTAGCAATAACTTACTGTCCAAATTTCAATACAATCGGACTTTTCGTTCTTAAGTTATCGTGCTTACAAGAAACGTGACAAACGGACATTTTGAAAGTTGTTCAGAATTCGATCACCAACACAGTGATATGAAAATATTTTCTCTACGAGCAATATTACCGGTTTTAGAAATGTGCCTATCGAATGCAACATACTCTTCGTTTTGTATTTGCGAAGAGCATAATAATATTGAAACATTCTTTATAGGATTTTGCAAACAGCAGAAAAATTAACTATCTATAAAAGAAAAACTTTGTGTAGAAATATTAATGAAATCTTTGCATTCTTTCGATAACCTGAATTCTGGTTATGCTAGCAAATTAAAATCCTAAAATGAATTTGTCTAATTTCTTATTTGACAATTCTCATTCTAACACTAGCATCCACACAGTCCCCTACGGCCATGCAGATTAAACTAGAAACATCTTTATGAATGGCTTTATGTCTTTCTGATGAGCTCCAGAATGAGGGCGAAAAACGTTTCAAAGGCTAAGCATTTCCAGGAAACAGAATGATAGATTTCATGAAAATGTAATCCATTGGAATGAAAAATTTTTTTAAGACAAGGAAGATAAATAAATTCATTTTAGGTCTTTGTTCTCATTTTTAACTGAATCTTCATAATCGTAGGGGGTTATGTGGATACTAGTTTAATCTGCATGGCCGTAGGGGACTGTGTGGATGCTAGTGTTAGAATTGTCAAATAAGAAATTAGACAAATTCATTTTAGGATTTTAATTTGCTAGCATAACCAGAATTCAGGTTATCGAAAGAATGCAAAGATTTCATTAATATTTCTACACAAAGTTTTTCTTTTATAGATAGTTAATTTTTCTGCTGTTTGCAAAATCCTATAAAGAATGTTTCAATACAATTATAAGCAAACAAATAATAAATCTTTTTTTTTTGAGCATAATAATGATTTAAAAAAGAAAAATTTAACATTCTGTAGCAAAAAATTTAAACCATTGTGGACATATGTTCATGAACTTTTCTTCATAAAATGAAAATCACACCCTGAAAAATATTAGGACGTCATTAAGAAACACCCTGTATATTTACTTGAATTTTTTTTTTTTATTCCCTACATACATATCTGAATTTTACTATCTGTCTATGATCCATATTTTATATTACATAATGTATCATGTTATTTTTTTAAAGTGAATCATTTTTTGTTTGCTTATACATGTAATGAAACATATTCTTTATAGGATATTGCAAACAGCAGAAAAAAACTATCTATGAGAACTAAAATATAGTTTTTATTTTAGTTCTCATAGATAGTTTTTTTCTGCCGTTTGCAAAATCCTATAAAGAATATGTTTCAATACAAGTATTATATTAATATTAAAAGAAAAGGCTGAAGGACTTCGGTCACTGGCCATTTGGGTTCTTTTACTGAATAAAGTACTTTTTTTGAATTATTATTATTATTATTATTACATACTATCGATTAGCTTATAGTTGAGCTTTTCGTCCAGTGACTGCCCAATTTAAAAGTTTATTTAAATCTTAAGCAGTCTGTAATTTTACCATTTTAAACTATGAAAACTTCTGAGGCGAAACGATCTTTTCTTTGAACTTAAATGAATTTGCCACGACGAGTTTATAGATGTGTTCATATTACGAAGTGCTTCATAAAGATTTGTTCCGTTTTATACCTAATTGTTGTTTTGTGATTTGTCAGGCACATGGTTGTTTATTTATATGGTTTGGTTAAACAATATTATATGGATTTGTATGATGGCGGTTGACCCCATATGAATCGTTGACTTGGCGTGGACTTTAATAGCTTATAGCGGAAAAGTTGTTGGTTGATAATGGGTTGATTGTTGGGTACATATTTTTAGTTACGGTCGATCTAGAGGCTACAGGGATAGAGATAGAGGAGAGTACTACCACGAAAGGGACCATGGAAGGAGGTCGTATCGATCTGGAGGCGGTGGGGGCGGCGGCGGCGGCGGCGGAGGAGGAGGCGGCCGCAGTAGCCGTTATGACGACTACAGGCCGAGACGTAGCGGAGGTGACAGAAGACGCCATCGCTATTAGTTTTAATGAGATGCATTTTTTTTACAGGCAATTTTTTTTGTATCACTTAGGTTTAGAGGGGGCCTGATAAATGTTTTTATTTATGGTAGTTGCATAATGTTCTTAATTTTATCAAGATTACATACCTTTCAAATAGATACACAAAATTTCTTTCTGTGTAGTTGGGGGCCTCATTGTTCAAAAAGTAGATTAAATTTTTTTTCCACTGATTGTTAAATCTGTACCTTAGGTGTTGTAAATAAATTTATATTTGTACTGCAGGGAAGTTATTATTTTTTACAGTCACATTTTTTTTATATTATTGTTATTGTTCTTTGTCTAAAATAAAGCCTCCCCTGCCCCACACTTATGGAAGATGACTCGACCTAGTTCGTTGAAATTCTAGTATGTAGTTGAGACCCCTGAACCTGTTGAGTCTTTTGTTCGTCAAGAAGAACAACATACTTCAATTCCAATGATTCAGCTAAGAGTCATTTTCCATATAAGACGGGGGGGGTCCTTTATTTTTTTCGAATTTGATGTCATTTCTTTTAACATGACGAATCAAGTGTTACATAAAAAATAAATCTAGAGTTGAAATTATCATGATACGTTTACTATTTTGCATCCTGGCAGAATTAGTGGCATAATTGGAAAATACAGGTTCTTGACTAAAGTCTGTCATAATTTAATCTTAATAGCTAAAAAAGTAAAATGCTTCATTATTACCTACCTCGGTATTTTATAATGGAGATATCAATGTTCATATTTTAGTTGAATAATAATTTTCACAAAAAAGATAAAGTAATATCTTGAAATTTAAATACAACAAGCATTAATTTCATTATAATTCACCAATTCTTTACATGACAAATTAATAAAATCAACTAAGTCTACCATAAAGATCTCTTCTCTTCAAATAATTGGAAAAGGGTCTGCGAGGTCATCATATTAAACTCAGTTGTTTTATATGATGCCAGTTCTCTACGCATTTTGTGTAAACGCTTTATATTGGCAGGGAAAAAAGGGACCAGATTTGTCACTAACATGTTGAGAGTGTTTTGTAGTAAAACACTTATAAGAAATTGACAAAATGTAGAATTATACCAAATACAGGATGTGCGTTTTTAACGTTACAGCCTTTTGAAAAGGTGCCACCCAAATTGAGGTTTTGAAGTTAATTCTAAAAACTAAGAGGTAAAATTTGATACATTGTACATTTTAAAGTTCTGTTCTTGAAAACAGTGCATCATTTGACTCCACTAGGAGTTTTTTTTTTTCAAATCCAAAAGAAATCCAGACCTCCAGTATACAATGTGTCCAGGCAAAGCAATATTATAAGTATAAATATCAATTTTTTTTTTTTACTATGAGCACAATTCTCGGCATTCTGCTCTTGCTTGACCCAAAACCTGTTTTCAGTTTGTTCGAATTTCAAAAATGTACAGAGGACGCTGGTGACAGGTTAAACATAAAATTCGCTTCTACTAAACTGCCACTTTTGTGCGAGATATTGAAGAATTTTATAAGAAAATTAAAAAATATAATGTACCTAATTTGAGAACTATTCAGGGTGATTCACGTGGGTCGTTCGTTAGAAGTTCTTCAACTTGTAATTGCATTAGAAACTTGAAGTTTTGTATGTAGCCATAATCAATCTTGCTCGTTGTACTTAAAATATTTTCAGTCGTCCATCAATACAGGGCATGCCAAAAGCCGAAAAACTTCTAGCGGCCTACATAAATCACCCTGTATAGTTATCACATTTGGTACATCATATTTTTAAATTTTGAACAAGTTTTCCTTACAAAATTGTTCAATATTTTGCACCGAATTTTGTTTTTAAACCGCCATCAACGCCCTCTATACATTTTTCAAATTCCAACGTACTGAAAATAGGTTTTGGGTCAAGCAAGATCAGAATACAGAAAAGTGTGTTCATAGTAAAAAAAAGCGAATTTTATTTTTAAGCTGCGCCACTTTTGAAATTCTAACAGAAAATGGTTTTTATGTGAAGCAAGACCAGAATACTGAAAATTGTGTTCACATTAAAAAGAAATTGTTAATTACACTTATATCGCTTCGCCGTGGACACATTGTATATGATTTTGATTAAAATTTATCACATTTCAAAATAACATTTTTCTTACTTGTAGTAATGTCTGTAGCTGTTATATCTAGCAGTGTAGTACTGAAATAAATAAGTTTTAATATTTCCCTTTGGAAGTCCACCTGATTGATACTAACCATTTTAATTCACCTTATGCAAAAGAAGCCCGGTCATTGCCTTATTTTTATTCTTAGTTGATCTAGCCCCATCCCACCCAGTTGTTCAATTGCCACGGCCCTGTGTGTATCGTGGATGTCTGACTGGTTCCGGGATGAATTCCAGAAAAACCCGATTGTTACGTTTAACCTCGAATAGAGACTCGTTGAATTGAGTACTCAATGGTTTTAATTAGAATAAAAATAGTGACAGCATTACTGCTTATAAAAGTTGTGCCACAATCTTGCCATGATGTGATATGCATGTCAAGGGCTGGTTGTATCCACAAAGTTTACCAAAATTAGCAAAATCCAAGATTATGATTGTTGTAACAGTCTTAACCTTGAATTCTAATCAAGCTGAGTTTGGTTTATACTTCATCGATACCACCTGTCCTTAGAATAGCAGTATTTTTTGTCTTAAAATTAAGAATATTATGTATAGGTGATTAAAGTTTGTGTGGTTAGATTGGAATCGGAGATCTTTTAATAAATCGTTTATGTAAGATGCAAAATGCCATGTAAGTTTGTAATCTTAAGAATTAAATGTACAGGCGAAAGTTTCGAATCCAATTACTCATCAAATCTTTTTATTGTAAAGAAATATATATCGGGGAAACTTTGTATTATTAGTTAAATGATTAGATGTATTTAGCTCAGGCATTCATTATAAAATTTATGTTGTATATTATCATTTAACAATTTAAATGTTATTTGTGTGTGTATTTCCATTGGTGTGGTTTTTAGAATGGAGACCAAATAAATTTTAAATTTGATTACTTGTTGAGAGTAAAATTTGAATTTTATTTTTAAATAATCCTCTTACAGCTTCCCTATTATGGGGCGCATTACATAACCTCAAATTTTACGTTTTTGTAATTCATTCTCATTTTCAATGTTTTTTCCCCGAATATCTTGATTGGAACCAGTATAATATTTAAAAGTCTCTCAAGTAATATACACAGAAATATTTTATATTGTTGATTTTTAAAAATATACTGATATTTACAAGTTGGAAATCCAACCTATAATTACACAGACCTGCAAAAACACACTTTTTGTTTTTTTTTTTTTGACTGAAATAGGTGATTTTGAAGGTTTTTGATGTGCTGAACGCAATGAACTGAACTAACTGAAACTGAACCTAAAAGTGCTAAAAAGGCCATTTCTGCCTATATCCGTGCCCTTATAACTGAACGATACGAGTAAAACCAACCAGACCATCTTATTCGGCTGTCCAAAATCTTCAAGAAATAACAGTAACAATAAAAAAGAAGACATGCTAAACATAATGACATCCGTTTTGCTCTATGAGGTCAGGTTAGGTTAGGTAGCTCCATTTTTTGTTCCTTTTTTTTTTATTGAAATATTCTTTATAGGATTTTGCAAACAGCAGAAAAAATAACTATGAGGACTAAAAGAAAACTATGTGTAAAAATATTAATGAAATCTTTGCATTCTTTCGATAATCTGAATTCTGGTTATGCTAGCAAATTAAAATCCTAAAATAAATTTGTCTAATTTCTTTGAAAATTCTCATTTTAACACTAGCATCCACACAATCTCCTACGGCCATGCAGATATTAAACTAGTATCTACATAACCCCCTACAATCATGAAGATTCAGTTAAAAATGAGAATGAATGTATCTACCTACCTCTCATTTATAGATAGATGAAGATCTGTTGTTTTTATCAATGTCAAATATAATTATTTCATACTTATTCATAGAAATTATCTTGGTTTTGCATGAAACATCTTTATGGGTGGCTTTGTGTCTTTCTGATGAGCTAATAAGGGTGAAAAACGTTTCAAAGGCTTAAGCATTTCCAAAACAGAATGATAGATTTCATGAAAATGTAATCCATTAGAATGAAAACATTTTAAGACAAGGTAGGTACATAAATTCATCCTCACTTTTAACTGAATCTTCATGACCGTAGGGGGTTATATAGATACTAGTTTAATCTGCATGGATGCTAGTGTTAGAATGAGAATTTTCAAATAAGAAATAGACAAATTCATTTTAGGATTTCATTTTGCTAGCATAACCAGAATTCAGGTTATCGAAAGAATGCAAAAATTTCAATAATATTTTTACTCATAGATCGTTCTTTTTTTCTGCTGTTTGCAAAATCCTATAAAGAATATGTGTTAATACAATTATAAGCAGACAAATAATAATTCACTTTTAAAGTTTTTATTTAGTTTTTTTATATGGTCCCCTACGTTCATGCCTGGGTGATGCTGAAGGGGATTATATTAAACCTTCCTTTCTACTCGTTTAGTGCTAGACCAATTAGGTTATGATAAGTAAAGAGCTCGAACTGTATTCCTTTATGCTCATTTATGGCCATCTATAGTTGTTTTTTAATATTATTACTATGATTTGTTGAAGATTTTGGACAGCTGAATAAGATGGTCTGGTCCATTTTACTCAATCTCGTATCGTTATCCAGTTATTAGGGCACGAATATAATATAGGCAGAAATGGCCTTTTTAGCACTTTTAGGTTAGGTTTTCTCAAAATTATGACGTGATGGCGCAAACGGCTCACGCCATCGTGTTCGGCGCGTCAAAAACCTTCGGAATCACTTATTTGGGTTAAAAAACAAAAACCTGGGTTAGTGTTAATGGTGTATTTTTATCATCAAATTATTTTAAAAAATTATGTGCATTCTATCCAGGAGAGTTCATTATTGTTACACTGGTTCCAATCTAGAATAATGCATAAATACATTAAAAAAGAGTATAAACTTACAATGTAATGTTTGAGGTTATGTTAGTCGTACAATGCACGTGCCCTATTAAGCAATTTAATTAAGAGAAAATGCCATGTAAATTTAATTTTGGAACTACAATTTTCATGAATAAGAGTAGATCAGCGTAACCAATTTAGGCATGAGGTAGTAATAGTGAATAAAATTTCCTGTAAACAGTAAAGTTTCTTGAACGTGGTGGACGATTGGAAGAAATAAACCTAAAAGGAAATGGTAATTCATCAAGTGAGTCAATTGTATTCTCACAAGTTTCGCGGCATTCATTATTTATAGACCAAGAGCCAGTCTCTGGTACAAATTAAGTAGATCCGTACATGCATAGCGTACATGACATTGCACAGGTCACAAAGAATATTTTAACACAAAATTTAGAACCGTTCGTTCGTCCATTCTTTTTATTGACACAAATGTTTAAAACTCAAAATATTAACGCGTTGCAACTTACTGGTAATATGAAATTATCATTTGGCATCTAAAAATGTACAAGAATGCAAACTCGCCAGTAATTTTACGACATCCATTTTATTTGGTTGGAGAAATGTTCATAACTCAAATTTCGGATAAGTTGCTACTACAAAAAAATAATGTTATTTGTTAATTTATAGTATCTACACTATGAAGCAACAAACACCAGTTAAATATTCTCGTCCATTTTTTTACAAAATCTTAAAATATGAAATTCCACCGAAAATTTGAAAATTTCGTATCGTTTTTCATAAAATTCATTTAGACAAGGAGACATGAATATTAAGACTCAAAACTTCCCTTATTTATTTTTGGTGGTAAGTATATAAAACAAGTTTGTGAGGTCGCCAGTCAAATTCATCCTCTCCTCCCCTTTTCCGCCTCTTTCAAAATATGCATTTTGTAACAAAGTGATGTTTAAAAAAACGCCTTTTTCGAGTGTTTTTAATAAATAATAATTTTTGGACGTTTTGACGAAAATACCCCATTTTCAACCCTTACTCAGGGGTCGAGATATACTAAAAATATCAAAAAATATATATTGATCTAAAAAGCCTTAAACGAGCTAAAATCATTGAACTAATATTTTTATTTTAAGTGTATTTCGACCCCTTAATAAGGGTTGAAAAGGGGTATTTTAGTTTAAACATTCAAAAATTATAACAGGTAAAATACGTATTAGAATTTGTGCGTGAGACATCAATTTTTTTTAACAAAAACGGCGTCATTTTTACTTAATTCCTTAGTACGTTTCTGGAAGGGGTTGAAAAGAGTTAAAATGGAGTTGAAGAGTGAGGTCGATCTTTGAAAAATCTAGTTTTAGCTAAAGAAACCTTAAAACGCCCCAAAGTCCCCATTGACATTAATAGAAGAAGAAAAAAAATTGAACTTATATTTTTAGTATATTTCAACCCCGTAATAAGTGTTGAGAAGAGGGCATTTTTGTTTAAATCTACTACTCCAGTGTGTCCATGTACAATGCGCTCCCCACTGAATACAAAAATCTGAATGTAAAACAATTTAAAATACAATTAAAAAAATATATTCAGTTCATGATATAAAACTCCTGTGGATGAAGACTTAGTACCTTAACATAGCATGTATACCCTACCTAGGCGAGACAATAATAATTTTAATCAATCAATGTACACTTATTGTTTAGTTTACTAGTTAGTTCCATTTAAAATGTGTGTTATGTATTTTTTTGTATCGTGACTATGTGCAATATGTATGTACAAAAACATTTGATATTTTGTTATATTTTGTATTTTTAATCGATAGTAGAGGATAACCCTATGTATAATTTTGTAATTATTTTGGGTTAATAAAGACTATTTCATTCATTCAAACGTTCAAAAATTATAATAGCTAAAATTTGTACGTAAATCATATAATTTTTTTTTAACAAAATAAAATGACGTTTTTTTTTTACTTAAGGGGTTGAAAATAGTTATAATGAGATTGAAGGTGAGACAGCATTACGAATCTTTAAAAAATATATGTTTAGCTAAAACAACCTTATAACGAGCTAAGATCCCCATTGGCATTAATAGAAGAAGACAAAAATTTGCACATATATTTTTAGTATATTTTGACCCCTTAATAAGGGTTGAGAATAGGGTATTTTCGTCAAAACGTCCAAAAATTATTATTTTTTATTAAAAACACTCGAAAAAAATCTATTTTTTTTTTAACATCATTTTGTTACTAAATGCGTATTTTAAAGGGGAGGATGAATTTGACTGGCGACCTCACAAACTTGTTTTATATACCCCTTAGTCTTCAGTTTTCCAAGTCGTCGGTCGAAATTCACAAAAATTTAATATTTAGTAAAAAAAAAATGGACGAGAATATTTTAACTGGCGATTGTTGCTTTATAGTGTAGATACTATAAATTAACAAATTGTATAGTTTTTTTGTAATAGCAACTTGTTCGAAATTTGAGTCATGGCAACAAAACAAAATGGACGTCGTAATATTACTGGCGAGTTTGCATTCTTGTACAATTTTAGATGCCAAATCATAATTTCATATTGCCAGTAAGTGGCAATGCGTTAAAATTTTGAGTTTTAAACATGTAAGTAGATAAAGCGTCGGGACGGCCAAGCACGTTAATAATGTGGCATAGAGCACTTCTCTAGGCTGTCCAAGGATGATTTGCTTCATGGATATTAAACAAGAGTATCTCTTTTTAGAAAATTATAAGGAATTTCAAAAACATCATGGCAAGTTTAACAACAGGGCCGGATTTAGGCAGTGATAGTGGAGGCCTACTTAAGACCAGTGATTTCTGAAGTTCAAGTCAAATGAAGGGTTTCCATTGATGGGCTGCTTTTTATTTATAAATGTACTTATTATACAGGGTGGATCAGGTATGCGGTCATTAATTTCTAGGGGTGATTCTAACTAAGAAAATATGAAAAAGAGTTCATGTAAACATGGGTTCGGAAGTCCTTCCTAAGGGCGCTGTGGGCCTCTGAAGAGGGCACCCAAAATTGACATTTTATTTAATATCTCAGGAACTCTTTGAGCAGCAGTGACTAGTTTTTGCACGTGATTCGATATCAATAAAGGTCACCCCTAGAAATTAACGTCCGCAAACCTGAAATAGTCTGTATACTGTTTAGTATATATTGTTTATTATTTCCATATAACACATTCAATCGATTTAAGAACCTTCAATTTGTTTCAAAAGGATTCAAGTTTCTCAGTAAAGAATTTAAAGGAATCACACGCTCGACTCTCTGAGAACTTCAGAGAGTTCCTTTGGTGGACGCCCCAAGGCAGTGCCTCATTGCCTGTGGGTTAATCCGACCCTGTTTAAAAAAAATAAGGGTAATGTCCCACCCCTGGCCTTCTGTATAAGATACAAAAGATAGCGCCTTGTGAAGGGCACGAAAAGTCCACTAGCAGTATTATTAAACATTGAAACATATTTTCAAAATCGTGAATGCTGATGTCAACGATTTCGTATCAAAAAGGTGTGAACACTATCTTATTTATTTTTTTATTTTACTCTTTATTTTTAATAAAGTTGTACAGAAGAGTAATTTTGAATATCACTCGCCTCTGTTGCGCACTGTACTTTAAGATTTACTGCAAATCAAATTTGAGTATGTAAAAATGTTTTTGTAGTATAATTATTGTGTATTCATTACGTTTTTTGAGTGGGGGCGGCATCTCAAAAACTACGTGGAGTGGCAAGAATGTACATCCATCACTGGGCGTCATGCTTAGAAATACGTAAATCTTCACTTGATTATCATTTGTACTAGTGCTGTCAATGAGGTATTGAAACTGCTTTGAATCAAATTAAGTCAAGTACTACATAGTCTTCTGTGGTTTTTGTTCTGAAGATCCTACCGAATGTGCGAGTACCGTATAGATACTTCTACATAATGAGAGAGAAACTGACTTCATCTAGCCCATTTAATAGATTTTCTGAATTAAATAAAAGCTGGACTTCTGGACATTTTGGGTTATTTTTTAGTATAACTGGATTGTCCAATGACCATAGAAGATTAGTAATGATAGTCTTCTTAAGATGATGGATATGCAACCAACATTACATACGAATCAACATTTTTATATTTCTGGTATTCTGTTAGTTGACACCGAATATCATTTCGCTTTGCCCTTATATACTGGTATAGCGGAATGACAAAATACAGTCGATTTCTTTATATGCTTCGATTTTGTTGATATATTTAAGGGGATAGTTGTTGACCAATCACTTTATTATATACATCTAGATATTCGTAAAATGTGCTGAATTTTGTGCCTCCGCTATTCAAGCAGGGTACACAGACAACAACCATTCCTTCTGACATTGCCATCTACTGCAGCTGAGACTTCAACTAACGAGAGACAGACTAAAGTCTATTTGGACATAAATAGAGAAATAAAATGCAAATTCTATAAAAACATAGTAGGGATGCCTATTATAAATTATGTTATATTGGCGAGCTGTAAAGGTATTCAGAATCTTATGAACTGCGAAATGCACAAAGGGCAAAGTTTGTTCGGGGTTATAAATGTATTTTGAAAACACTGACGGCTACCTTGCTGTATACATAAACAAGAGCTCGGGATAAATTATAAACAATAAATCTAATATTTTTAAGAAGTGTAACCGAGTCTACGAGGGATTATGTCTACGCATATAAAGGTCACAGCTCAAGAGATTTTGAAACACCTCTGCATTAGTGGATTTGTTTTACTGTAACACTCAGGCCTCAAGGCACATTGTGCTCGTAGGGATCTACAGTTTTGCGTGGACTCCAAACCATGGTCTTCGGCTATCAACTTTAACGCACCCCCAGCCATCTCACCGCCTTTCTGGCGGACCAACAGCCCTTAGGGTCTTCTCTGCAGTGAAGACAATTGCCCCGTGCCGTCGGCGCCGCCTTACTAAGCGACTTAACGGCCCGGGACTGTCTCAATAGATAGCTTACCGAATAACAGATGAGATACATGGTCACCCATCCAAATGCCGGACTCGGCCAGCGTGCCGTAACATCGTTGATCAAGTGTCGGAAATTAAACCAGTGACCGCACCTCGTCCCCTTGGCGAGCTGTACTTTTAGAAAAAATATGTCTGAAATATCCATACTATAACATTTCTACCTGTTCTGAGTCAACCTCTGTCCTTGACAGTATAATTAGGAAATTAGTGGATAAATTAACTTCATTTATTTTTCATTACAATTTTCATAATTATCACCCCTTGCTCTCAAATCTAACACATCAGCACTGAATCTGAGTATCTGATTTTAGGTGATGTGAAAAATTCTGCAATTTTGTTACCGTATGAACACCATATTGTTAAAAATCATATATTTAATAAATTAGCCTCCTTTTCAAATAAAATATATTTTTTGAATGATATATAAAATATTTTCTTTATCTGTACATATATAACAAAATAGAGCTTATTTCTAAAAAAATATAATTAAAGAAATAAATAGTAATGAAAACAATAATACTTTATAAAAATGAAAATATACATTTTTGTATCATGAGGGTTTTTCTTATCACTTATCGGCAAGAAAATTGTACATTTGGGATGGCCAGATGCCTGATTATGTGGAAGCCTATCGTCTTGTAGGAGACGGGCCTTCTTCTAATTTCCTCCAAACAACCTGAAAAAAGAATAAAAAGTATTAGACAATACTAGAGATCTGTTTGGGTGGTGGTAGGAGGACCGATTACTTCAATGTATAAACCTAGACATTAATAAATTTTGCAGAATTTTGTGCCTTCTGTTGTTATTCCATTGGAAACTACTTTAAAGGCAGCATTATACCCAAGGTTCCATGTTTATTGTTGACTTTGTAACATATGATATATGTAAAAAAAGAACGTCAACAAATGGGGTCATTTAGTCAAATTTCATATTGCATTTCTTAGTAGGTTTATACGAGGTAATCGTCGAATCATTACAACACTGCAAGTTCGAGATCAACTTGTTAAGTAGTTTCAGAAATATACTGCTTTAAACATGAACCGATGAGCAGGAAACTCTGACGTCATTTACTCCCAAAATTTGTCTCCAAGATATGTTTAATGTGCGAAATCGGTTATTTAAAAGCAGACCCACCTATCAATAAAAGTCGTGAAAAAACACATTTTATATAAAATAATATACTAACACATGGAGAATAAAGTGAACAGTATATTTCATAAAAAATAACATTCTAAAATTATTAAATCATATGTATCAGCTATTAGCAAAAGCACACTTTGAGATATATTAAATCACCATAGGGGCAGGCCTGTTGAGGGGGTCAGAGGTGTTTCGTCCGGGCCTGGGTTTCACCCGAAGTTGGACATTGCCATTAGGCGAAACGACTTTTTAGTGATTAGTGTAATAAATATTTAATAATAAGGGATATCACCCCCCTCCCCCCTCGCTTGTAAAAAGTCCCCTGCGATAAATATTTTATTTTAAGGAATATCATCTCCTGCTCTTCAATATTTCGATCGGGAGAATTTATTTCTGTATAGTTGCCTCCATTTGTTTAATTCACACAAAAACGGCAATAAAAAAGAAAAACCAGCCATCCAAATATCAAAGGCAGCGCTATTATAATCCGACAAATTACTACAGAGCCGTATTTCAAATTCTTCCGGATTAGAGTAAACAAAATCTACTAGAGGTTTTAAAATCCTATTTTTGGTAGCAATTTAATGATGTTTCTTGCTCTGTTTTGCATCAACATAGGATATCTTACGCATATTGGTGGACATATTGCCCGTCCTTCACGATATTGATAGAGAAATTCAAAGTACGGCTCTGCTTATCTGTTCTCTGGGTATGACGTTCTAGTTAAGGGTGATTTGCGCAAGTTAATTTCAGGAGTTAAGAAATTTTAATTAGAAGAGACTTGTTTCCGATTATTTCTTATTTTAATTATGCCAGAACGTACTCGTACCTATACATGAAAACAATGTTGTTCTATGTATAAGTAATACATTATATTTATGATTTACCATTTTCTACCAAATTTGAACATGCTCCCGGCTCTCCCATCTATACACATAAGCAGCACAGCTTTGAGGTTTTTTATGCGCAGTAAATACAGGGTGTAATCAGTTTCATGTCATTAAAAAAAACTAGTAATGGGGACCGACTAGACAAACAAACAACCTTTATGACTTTTCCCTCTAGGGGCACTTTGAAAAACACTGATCTAGGTTAACATATTTAATATTATGGTAAACAATTATTGAGAACCACTGCTTTTCTTGGTCGATGGACTTGTACTTCCCAATTATACAACTTTTAAATTGTCATAAAAAAGTGCTCGCCGGCACACGCGTTGTCAAAGGACAATCGACTGCCTTTGACAGACCGCCTCAACTGAACTGAGGCAAGTATAAAGAGGTAAATAATTCGTTCTCTCTTCGTGCACAATTGCAAGCAAATAATGGCCATAGAGGTTTAAACAGAGCATTTCTTTACATGTGTGTTTTTTAATTTGGAACAAAATATTGGATTGTTTATAATTTAGAAAATTTAAATTTGGTTTATTAACATTTGTAACATAAATGAGTGTAATGGGTTAAAAGCTTACTGCCTACCTAAATGATTCAAAATCTCTGCCTCAGTATCAATACACAGTTCGGTACGTCGAATAAGTACATATGCACTTCGTTCAACACTACACACTAACGTTGTCAATAAAGAAAAATAAAATAAAAACTTGGTACAAAAGCCAAAAAGGAATGCAAAAAGAACGAACAAGTAAGTTGTGTCTGTACGTAATTAAGAATTTGACAACTTGAACGGTAAGTCAATAAAATAAATCTTAACTTAACTATAAATACACAATGACGCGAAATTCAAAAATAACAAAAACAACGAACGGCGGGTTGGACGTGTGTACATAACCAAACACCGACAGTAACTAAAATATAGCACAAGGGAGAGTTAGAGTATAGTTTTCATCAGATCTAGATCTAAACCTACCTCAATATTCCAGCAGTTCTCAAAAAATTTTATTGAGAATTTGCGAAATTTTTGTTTATTTTTTTTCTCCAAAACTATGAGCTTTAGACCCCATGTTATATAAGGTTTTTTTTTGTTTGTCTTGTCGTTCCCTACCGCCAGTTTTTTTTAATGACATGAAACTAGTTACTCCCTGTATATAGAGACAACTATACCTTTGTCATTAATCAATCAACAACTTAAGTCTCTTATTGATTAATAACAAAGAAAAAACTTGCAAATTGTTATTATTGTTTCTATTTTTTTTTAAGCGGAAACTGTATAGAACTTAGTTTATGACATGAAAGACAGAACTTTAAAAACCTTCCGCGTAATAGTAACGACGACCTAATTCAAATAAAAGTTATAAATATCTGCATAAATTTAATATTGTGGAAAAGTATAAATTTTAATTGACATTTTTTTTAATCTAAAATTATTGTGGTTATGTATAATCTTAATTTCAAGGACAAAATGTGCCCAAAAATCTATAACAAATTAGAAATCGTTTTTTACTCATTTGAAATCAAACCACATATATACTTATGCGTGTCTCATAAATATATAAATAAAACATTGTCGTTTTTATCTGCTTTCTAAAATTCTGAATTAGGCATATTTGTAAAATTTTAACTTTACATGAAACAATTAACTACTGTTCATTTAAAAACTATAGAACAGGTATATTGCTAAATTAACAAAAACGAACTCGCAAACGCATCATTTTAGCAAGTAATAAATTATTAAAAAGCTGTGCTATATATACCAAATGTCACATACAAAAGCTTAAATAAACCAACTAAGTTATAAAATTCAGAACAGTTTGGTATTTCAGTTTTAGATATAAACGTCAAACTTGGTGGAATCCAAATTGCATTTAAATAATGTTTTCCATAGGCGGTTTTTGAGATATAAGTGTTAAAAGTTGCAAAATTTTGAAATAAAAACCCTTATATCTCAAAAACCGCCCATGGAAAACGTCTGACATTATTTTCCAGACTTAGTGAGGTTGAATAAAAGAAAAAATACCCAAAGTTTCGTCCGTAACTATAAAAGAAAATTCTTAATTTTTGAAAAATTCCCGCCAAAAAACAGCCCGTACCTTTCATCTGGCATTTTGGTGGACGGATGTGGAGTTGATGTAATTTCATAATATGTTGTTTCGTTCGTAATCACAAAAACTTTTTTTCGATTTTTACCACTCTTCCGTATCTCCGCTCTCGTCCATTTTTGAGACTTTTCGTAAAGGAAAAAGTGTTTCGAAATCAACCCAATAAACCAAATACCAAATGTCAGACATACTACAATCAATGGTCCCACTACGTGCCATATGCAGGGTTAGGCAAAAGTATGGCATAATCGCTATAAGTCTGCCTGTAGAAGTTTCCTGAAAAAATTCTTGAAGGGGTGTAGCGATTTTTGTTTTTGCGCATATTTGGTTGCCTTCTAGTTTATTTTTGCATCAGCGGTTTTTGAAATATGACGTCATCGAATTTTTTTTAATGGTGACCTATATTTTTTCCAACTTTCTGGTGTAGTTTTTTATTCTCTTCTCAGCCATGTAAAATTTTGTATAGGTCGCATTAGAAAAATTTTGTGAAAAATTATAAAAATCATTTTATTTCATTAATGCGACAAAACTTGATAAAGATTGTAACAAGTAACAATAAGAAATGAAAAGTAAAGTTATTCAAGAGAGAATAAATAGAAAAGAAAAACGCTTTGCTTACAGCAACTATTCAAAGTGTTCTCCATTCACTAATTGACAATAACCAAGCCTATCCACAAGCCTCTTGCCGAATTTACCAGAACATGTTGGGGTATTTGCATTATTTCATCACGAGTTCTTTGTCTTAAAGTTGCCAAATTATTGGGTCTATTTTGAAAAACTTTGTTTTTTACGTACCCCCAGAGAAAAAAATCTAGAGGGGATATATCCGGGGAACGCGCAGGCTATTCAATAGCACCTCCTCTCCAATCCAGCGGTCAGGAAAGGTAACATTTAAATATTCTCGGACTATTATCGCATAATGAGGAGGGGCCCCATCCTGTTGAAACCAAACGTTCTTCTCTGAAAGTTCTTCCCCGTTTCTCAAAGCAATGGCTGTAACTATATTCGTATAAAACAATATTTAATACTTACGTTGCACATCTCGCGTACCAGCGCCTTTTCTCCATCATCCATATCTTGCGAATTGGTGTCGGACATGTTCTCTCCTCTCTCTGGCATGCGGCCCTCTCTTTCGAGCTGTTCTCGAACTTCGAGAACCTGGAGAGCCCTCACAACGGCCTCCGGTCGGCCACTCAGCGCTCCTACTCCGTTGTCCTGTGGGATGGCTATGCTGGGATCGCCGGTACTCGAGGCGATCTGGTTTATTTTAAGGGTGAGTGAACGTTTGTCGTCTTCCAGTTGCTTTACGCGTTGCTCTAAGTTCCTGACGTACTGCATTATTTGATCTGCGGGAAAAAAATGTCGAACTTAGAACACAGTAGGAACATTAACATGTGTTACAGACATACAGTGGTCCCATCAGTTTTTTCTAAAATAATCGAAAAATTGCTTGCAAATAGAATAATATTATTTATAGAATATAATAATATATTAGCTGTCACCTAATTAGCACGGATTTAAAGTAAGCCGCTCTATAATTTCTGCTATACTAAGCTATGGTCTTATTTGTAGATCTATCTGAAGCGTTTGACTGCGTGGATCATGATACTTTAGTTAAAAAAGTGGAGGGTGGCCAATGCAATAAGTTTTTACGATCCTATCTGATGAACAGTTCATTGAATATTACGGCAAAAGATCGGAGGAAATGGATGTTAATATTGGAGTTCCCCAAGGCAGTGTCCTGGGCCCGCTCCTATTCTTATTATATATAAATGAAATTGAAAACTTTATTTCCACTTTTCACTGTGCTTTTGCTGACGATATGTCTCTCTTGTCTTGCAATCAAGATGCTAATATAATGTCTGGCCTTCTGCAGGGTAATTTGATTTCTCTTTCCAGTTATTCCACTTCAAACAGTCTGGCAGTGAATCAAGAAAAACTTTTTCGATGTAATTTCATCCTGTTGGTGCCCGCACTATATATCTAGTCCATTAAACTTCAGCATAAAACAATTGAACAAGTGAAAGACTTTAAGCTTTTAGGTATTTATGTAGATTGTCACTAAACTGGAAAGCTCACGTAGATTATGTATGTAAAAAGTGTGCAAGTATTTGTTTTGCTCTAAAAAGGTTATGCCAAATTACAAGTAAAAACGTTGTGAAAATATTTTATTATTCAAATTTTGAATCGACAATTAGATATGGAGTGATTTGTTGGGGTTATGTAAGCACAGCTAGTCGTGTAGTGGAGCTGCAATAGAGCGCCTTATGTTCTATGTATAATAATAATAATAATAATGTTTATTTACTTAAAGTATTACAATTTACAATTTTGTTATGATTATTCATTTTCATTCACAAATAAACGAAGACCACGGATTACAATATCGAGAATCTTGCAAACAGATATTTATTTCGCAAACAATATTAACTTTGCCGTGTTTGTATTATGAAGTATTAACTTTTGTAAAAAAAAAATGAACACATTCACTTTTCAGAATATATCAGGTATATAACCTGTATTATACACGTCATGGAGAGAATTTGCAGCACTCACTGCACAGATCGCAACTTTATAAATCTAATCCTTACTATGTCGGTATGGTTCTTTATAATAAATCAGATATAAGCATAAAAAGTTGTAGTTTAAAAAAATATATATATCTACTGTTAAAAATATGTTACTTACTAATGCCTTTTATAATGTAGATGAATGTTTTTTTTTCTTATTATTATTATTATGTGTAAATGATCATTATTAATGTACTGTCCTATATCAATACTGTTTGATCTATTGGATTAATAAATTATTATTATTATTAACTATACAGTATTGTTAAATCTTGAAACTTTACTACTTCAGTCGAATAGAAATAAACGAGGAAATAAAGAACAGTGTTTAAAAAAGGACATTTTCGGACCATCCGTGGTAAAAGTTTGGAAGTCATCTGAAAACGAATCATCCGTCACCCGTTTTGGTGAAAAATCTCTGGAACACATTAAAAACAACCCTTAATTATTTGGGAGTGACATTGAATTGTCATTAGAACTTGCCACTATAATTAGAACTACAAAATGGATAATTGGATGATTATAGATTTCTTTTGCAATTAAAATTAATAAAAACTCTAAAAATATAAAATCCACCACATTAATTGGTGGGGATGGGTGTAAGAGTATTCAGAAGTAATCACATTATAAACAGATAATAGCGATTTAACGAGGAATTTTGGTTTTTCTAAAAATAAATAAATAATCGTATATTAGATATTGTGACATTGGAATTAATATTAGTATATTAATTCCAATGTCACCCCCAAATAATATACCGGGTGAGTCACGAATTGCGCTCGCCCCGATATTTCCTAAAATATTTGGAATAGAAAATTGAAATTTGGAGGCCTTATTACACGACTAAAATTCCATTTTTTCAATAAAAAATCAAGTTTGGTGCACATCCGGTTTGACCGGAAATGCCAACAACTTTCGATTTTTAAATGGAACACCCTATATATTTTTACATTTTTGGAATCTACAGGAAATTTTGAATACAATACATCCATTTTGGTCACTTTTTGATAAACATTAAAAATTTTATTAAAAAATCTATTTCTGAATCCAGAGTGCTGTGGTGCCCAAAATATATTTTAGTTTGTGTGCTACGTTACTATAAAAATAAAAAGAGCAATATGATTGCATTACTTAATTCTCTAGAGGCGTTTAAAATTTTTAAATGTGATTTTTACCCACTAACTCGTTTTTTTTAAGTGGGAATTTAATCGTTCACCAACATTTTTAAATACCTCATTTTCATACGAATCTATAATGATACCAAAATTTTGAAAATCCGCTCAGAAATATTTGAGATTTCAGCCAAAATACAATGCAACCAAGCTTTTAGAAACATGCGGCTAATAGATAATAGATTAGTGGGCTTTGGAAACTAAAATGGCACATTTCTGTGTAAATCTGGTAACCTAATAACATTGGAAAAATCATAGTAGCCATTGAATGTAATAAAACAATATCAGCTGTCAGACAGACGCGTGTAGTTATAGGCAATCTTGAGCTATCAAACATTTAATAATTGTGAGCGCAAAGAACGTTACAATTAAGTTTAGCATAGGTATGTGAAGGTAAACACAATTACATCCACAAGGACATTTGCAATAGAATGCGACATCAGTTCAGTTTTCAGAGTTTTATTTAAATGAACATAAATATCAGGCCTATAAATATAAATAAACATCAATTTCGTTTGAACAATTAAACTTAAACTAGGTAACAGTAGGTATCTTTAAAATAATTAATATAATTAAACCATAAATTGACATTTATAGATATTGTTCAAAATGTCCACCATTTTTTTCTAATTTTCATATTTTATATCATTAGATTCGTATGAAAATGAGGTATTTAAAAATGTTGGTCAACGATTAAATTTCCATTTAAAAAAACCGAGTTAGTGGGTAAAAATCACATTTAAAAATTTTAAACGCCTCTGGAGAATTAAGTAATGCAATCATATTGCTCTTTTTATTTTTATAGTAACGTAGCACACAAACTAAAATATATTTTGGGCACCACAGCACTCTGGATTCAGAAATAGATTTTTTAATAAAATTTTTAATGTTTATCAAAAAGTGACCAAAATGGATGTATTGTATTCAAAATTTCCTCTAGATTCCAAAAATGTAAAAATATATAGGGTGTTCCGTTTAAAAATCGAAAGTTGTGGGCATTTCCGGTCAAACCGGATGTGCACCAAACTTGATTTTTTATTGAAAAGATGGCATTTTAGTAGTGTAATAAGGCCTCCTAATTTCAACTTTCTATTCCAAATATTTTAGGAAATATCGGGGCGAGCGCAATTCATGACTCACCCGGTATATAATATGTTCTTTAATTTGTTAATTTTCGCCAAAACAGGTGACGGATTCGTTCTCAGCACACCAAATTTAGTACAAAATATGGCTTGCACAGTTTAACACAGTTGGCCCGAAAGTTTTTGAACATTGTTCTTTTAGTCCAATAATTATACAGATAAAGATTTCCATAAAAAAAAATAATATCTGAGATTTTCCTTCAGTAACTGTTAGTGAAGGGATTATACATCACAAAACTATAAAAATCAGTTCTGGGGGTGCCGCGCAACCCCCCCAAAAAAACCACCCCTTCGGTGAAATAAACCTTATTTTACTGATAAGTCGTTAACCGTTGAAGATATAAAAAAAGGAAAGCCTGACTAATTTCCTGAGGAGAGTCCTCTTGTAATTTTCTTGTGTATGCCATGATTTTCGAAAAAATTGCAAAATTTGTATTTATAATGCGTACGAATTTTCGTTTGTTTGAATTTTTTTTTGCGATCGACCTATAGAAAAAGTTGAATTGCTCGAAAACTAAACAAGCTAGGAAGAAAAATCAAAATGGGGTTTAAAGGGGATATAAAATACTCTCTTGGGTTTCCTTTTTTGATGGCTATTGATATTTATTAGTATATAAAAATAACAATATAATATAGTTACCTCTAGACTTTTTGCGCTTTTGACTATTCACAGGCCCATAAAAAACAACTGACTTTAATATAAGTTATAAATGTATTATCTTTTAGTTCAAGGTAGAGTACTTCAATGCAGAAAAAGTTAGGAATAAAAATATTGACATTTAGAAATTTACCAGCATGTTGAAGTTAGCCAAATTTGGATACATTTTTATTGTTTCCTAAAAATAAAAAAAAGTCCCAAACATTTTGAAAATTCAGCTCAAAAAAAATTGTTTCTGTTTATATATCATATAACTGTTGTTTCTAATCATTTAATAGTTAAAAAAATGGCATAAAAAAAAACATCATCGAAAAATTGAATATGTAGCCTTTTTTGTTTTTTTTTTTGCTAACTTCAACATGCTGATAAATTTGTAAATATAAATATTCTTATTCCTAACTTTCTGCATTAAAGTACTACCTTGAACTAGAAGATAATGCATGTATAACTTATATTAAACTCAGTTATTTTTTTATGGGCCTGTGAATAATTAGATGCACAAAAAATCAAGAGATAACTATATTATATTGTTAATTTATATATACTAATAAATATCAATAGCCATCAAAAATGGCAACACAAGAGAGTATTTTATATCCCCTTTAAACCCCATTTTGATTTTCCTTCCTAGCTTGTTTGGTTTTCGAGCAATTGCATTTTTTCTATAGGCTGCGCGCAAAAAATTAAAAGAGGACTTTTTTTTAGGCAATTAGTCTCTCCCAGAACTGATTTTTGTGGTTTTGTGATGTACTAACAGTTACTGAAGGAAAATCTCGGATAACATTTTTTGCGAGCTCTGGTGTACTTTTTACTTTACCGACTGGACTATTTCGACTCACTCTTGATGGAAATAATACTAACGCTCCTCTATCCAAACGATCACAAAAAGGATATAGGATAGGTTATTAAGAAGAAAAAACCGCTGCCTAAGGAATCACTACTGTGGCATCCAAATTTCCCATCTGTCTTTGTCATGTCAGATATGATAAAACAATTTGGGGCCTTGGCTTCTAGTACATACACCAAATTCCAATCCCAATCTCTTACTAGCTTGCTTTACTTATTTCCCCCTATTTACTCCTATCCACCCCAATCCTTCATTGGAATAAGTCCAAAATACCAAATCTTAAGTCAATATTTTAAACAGTTCCAGAGTAATTGTGCGCATAATAGAGTTACAGACAGATCGACAGAAATTTTATTTTCGCTCAAATTTACAATCTCGACGTCTAAACTTACTTCAACAAAACAAAAAAATGCAATTTTTCTTACAATTACATACTATTCTACTCCACTGCATGGATGTGGAAATAAAAGTAACTTTTAACCAAATGCGCATCTTGATAGACTAATTGAAATGTATAATAAAGATGATATACTAATTATGGTAATTTTTAGAAAATAGCACTGAGGAAATGGGTGGATATTTAGCGATTATAATATTTTACAAGATAAAAGACTATAGCTGTGCCTAGGTACCGCTTTGTCACCCATTAGCGATGACATCCTGTCGGCAACTCATAATAACAAAGTATCAGCTTTAATAGATCAAAGTACTATTTATTTCTATTTCAAAGCCTTTGACAGGATCCATAATCGGATGCACTTATTACATATTAGACACAAGTAATGATTGCGAATTACTTAGGCATTCACAGTCCATTGGTTGAAATACTAGGTGGAAATGTTTCTTAATTAGCAACAAGGATGAATTAAATATATTGATCTTCATGACTGACAGTAATATAACTTTTAATTTAAATTTAAATACTTTTATGCAGAGTTGTATATTATGCAATAGGGTGTATTGAAAAAAACTTTTTTTGGAAATTCACATGGCATGGGTGTATCGAAAAAAACTTTTTTTGGAAATTCACATGGCATGGGTGTATCGAAAACAACTTTTTTTGGAAATTCACATGGCATCCCAGACAGCACAAAGTTATCCTACGGCCATCCTAGGGATATCGAAGCAGGATATAGCAATATCCTGAGGATATCCCATAATGATCCCATTGCTATCCCTGGGATCTCGAATTTACACTACTTTCGATATCCTCAGGATATCCCACGGACGTATTTTTATATATCCGTAGGATTATCCTGGGACCCTTAGAGGATCTGTTTTATGCTATCCCCAGGATATCGTTGTAGGCTTTCTGGGCCGTAGTTTACCTAAATAGCCAGACTGCAAGTTGCTTTCAAACAATGTTAGCAACTTGATACTCTATGCCATTCGTTGCATAGTAGACTGTTGCATTTCATGCAAAAATAATATTTTTACTACTTGAAAGCATATTATGTTAGTATTGTTTACTTGAAACTATATATCACATTTAAATTTATAATAGTAACAAAAATATTATTTTGACATGAAATGCTTAGTTTCCTACTCTTTGGAGCACACAATGGATAGGGGACAAGCTGCCAATTTTTAAAGCAAATTTTCGATCAGTCTTTGCTATTTAGATGACTGAACAGCGATTTCTTTGGTATTGTCTTGCACCATTCATCTCGGAGTTCTGTTAAATTACCTCTGCACTATCCCAATTCTACAATAATAAATGTGATGGTTTGAAGATATGAGCACATAACGTTTACATCTTAAACAATTCTATTGACAAATTTCGAAAAAATAGACACTGTCCTCTGTCAGTAGAGCACATTTTTTGATGTTATGATCTAATGTGGTGGCATTGAGGAGGGCAGCCTAGTCACTATATATACAGTGTGTCCCAGGATAGATGTAACAAGAGATGTAATGGACCAAAAATTTTGGAATTTTGAAATGGTATTTGGGGATCGAGTCCTGCTTGTTGTAAAACTAAGATATACCAAAAATGACTTGATTTGGTGTTCTACAGGGTATTTTATAAGCAAAGTTGTAAAAATCACCACTAATAAAGTACCTTTATTTTTCAAGATATGAAAAAATTCCACTAAGAGAAGTTATTTATAATGCAATTTCATACCTCTGTACCAAATTTCAGGAATATAAAATTATTTTTTTGAAACTTTTGAACCATTCAATTAAAACTGCATAGAAATTATTTTTTGTGAATTAATATTTAAAGTTCTGTATGTAGACGCTACATTTTATTTACCAATAACCTACTTTTTGAGATTATTAACATTTGCTCCTACACAACTTTAAATATGAATTTAACTCAATTCGCAAAAAAATGGGAAGATTCAAAAAATAATTTTATATTTCTGAAATTTAGTACAGAAGTATAAAATTGCATTCTAAATAACTTTTCTTAGTGGGATTTTTTCATATTTTGGAAAATAAAGGTACTTTATTAGTGGTGATTTTTACAACTTTGCTTATAAAACACCCTGTAGAACACCAAATCAAGTCATTTTTGGTATGCTTTAGTTTTACAGCAAGCAGGTCTCAATCCTCAAATACCATCCCAAAATTCCAAAATGTTTGGTCCATTACACCTCTTCTTACATCTAGGTATATCCTGGGACACACTGTATACTGGCGAAGCATCCCATACCACTCTCTTTTCATTTTTTAGATGAATTAAACTGATGTTGGCGATATAAAATACCCAGAGAACTTAAAAACTTATTAAATATAGCTGTAAAAGGTTAATATTAGAGTAGTATTTAAAAAACAAGACACGTTATAATATTTTTTTTATTTTAAAATAAACGTAACAAAATAAAACAAAAATGTCCGACGAAAATGAAGACACTAAACCAATATTGGGAATTTCTGGTAAAATACTTGTGTATGTGTAATGTTCTTTTTGGTTTTGTAAAGCAAAATCATCGTTAGTGCGTTGTTCGCAATTCATTTCTGTAAAACAAACAGTGTTATTAATACCTAAATACCCCTTCTTGGATACACTGAGTGCAAGAAAAGTAACCAGTATGACCTTTATTAATCAATTTTATAAACGCTTTTGCAGGAGCATCACAAATAAAAGCTTTAATTTTAAAAGTCATCATATTATTTTTTTAAATAAAACCATTATTAGTTAAACATATTGCCTCATCAACAAAATCCCTTAAGAAAAAATTTGGATCCATGGGCTTTTCATAACCATAATATATTCCTGCAACAGCAACTAAATTTTCAGATGGAAATAAAGAAACTGATTTTGTTCGACATTTTCCCGCAAACTTTTTTTTAGGTTAAGTAAAATTAAATGGCGTTATAAAAGCTAATTTTAACAAAAGTATATTTAACGCTGAAAATAACTCTTACACTACACACTACACTACGCACGTTATATACACTTATTATAAGTAATATATACATATAATTCTTAAAAACAGAAACGGCTTCTACAGCAATCCAGCGATGGCACATGCACAAAACAATTACAAATTAAACCAGGAACAGGAATCGCAATGGCGTGATGATGCGGTCGATGATAACAAAGTGCGCATGCCTAAATTTTAAAATGTTTCAGTTTGCCAATAAACTGTTCACGAGGTAAAATGATTAACAAGTAATTGTATAAAAAAATTATATTAATTACTTATACTCTTATGTAACCTTGGACAAAGTAATATTTAGATAGAATATTTGCTGAGTAGTAAAGGTAAGAAACTCAACATTGTTTTAAAAGTAATTCTGACGTCATATGTTATTAGGTCACAACTCGATACTGGCATACCTTTCTACTTCAACCACTGAATACACATTCTTTTACTCAACGATTTGAATTTGACATTGGTTTAGTTTATTCCATATATTTATACTTTTATTTATGTTCTGTATATACCTATATATTTATAAATTGTGCACAAAAGTACTGGAAGTATTATATACGGGTGATTTTTCAATCTGAAACTTTCAAATATCTCGAGTAATAAAAGAACTTTACGAAAAAAAGTTTCAAACAAAAGTTGTAGAATTGGATCGGGGCAGTTGCAGCATATATGTCACTTTGACATTAGGTGGAAGGATTATAGGTCATTCAAGGTCAAATTAGTTTTTTAAATGGAAACCCCTATTTTTTATTGCAAATTCGGATTGCCTGACCAAAAATAGACTACTTTTGTTTGGAACATTTTGACTTAAATTATCTTTTTTTTTTAGTTATCCGGCGAGGAAAAATCAAAATTTTTGAAATTTTCGATTTTTTATTGTAAAATAAAATGTGTGCCTAAATAAATATAGCTTAATGGTTTACTGTTTTTGTACAAACAAGTTTCTTAAAAAAGGTGGTAAAAATCCCATCCCATCTTTGGATATCCGTGGGCAATCTGGACAGGATAACCCACGGATATCGATTCTATTACATCCGTAGGATATATGTATTTTGTACAACTATAGGATATTAACATCCCGTCAGGTTATCCGTAGGCAATCAGTTGCGGATATCCTACGGATATCCATAATTGGATCTTTACAGGACATTAATATCCAGTCAGGTCAACCTTGGGATGACCTGGGGATATGTCCATGGGATAATCCCAAATCTGGGACAACGGGACTGTGATAGGATATCCTCAGGATATCGTGTGCTGTCTGGGATGGGTGTATCGAAAAAAACTTTTTTTGGAAATTCCAAATTCCAAGTGGATAAAAAGTTGTCCCTATGAACACATATACACCACAAAAAAATTTAGCCCAATTGAAATAAGTTAGGTCTCCCGCAAGAGGCCCAAAGTTTATAATTTTCTTCAAAAACTGATTTTTTTTTGGCATGAAGGATTGAAAGTTGAAAATTTTTAACAATAGGGTGTGAAAGGAAAGTATAAAAAAAACATTAATGAAACGTTTAGGTCTTCCGCATTTTATTTAAACTTAAAGAATTTTTAGAATACAGGGATTTTCTTCCTAATTTAAAAGATTTTTTAAAATGTGGATCAAAGGTTTTTTAGGCCGTTAAATATGTTATTCTTCATCATTATCATCATAAATATTCTGTCCTAAGACAGATCCTTAATCCTTAATCCAAAAAAAAAAAAATTAAAAAATTCAGTTTTTCAAAGAAAATTATAAACTTCAGGCCTCTTGCGGGAGACCTAATTTTTTTCAATTGGGCTAATTTTTTGTGTGGTGTATGTGGGTTCATAGAGACAACATTTTATCAACTTGAAATTTTGAATTTCCAAAGTGTTTTTCGATACACCCTATTAGGAGCCATCCATTAATTATTACGTCACACTTTGAGGGGGAAGGAGGGGGTCCATAAAGTGTGACAAGAGGGGAGGAGAGGGTCAAACTTTTGTGACATCACATTATTTACATCTACGTTTACCATTGTTTTATTTGAATGGTATGGAAAAAAAAACAAAAATCAGAAAATTCTACCTTGAAATTTAAAATGTGAGACGTCACAACGGGGGAGGGGGGTGTGTTGACTCGAATGTAACAACCTGTGACATAGGGGGAGGGAGGGGTAGAAAAACCATGGAATTTGCGGGACGTCATTAATGGATGGCCCCTAATACAAGTATCGTTCTTCGAGCTACTTTAATTTCTCCTTTATTTTTGTACAGCAAATTGTAGTACTAAAAGTATAGCAGTTTAAAGATGGCCTTTATAAATCAAAACATAATTTTTAAATCCCAAATATCTCAAAATTAACCAGTCTGAGATTAAAAATGCCTAAGATAGAAATTAAAGGTCGTAAAATTTTCTTTAAAGTGGGTTTATTCCTACAGCTTCAAAAACAACGACGTTATGGGCAAAACAGTGAGTGTTTAGTATTTGGTCACCTTACGTTATAGGAACTTATTGTTACTCCATTTTCGTGGTACTACTTGTACAATTCGCACTTCAAAGACCATCTAAACGGCAAAAACCGCAGTTACACCAAGCTTAACGTGTCAGCTGAACATATTAGACCGAAGACGTCTTTGACGTTGAATATTTCAAACAGAAACGAATTTTCCTCAAAAACTTGAGTTTAAAACCTTACAAAATTTAGATTTACCGACAATTAAAAGAAGAAGCGTGGTCTAATCCGATTTTTGTATCTTGCTGATGGAGTGTTCAAGCATCTTTGGGTAATTAGTTTAAGCTTTGATTTTAGTAGTATAAAATCAAAGGTTTAAGGAATTTGTATTTCTTTTTATTATACTCTGCAAATACAAAATGAAGAGTATATTGCATTCGATCGGCACGTTTCTAAAACCGGTAATATTGCTCGTAGAGAAAAAAATTTCAATCACTGTGTTGGTGATCGAATTCTGAACAACTTTCAAAATGTCCGTATGTCTGTCTGTCCGTCCGTCCGTCACGTTTCTTGTAAGCACGATAACTTAAGGACGAAAAGTTCGATAGTATTGAAACTTGGACAGTAAGTTAGTGTTAGCTAGAGGAAGAACCCTATTGTTTTTATAAATAAATATAAATAAAGAAGTTATTAATTTTTGAAATTAAAAAAAATAATTTTGTAATTAAACAAAAAATGTTTGAAACCAATATCATTTACAAAAAAACTGCGAAGAGTATCCTATAGAATGTGCAACAATTATATAACAAGTATAGTAAATCGGCGAAATGGTTAGCTTGATTTCTGTTAGATTTTCCCTAATACACGTCGTTTATCGTAAATAACACCACAATATAAATTCAATCTGCAGCAAAACTCACATACTTATAGGTAGGTATACTGATAATAATGTTTAAGTCTGTTCGTTTGTTTATTTTGCGACCACGCAGGCCACAAGCTTTGACAATGAACTTGATACCAATAAATTGATTTTTTTTCTGTTATTTTAAAATGATAAACCATCGCATTCAATAGCATTACAAGCTATTGTCGAACAGTCGAACTCTTTCCAAAAACATTTAAAATTACCTAAATCGGACTAGTAGGTATGCAGTAGAAACTTAACTTTTGATTAGAACTAATAAAGAAATTGCATGCAATGCAATATAATAAACGCTAGTAGTTTTCAGACAACTATGTCTGCAGTCATGCAAATATTTACGCATCAAAGAAGTACGAATATCAGGTCATTTAATAATAGGTACACGTTTTGCACAGATGGAATGTCTATGGTATTGATTTCATCGGCTCTACACCGATTGGGAACCTCTTCAGATGGTACCGATACAGAATAGGTTCTTTGGTTTCGAAACTATCGATGTTTAACGTGTTCATCGAAACTATCGATACCTTATCAATTGATATGGAGATAGTTTAAAATAATTTAAGTTTCTATGTTCTACTCAAACATTAAAACCGATGGTTAGGGAATAGATCAGTGACTTTAATTTAAGTATTGTTGCTCTTAGCATGCCGTTAATATACCGGCATTAAATGATTTAATATTTTGATAATAAACTACTAAACAGTATGAAACTAACCCTAACCCATCTCAACCTAATAAAATTGAAATTAAATAAAATTATTGATAATACAAATAAAACCACTAAAAGAAAAACATTGATTAATTCTTTTATTTCCTCTTATATACCTATATATTCTATTCTATAAAAAATAACTATTGAAGAATACAAACCTTATAAAAAATAAAGATATTCAGTCAAATAATAAAACTATTTCAGTAATAGAAGAAATAATCGTTAATAATTCTAATTCAATAATAACCTTAAATTCTAAAATTATAAAATAAATCCTTAATATAAAAAAACAAAGAAAAAAGTAAAAACAATAAATAATAAATTATACAAATTGAAATTTTCTAAAAAAAAATTATTTTATCTTTGAAATCACAAATCAATATTTTTATTAAACTATCTAGATTAAATTTAAAAACTTAAATATTCAGATTTTAAAATAAAAATATTTAATGGTATTCAATATAAAAACATTAATAAATACTCTCGAAATAAACCTTGTTAAAAATGAATTTTTATTTGTTTGCTTATAATAAATACATATTTTTTATAGGATTTTGCCGAGGATTTTGCAAACAGCAGAAAAAATAACTATCTATAACTAAAAGAAAAACTTTGTGTAAAAATATTAATGAAACCTTTGCATTCTTTCGATAACCTGAATTCTGGTTATGCTAGCAAATTAAAATCCTAAAATGAATTTGTCTAACTTCTTATTTGACAATTCTCATTCTAACATTAGCATTCACACAGTCCCCTACGGCCATGCAGTAGTACCTCATAACCCCCTACGATCATGAAGATTCAGTTAAAAATGAGAACAAAGGCCTGAAATGAATTTATTTATCTACCTTGTCTTAAAAAAAATTTCACTCTAATGGATTACATTTTTATGAAATCTATCATTCTGTTTCTTGGAAATGCTTATCCTTTGAAACGTCTTTCGCCCTTATTCTGGAGCTCATCAGAAAGACATAAAGCCACTCATAAAGACGTTTCATGCAAAACCAAGACAATTTCTATGAATAAGTGTGAAATAATTATATTTGACATTGACTGATAAAAACAACCTCATATATCTATTAGTTAACTAGTATTGGAGTCTACATACTCCATGTTTAAAAATGAATTAAGTATTATTTGTTTGCTTATAATTGTATTGAAACATATTCTTTATAGGATTTTGCAAACAGCAGAAAAAATAACTAAGTATCTATAATTAGGATTTTAATTTGCTAGCATAACCAGAAGTGAGGTTATCGAAAGAATGCAAAGATTTCATTAATATTTTTACACAAAGTTTTTCTTTTAGTTATAGTTATTTTTTCTGCTGTTTGCAAAATCCAATAAAAAATATATTTCAAAACCTTGTTAAATTAAATAAATTCGAAAAAAAAAATTCCATGCTGTGAAAATGAATATAAAAATAAAGAATAAAAAATTTGCCACATTACGGGAAAAATACTCTTGATGTAATTCACCAACCGCAAAATTTGTTATTGCAAAATTATCACAAAATTCATAATTGTTTATAAGCCATTTTCTTTATAACTTCCGTTCTAATCGTCCGATTTGAACTTTCCAAAGCTCATTTTACACGACAATACATGTACTTTTAAAGAAAATTGGTTCCAGTATGCTTCAATAGTAAATACTATTTTTACATAGCAAAAACTGGCGAATTTTTGCAACTCTTGAGTTCCGTATTCAAAGTCGCATAACTATACGAATTCTGGTTATCAATAAATTTGTAAAAGTTGTTAATTCGGAATTTTTATACAAGAATTGTCTCAGATAATATCTAACTCCCAAAAACCACAATAAACTATGACTGTACAAAAAATCATTTATAAAAAATTGATCGGAACCGTTACTATGTGGTAGTAGTTTGCTATCACAGAAAACGAATAATCCCATTTTGATTCATTGTTTGATAATGACGATGAGGGGTACAAAGCTGAACCTAGTTTTACAGGGTGCTCTCGATGATTATTCAAATTTTTATATTGTTACGCGTTACGCCCTCTAGGTGCCGGTACTGATAGCTCATGAGAAAGAGCTTAAATTAAGTATCAATGGCGGTAGGACTGGTAGGCAACTAACTGTAACTGCAGTACTATCAAATCCTGTAGTGTGCGCCATCTCTGAGACGATGGTAGTACGTTTTCTAGAAACTTATAGAAGAGGATCGACATTTCTACATTGTTCTGGATTGCCGTGGGAGAAGGTTCTGGACTTTGCTAAATGGTTCTAGAGGCAATTTGTAGTGTATAAGACAAGATTCACGGCGGGGGAAGTCTTGAAATTTATTAAAGGCTAGAAAATCGGAAGTGGTACAAAGTGAAGAGAATAGTGAAAATATTAAGTAATAAACATTGTGAAAGCTTATTTTATTATTTTAGACAATAAACGTGTACTTTAGTTAATATAAATATTGTGAAGTTTTCAAAGTTATTAAGTGTTTATTTCTTGTTAATAATTTTTGAACCCACGGACTTTGAAGGCTGGAAGGGGTGGAAACAAGTGAAAATATTATTAAACTGTCATATATCAGTTTTTTCAAATGGAACATTCTGTATGTTTTGACTTGAAATGTTTCAGCAATCAATTTCCTACACGCTGAAATCCACAGCGACAACTTTTCTTCGAATTGAATTTTTCAAAAACCGCCGAAAAAGTGGTCGCTATGAGGCATAAAATTAAATATCGTCAATTCCATTTTTTGAAGGTTCATATGCCAGGTTCAAAGATATGGTTAAAAATAATGTATTATAACAAAAACATTTTTTTATACTTTTAGAACGTCAAAAACGAGAAATTGGCGATTTTTCATTTTTTTTTAAATTAGTAACATTGCAAATATTAACTTTACGGAACAAAGTTATCGAACATTTCTTGTTGGTAAACGATCAAAAAATCTTAAAAAAGTTGTTTGAAAAAATGTAATATTCCCTTTTGCTATAAACAAAATTGTTTTAAACAATATCAGACTAAGTTAATGTCTGGCAACATAGATATTCATATCACAAGCCTGCATTTGATAACACTTTCAAAGTTGATTTAAAAATTATAACTGTTTTTTTGGTAATTGGGTAGCACTGATTTCAAATCTGCTTTTAGTTTTTTTGTATCACGTAAGGTTATTTTTCAAACCAGCAAAATCAAAAAATTTAGAAAAACACGATTTATTTCATTTACCAGCTAGTTTTATAACATATTAAAGAGAAAAATACAAAAACATACAAGATATAGACATTGAAACTATTTGGAATAGTTGTTTATTCTTTACGCTTCTTAAAAAACCGTTTTCTTTTTTCAGAAAAGCTTCTTTTTGTTGTTTTTCTGTCAAATTCAGCTAAAGAAAGATCTCTCCTCAATGTCCAACAGTAATCGGCCATCATTTTTGTGTCCCAGCTCCCCTGGTATCTTTTTTCCATCTCTTTAATATCTTGATGAAATCTTTCACCTTGCTCTTCACTCACGTCCCCAAGATTTTCCGGGAAATAGTCCAAATGGGAATGTAAAAAGTGAATTTTTATGCTCATATTGCAACCAAGAATCCTGAATTTTTCCAGCTTATTTTCAACGATCTCAACATAGTTTGTGTCTTTATAATTCCCTAGAAATTTATGTACAACTTCTTTAAAAGCATTCCATGCATGTTTTTCCTTATCTTTCATTACATTTTCAAATTCTCTATCTTTCATCAAGCTCCTAATCTGCGGCCCTGCAAAGATTCCCTCCTTTAATTTTATCTCTGACAGAGCCGTAAATGTGTTACACAAATATATAAAACAATTTCCTTTGTTTAATGCCTTAACAAATTGTTTCATAAGTCCAAGTTTTATGTGAAGTGGTGGAAGTAAAACTTTTTTAGGGTCAATAAGACTTTCGCGAATTACATTTTTGGTTCCAGGTGTTAAAGTCTTTCTTTGTGGCCAGTTTCTTTTTATCCAATGCTGTTCTCGGTTCCTGCTATCCCACTCGCACAGGAAACATGGAAATTTAGTAAATCCAGACTGCTGACCCAAGAGAAGGCCTAAAATTTTTAGATCTCCACACAATTCCCAGTTGTGATCTTTATATTGTATTCTTAAAAGTAATTCCTCTAAATTTTCATAGTTTTCCTTCAAATGAACTGAATGGCCGACAGGAACAGAAGCAAAAACATTGCCATTATGTAAAAGAACAACTTTAAGGCTCTTTTTTGAAGAGTCGATGAAAAGTCTCCAGTCAGAAGGTGTGTATTCAGGAGCTCCGAGGCAAGTAATTAGATCAGAAATTGCTTGGTAGTACACAAGTGGTCTGTTTTGTGCAAAATATTTTACAAATTCAGCCTCACGATTTCTATATCAAGAGAAGGTAGTTTCTGGGGCAAGCAAATTTTTTTTGTTTCAACCTAGACCCCAGTACTTAGACATGTCTTTTGAAAGTCCCAAATCTCTTACCAAATCATTCAGTTCGGCTTGTGAAAATAGTTGAGGTTGGTTTTGACCTGAGGTTGATGGTTCAAAATCACGATCCTGTACGGAGCCGGAAGTTGAGGAGTTTTCACTATCATCTTTTAGTACTTCGGGGGGTATAGGTATAGGTACATCATCACTGTGAGGAACTGGTCTGATAGCTGATTTAATATTGTTTGGGTACAAAATATGTTTCAAAGTTTTTCTATTATGCCCCTTAATATCACAAAGACAAAAGTAGCAATCATCATGATGATTTTGCGGTTCTCTCCAAACCATCGGTATTCCAAAAGGAAGGCTTTTTCTATTTCCTTTGGTCCAATGTCTTAAACCTTCTTCACATACCTTGCAAACAACGTGCGGTGCCCAATCTTTATCTTGATCTCCTAATTTGATTTTGAAATAAGCATAAGTAATATGCATTTTTCACAAATTCACCAATTGGTCTCTTACACTTTTTCAAGACGAAATATCCACAAATATAACAAAAATCATCTGGTTTGTTTTTGCAACGCTGGCTAGACATATTTTTAAGCAATGTATATCAAATACCACGCACAAAACTAACCAAAAAATAAATTTTACTTGTTTAGTGATCAAAACTTAGAAGAACATTATAACATAAATTTTGTTTGGAGTCATAAACTCAAAACCCTTCTTTTTCCCAGTACTAATAAAGTTAAAGCATATTAAATAGGACTTAGCAGGAAATTTTGTTCAAATTACCATAAATATAGAAATTAATACATTTAATAAAAGGATTTACCTCAGGTAATGCCCGCAAATTTTGTGCAAATTACCATAAATATAGCGATTAATAGATTTAATACAAGGATTTACCTCAGGTAATGAGAGCCTACTTAATAAATTTCTTGAAAAGTACCACATAAAATCATTTTTGGGTTAATGGAAGAATAGAATTTCAAGCACTAAATTTATTTTAAAATGTATTACGCCTATTATAAGATGTTTTTAATATTTTTTTCTTTTTTTTGGGGGAAAAAAAATTCTGTGGGTGATGGAGCCCAATGGTATTTAGTTAGTTATTTCTATATAAAAACTGAGCTTAACAAACAAAAATCACGTCATCACAAATTTCATGCAGGCCTGTGAATCGGTAGTTCTTGTCTCCTGAACCGACTCCAGCAAAGAAAACTGCGTTCGAAACGCATGGGCCCATATCACCCGGTCTATAACCTTTTAACCCGGAAAAAAGGAGGATACATGTCTGACAATGAATACGATACTCTGACACAAAGACAACTTGTGATTTGTGAAAGTCAATGTTCGCAGATATCCGTTGGATTTAGTTAATGTTTTTGTATTAGATATTAATCGTTTGTTAGCCGCTTTTGTTGGAACAAAAAGATACATATTTCTTGCATTATCCACTTATTCAGTTCTGTAAAACTCTGCCTGAGGCTGAACCACGCTGCGAATCGGACCCATATTAATAAGACGCACAGTCGTAGTCGAGGTCAGGCTAAAGCCTTATAAATAATATGATCTCAGGAATGTGTTCTTTAAACTTAGGAAAGTTACGCAACGTTTAAATAATTAATACTGTTTTTGTTGATTAAATAGGATGTTTAGAAGTCTACACGTGATATACATTTTCTCGGACCCAATCTTCAAGAATGCCTATACAGGGTGTCCCAAAAATGGTGGGCAATCCCTCGGATTTGGGTAGAACTGGTGAAAATAAGGTCACAATTCGTATATTTTTCTTTCCCCCGAGGTACCCCTACGAAGATATTCGCTCTTGAAATTGAGGGTTAAAAATCGATTTTTCGCAATAACTTTTTTATTGTACAATAGATTTTAATCATTTTTGGGTCAGTATCATATTATTTCAATCCAGTTAGGTCAGTGTACTAGAATCTTGGATAACATTCTTGGGGGCTCGGCGGCAGAGCACCCATTGCCTTAATAAGCAGTAAAAAAAATTTCAGCCTATTTTGTTTTATTTATAAGGTCATTTTCAACTTTTTGAGCCCTTTTTACGTAAAAAACGTATACTTGTTTGATGTCGGCAATATGAACCGTTTTCGAGATAAATGCACACGATGAAATTGCGATTTTCAATCGCACAAATAATAATAAATTTTGTCTTTGTCATATTATGTATGACCTTCCCGCCGATTATTTGAAAAAAAATAGGACAAAAATGGTGCCGCAGATGCTGAAGTCTAAGTTCTGGGGTCCGCATTGAACGTGTTAATATTATTTTTTTTTAATATTTAAAAAAACAGCTACATCGTCTTATCTAGATAAAATATCAGATCAAAATATCAGATAATTGGAGTGACATAATTTTTCAGTATTAGCTTAATCCGACTTTAATTTAGTAATCAATCGATTGAAATATGGCTTACACTAACAATAAATTCGCAGATATGCATTTAATGTATGGAATGGCTTCTTGTAATGCCTTGACGGCAAAAAGGCTATACGCTCGACGTAATGTAATGCCTTGAAAGAAACTGGTAAAAAATAAGATAATTTTTTTGAAAACTAAAAATCTAAGAATTCTATCTCTACTTAGGTCGATTAGCGCCAAATGACGTAAACAGGGGTGCTCCTCGGACAACACGTACTGTTGAAGTAGAAGAAAACGCATTGGATGAAATCGCTGCGAATTCATCTGTCAGTATCAGATCATTATCATTACAAATGAATGTCCCAAAATCGATCGTTGGAAGAATTTTGAGAGAGCAACTGCTTCATCCGTACCATATTCAAAAAATACATGCCATTAGCCCAGCTGACTTTCCTGCTAAGGTGCAATTTTCGGTTTTATGGTTTATACAGAACCATGAACAAAACCATGCCTTCATTCGATCGGTTTTGTATACGGATGAAGCGAGCTTTGGAAGAAATGGAGTCATTAACTCTCATAACTTACACGTTTGGGCCGAGGAAAACCCACATGCCAAAATTCAAACGCGCCATCAAAGGCAATTTCATATTAATGTTTGGGCCGGTACTTGTTGGGCCCATTTGTCTTACCAAATCGATTGAATGGGCAACCTTATCTTGAATTTCTCCTACAGCAGTTACCACAACTTTTAGAAAACATTGACATTGCATCTCGAGAGAACATGTGGTTTATGCATGATGGGGCGCCCTCGCATTTTTTTGATCTTATAGTGAGGGGTCATTTGAATAGAGTATATCCAAACCGGTGGATAGGTCGGGGTGGGCCTATTTCTTGGCCTCCCCAATCACCCGATTTAAATCCCCTTGATTTCTTCCTGTGGGGGCATTTAAAGAGTCTCGCATTTGCCACACCAGTAGAGACCAGAGAAGAATTATACGAGAGAATTATGTACCATTCAAATGCAATTAGAGAAAACGAAGGAATGTTGTGGCGAGTCCAGCGATCGTCAGTTCGCCGTGGACAAGCATGCATTAGAGAAGGAGGTGCTCATATCGAGCATTTGTTATGAAATTTCATAAACCGTCATTTTTCCATGTCCCTAATTAGTTTTCTACAGTCAGGTTTCAAATTTTGTATTTAGTGTGTTCAAGATGTTTTGTTTTTATAAGTTTAGGTAAGTACTTACTACCTCATAGAGAAATAAATGTTGTTTTGTACATAATCCTCGTATTTATTTATTTTAAAAAATTACTATTATTTGTGCGATTGAATATCGCAATTTCATCGGTAAATGCATTTATCTCGAAAACGGTTCATATTACCGACATAAAACAAGTATACGTTTTTTACGTAAAAAAAGTTCAAAAAGTTAAAAATGACCTTAGAAATAAAACAAAATAGGCTGATTTTTTTTTACAATTTATTAAGGCAATGGGTGCTCTGCCCCCGCGCCCCCAAGAATGTTATCCAAGATTCTAATACACCGACCTAACTGGATTGAAATAATATGATACTGACCCAAAAATGATTAAAATCGGTTGAACAATAAAAATGTTATCGCGAAAAATCGATTTTTAACCTTCAACTTCAAGGGCGAATATCTTCATAGGAGTAGTTCATCCAATTGCCCGATCCCGGGGGTACCAAGCAAGCAACCAGCTCGGTACCCTTACCCTAGCCCGTGCCGGCCTCTGACGCTAAGAAAGCGTCTCTGGCCGAACACAATCCTGAACTACACAGTTCACACTTCCTTCCGACGAAATCGGAGCACATGATGCCAATTGGCACCCTGGGCTTCCGACTAGTCAACACCCCCAAATCCCTTTCAAACTCCGAGAGGGCTCGGTAACAGCCGTTCCCTCTGACGACAGACGAAAGACGCTCCCGGGAGCCTATACATGCCAGCGAAGAGAGAAGACCAAGACAGAAGAGCGCCAGAAGAAACGACCCAGCTGGCAGGGTCCAACAGCCAGGACCAGGGGAGGTTTGCTAACATCGCCAATACCGTCCGCATTTGCGGGGGGGATAGGCGAAAAAGCAGGCCCACCCCTTACGAGGCCGGTCCAGGTCTACAGCGATGATTGGGGCAAAGAGCTCAAGCTCGACCCCTAATGATCCGAGACCGTCATCATTAGTCAAGATTATTGGCGCGGGGGAAAGAAAAATATACGAACTTGTGACCTTATTTTCATTAGTTCTACCCAAATTGGAGAGATTGTCCACCATTTTCGGGACACTCTGTAGATTGGGTCGTATGTAGGGATTGTAGTAAATCCGGGGTGCGGGGAAGAAAGGGGTACCTTTCTTTAATGCCCACCGCTGCCACCATTGTAGTAACGAGGGGTGGGGGAAGATAGTATCTTCCTTACATCCCACCACAACCACCACTGTAATACCACAGGCGGTAACCGATAATATCGCACGTAGCACTCTGTTAGTGACCGAATTCTGAACAACTTACAAAATGTCCGTCTGTCATGTTTCTTGATTGTACAATTCTAGATTAGTTGATATAAATTAGCATATTCATATCGCTGATATTTGTTTATAATATCACTAAATGCATAAGTATATAAACAACTTGAAAATGGGATATAACTAAAAGAAAGTAAACACATGCAATCGAAAGACCCAGTACTAGATATAAAATGGTTCATATCATAAAGTCATAAATTACCCTGCAACAGAAAGCCATAGTGGCAGGTATATGAAGTGAAGTCTAACAAATCAGGCAAGAAAGGAGGATAAGCCATAAATCACAAAGCAGGCGATTACAGAAAGCTAAGCTATATTAATTTCATTTATTTTATATATTAATGCATTAACTTAATTTATTAACAGAGATAAGTTTGGTTTAATTTGTAGTTTTAGTTTATTAGTGTATTAGTTTATTGATTTGTTTATTTCTTTATCAAAATTGAAAAAATTAAAATTGGAAAGGAGTAGTGAAATAGAAAAATTACGCGGAACTGCAATATGGAAATTAATAATGATTGCTTCAAAAACAAACCAATATACAGGGTGTACGAAATATTCCTTCAGTCCTCTTTCTCATAAGCCGCTAAAAAAAGCTCTTTTTTTACCGCGAGATATGGCACTTCCACCGTAAATGGATATTTACCTGTGGAACGATTAATAAATAAATGCTCCTTGCGGCGAGCTAATGTATGTATGTCCTGTCAGACGGAGAAGACGAAATAGACGAAGACAGTTGTGTACTCCAATTTAAAGGGACACGACATCCAGCGAAAACGGTTTTGTGATTTGTCGGTTACGCCTTAAACAAATTTGACCAAGCTTACTAAAAGATAGGTTGGCTCATTAAAATCGACAGGTGCTACGTCACGTATAGACCTCGATGACAGCTGCGTGTGACTGCTTTTTCCTCATTTTATAGAAATAAGTTTCAACATTATTCTTTCAATGTGCAATTCTATCCTAACCAAATAGATACCTTACATATAAACACAGAAATACTTCATGTGACATATATTACAAAGCAACCTGTTTTTTTTAGTGACCTTGGCTTCTGACAGTCAGCTGAGTTCGGTCGTTCTATCAGGACAGTGTTGTCCATTTTTCACTATTGGCCTCTCGTTCTAATGTTACCTTCTCCGTCTGATTGTCACATTGTGGCAACTGCGCGAGTACTCCAATTTAAATGTCGAGGTCAATGGCGCCATTGCTAAAAGATAAAAAGTTTTCCGCCGGCTGTCCTATTAGTGGAGTCAAATAGTGAAAAAAAGGTCGGATTGGTAAATTTTTGAAGATGGAACGCGACACGGTGGAAAGTGTTTGTTTTGGTAAGAATAATAAAATTCCGAAATTTCTCCATCCGCGAAGGAGTGCAACCATGTTTTTCTGGCCAAAAAGGGGTATTTTAGACATTTTTAGAGGTGAATTTAAAAAAAAATGTTTTTCGCCAGTTCCATATTGAGTTAAGAAACCAAAATGGTATACTTTTATCGTCAATGTTGAGGGAACTTCCAGTTCAAATTTGGTGACCATCCGACCATTCCCCCTCCTGATATAGATGTGTATATATAAAAAAAAATAGAAAAAATTAAATTTCGGCTAGTTTGGTCAAATCTTGACCGATTTGGCTGAAATTTAGAGAGAAAGTAGTCGTTATCACACAAAAACTGCCCTCTAAATTTCAGCTAAAAATATTGAATAGTTTTGCTGAAATTCCAGTCAAATTTTCTGAAATTTTCAAATCCAAATATCTCATGTCCTACGAGTCGAATCGAAACGTGCTTAGCGGCAAAAGATAGCTTATTTTATGTACTTTTATATCAAATTAGTCAAAATTTTTTTTTTCAACATTCGACAGTTTTTTAGCCATTTACGGTATGTACAGGGTGGCTACTTTTTATATTGCTATCTCGTAAACCACAGCAATTATAAAGTCGGTTAAATGGGAAAAAAGTTTCGTATTTTGAGGGTCAATAAAATGGGCTATAAATATTAAAAATATTCCGACTGGTTCCGGAGATATCACGATAAAACTCGAAATAGCTCATTTCCTGTTTTTTCTCTAGCGCTGTTATTACGAAAAAAAAAAAAATTAAAAGGATCATTTGAACGTTTTGTTATAAATTGACTTTGCTGCAACTGGTCGTATTTAAATTTTTATTACAACATTTCGTCTCTCCAGGGCCACCATCAAAAATATTTTTTTAAATACGGACCTGTCTTTTTTATTTAAAATTGTTATTTATTTAAAATTGTTAAAGCATTTTATTTACTGTTTAAAGACATACAATTGTTAAGTTGATCATGAATTTTTATTTCGTGCCCATTTTCCACAATAATATTGAGCAGAACCAGACTAGTAAAGTTAGTCAATACATTGGACTGTTCATAAAATAAACTTTTGAAGTTTCAAATGATGAGTCACCCCTTGTATTGCTTAACAAGCAAAACAGTTTTGTGAAGGGCAATGCCAATAAAATGAAAGGAGATTATTTTTCTGACGAAACGTTGTAAAATTGTCAAGTGTGACATACCCACGAATTTAGCATTTCAAATTCTTTAAACATTTTAAATAAAAAGGACAGGTCCGTATTTAAATTAATGGTGGCCCTGGGGAGACGAAATGTAATAAAAATTTAAATACTACCAGTTGCAGCAAAGTCAATTTATAACAAAATATTAAATGATTTTTTCATTTTTTTTTTTTTTTTTCGTAATAACAGCGCTAGAGAAAAATTTTTGCAGCCCATTTTATTGATCCTCAAAATACGAAACTCTTCTCCCATTTAACTGACTTTATAATTGCTGTGGTTTACGAGATAGCAATACAGTTCAATATAAAAAGTAGCCATCCTATATATACAGTAAATGGCTAAAAAACTGTTGAATCTTGAAAAAAAATAATTTTGACTAATTTCATATAAAGGTACATAAAATAAGCTATCTTTTGCCGCATTGTTGTATTCACAAATATACATTTTAGCCTTTCCGCATTACATTAAGTTAAGTTAAAAATAAATTGAAGCTACACCGCAGCCACGTACTAGTCCTTGACTTCAGTGGTCACGGTCCTCCTATTGGACTCCTTTGTTTATTTTCCATTTAGATATATATGTATAATGCAGATGATATTATTTTATGTTCTTTATTTAGAAACTGATATTTTGTAATTTTTATTTTGTTTGGAAAATAAATTATTCTTATTCTTAAGTACGTTTCGACTCGACTCGTAGGACATGAGATATTTGGATTTGAAAATTTCAGAAAATTTTACTGAAACTGGAATTTGCTTAAATTTGGAGGACAGTTTTTGTGTGAGAATGACTACTTTCTCTCCAAATATCAGCCAAATCGGTCAAGATCTGACCAAACTAGTTGAAATTGAATTTTTGTCTATTTTTTTTAATATATATATACATCTATATCAGGAGGGTGGATGGTCGGATCGTCACCGAATTTGAACTGGAAGTTCCCTCGACATTGACAATAAAAGGATACCATTTTGGTTTCTTAACTCATTATGGAACTAGTGATAAACATTTTTTTTTCTAAATTCACCCCTAAAAATGTCTAAAATACCCCTTTTTGGCCAAGAAAACATGGTTGCACCTCTTCGCGGAGGAAGTAATTTCGGATTCTTATTATTCTTACCAAAACAAACACTTTCCACCGTGTCGCGTTCCATCTTGAAAAATTTTCCACCTAAATCACTATTTGACTCCACTATATCTTGTTAAGGTGACCATTCCCTAGAAAGAGACATCCGATAGGGAAATATTTATTATTTTTAGCTATAACTTTTTTTTCTTAGTACGTATATTTAAAAACACTATAAGAGTACCTAAATAGAACCATAACAAAACTATTACTATGAATTTTCACTGAATAATTTTAGCGGTTTGCAAAATAGCTCGATTTAAATTTAAAAATTGTGTTAATCTTCCTATTTCGTAGTTTTAAATCGAGCTATTTTGCAAACTACTGAAATTATTAAGTGAAAATTCATAGTAATAGTCTTGTTATAGTTCTACTTAGGTACTCTTATATTTTTTTTAAATATACGTACTTAGAAAAAAAAGTTATGGGCAAAAAAAAAGTATATTTCCCTATCGGATGTCTCTTTCTAGGGAATGGCCACCTTGTCCGTTGAGCGTGTTTGGCGGAGGACCAAGCTGCGTGTTGGAACGAACATCCAGACTGGATGCCCCAAAATCGGCAGCAATCCTCACCTTAGGCTGGCAAATCAATTAATCAATCAATTAAGTAATCAAGCAAACAGAAAATGATTCATTTAAAAACACAATCTCCATTGTTTACATAGGATAATATTACTGAATATGACAAGGCAATTAAGAGAAATTCAACATGCATAGCAGGAGTGGCAAAAGGTAATTGCTATTGTCTATATTCTAAAGTTAAAATATTATAATCCGAATACCCAATAGCTAAGAATACAACAATCACAACCGAGATCATAACAATACCTAATCACACTGTTTTTGCATATTTTAATATTCTACAGCGATAAAACCACACTCTTAGCAATATTAATTTAATTGTGTTGGGCGATAATCTGAATTGCAGACGAGCGGATCCAATAATAAGAAAACAGCGATTTCTAAATAATTATTGCCTACTATCACATTTCACACACATAGGTACCATTAATTTTTCTGTCTCAGACAAATTAAAACCTCGTGTGAAAGTGTTTTTAACAGCTACCAGCCATTAGTAATAAATTGCGAATGGCAATAATTTCTCACAATAGGAGTCGCCCAGAAAAAAATTAAGATGTGATTGATTTGCAATCTTTTTACACTCTTCGGCGTATTTTCTACATGACTGACTACATTGAACAACAAATTGGAAACAAAATAGGTATATATCTGTAAGAAAGTATATTAGGCGAGTCTGCCTAGGGTAAAAAAGAGGTGATTTTACAAATTTTGTATACCATTTGAGTTGGCAACGGATTCTTATAGGAAAAATTCTGCTGAACAAGATTTTCTTATGAAACATTTTCCTAAACTGCGAGCTTCATGGTCAAATAACTGTTTAAACATTTTTTTTCATTTTTATTTAATAAAATGAAAACAGTTGGATCCTAAAAAATATTGATTCAATCGAAAGATATTTTCAATACGCGTCGTTTGGCGCCAGGCACAACTGCGGCTGTCCCAAGCAGAAACACAGTAATTGACAAATTTATAAAAATTGAGTTTTCTAAAGTATTGGACTTACTGTGTCCCAACACATCTTGTGGAACACTTATAATTGATTAAATAATAAACATTTAAGAGTTATTATGTGCACAAAACACAGTAAGTGACACTGAATGAGTAGCTGTACCGGAACAAAACACAGTATTAGCTAAATACCATTGGAAAACACAGTAAGTAGGTACTTTGACATTACTGTGTTTTTGCATGGTCTGAGTAGTTACCTTGTTTTGAAAATGGTGGTCAGATCATCCCTTCCATAATTATCACCACTTACTGTGTCAAGTGCAATGATGGGCAGCATCCGATTCAGTTGTTTAAGAGACCTTCATTTCTATTTAAATACCTATGTGTGTCTCAATTGTCAATTTCCTACACCCAAACACACTTACTGCATATCTAATGTTTACTTTTTGAGTATCCACCAGTTACAAATACAGTAAATGCAGTTACTGTGTTTTGCATATAAATAAGTATGTATGTACAGATTGCGAAGCTACTTAAAAACAAAGTATATGCTGCTAATCAAACATTTTTAAACATGTTTTTACTGTGATAATGGAGAATGACAAATCAAGTCATTTACGAAACTTCTGTGAACATATAAGACAATATCTCTTCAAATGTTGTGAGGCTAACATAATTCATTAAAAATCAATTTTCCCGATATTTAGCCCGACTACAGTTACTGTGTTTCTACTTGGGACAGCCGAACTCATTTTGTCAACCCGTTCATTTGTTATAGCCAAAATAAATTTCTTAATTAACAAATTGATTACTCCGAGGTCAGGATATTGTTTTTTTCGAAATACATGCCTTTTATACCAAAGAATATACCATATTTTTTTGGCCCGATATCTTCAATACTTTTTGATTGTTTAAACAATTGGCATAATTTGTTAATTAGAAAATAACTTTTTTTTCGAAACTTTGATCGACTTCAAACAAAATTTAAACGATAAATATTGATGTCGGGCATAACCCCCATAGAAGTCTGCACGAATGCAACTTTTTGCTTTTGTTTATTAAAAATTTAAATTAATTCTGCAAATTAACAAATGGAATATCTCGGCTCTGGGTAAGCGTATCGAAATGGGGTTTTGTGCATATAAAAGTGCTTGGAAAAAAGAAAATTTTGAGACCCGAAAGTACTTGATCGGATAACCGGAACCGGAAATAAAAGTGATATTGCATGAGAGGCTCTAATTTGTTTATTAACAACTTTTTGAACACGAGTTTCGGTGCAAATGAAAGCTAACAAGTTTTTCCATCAACTACAAAAAGTTCTACAAAAAATGTTCAATCCCTGAAGAGTTATATGCGTTTGTGACCCTTAAAGAAATGAAATCTCTTTTCACAAAAAGTATTAAAAAAAAAACAAAACTACGGACAAACCCTCGTTGGACAAGAACAATCATATGTTTGTTGCAAGATAGCCATTTATTTAATGAACATTGCAAAATAAATATTTGCAACGTTTTTAAAAATTTCTCAGAAAGTAAAAACATTTATTAGGTATCATAAAAATACTTGGTTACATGAAAAAAAAGTAAATTTTATAGGGAGAGGGGTGAACCACCCCTAAGAAAAACAAACTAAACTCAAGAATATTTATATGTATTAAAATAAGCTATTTATAACGTCAAGTTAAATTAACTATGTGACACGTATCGATGTTAGGCAATAAATGACTCATTCACAGGGTTATTTCCTCTCTCGTCGCCCAACTGAGTTGCCCAAAATCTGCATGTCTCAGCATCCAGCATCTCAAAGATGACCTTGGCACTGGCGACGCCAACAATTTGATGAAAACAAAAATTGCCCACACCTGGGATCGAACCCGCCACCCGAGCCGCCACCCTATTGCGCGTCATTATTTTCACGTTGCGGGAGAGATTTTTTTAAGGGTCAAAAACGCGTATAAAACTCTTCAGGGATTGAATATTTTTGTAGAACTTTTTATGGTTGATGGAAAAACTTGTTAGCTTTCATTTGCACCAAATCTCGTGTCCAAAAAGTTGTTAATAAACAAATTAGAGCCTCTCACGCAATATAACTTTTAGTTACGGTTCCGGTTATCCGATCAGGATCTATCTGGTCTCAAAATTCCTTTTTCCAAGCACTTGCATATGCACAAAACCCTATTTCGATACGCTTACCCAGAGCCGAGATATATTTGCTATTTGCAAAATTTATTTAAACTTTAAATAGACAAAAGCAAAAGTTGCATTCGTGCAGACTTCTATGGGGCTTATAGTTATTTGCTAATTAACAAATTATGCCAATTGATTAAACAATCAAAAAATATTGAAGATATTGGTATAAGAGGCATGTTATTTGAAAAAAACAATATCCTGACTTCATTGGTTTCGGAATAATCAATTTGTTAATTAAGAAAATTATTTTGGCTATAACAAATGAATGTTCTTTTTCCTTCTGCAATTCTTTGGGACTTCCTGCCATATGTATGTTTTCTTTTTAAGCGGTGCTAGGGGAATCTACAAAATATATCACAATTAACCAGTATGATACTGGTAAAAATGGTAAAAAACCTCTACGCCTGTGACGTTTACGTCAAAGGATCAGTTAGAGGCTGTTTTTTTTAAATAAACAACACAAATAAGTATAAAAACTTGAAATTAAATATTTCGCCAACGTTTCGAAAATCTAATCTGTTTCCTTTTTCAAGGCTTTTTTGAAAAACCTTTTTTGCTGTGTATGACAAATACACAGCTCTAAGAATGTTTGTTATATTCAATATCCATAGATACTTACTATTTACATAGAACTGTTGATATAGTTAACAGTTTTTTTAGTTTTTATACAATGTTAAGTCCCAAAGAATTGAAAAAAAAACTGTTAACTATATCAACAGTTCTATGTAAATAGTAAGTATGTATGGATATTGAATATAACAAACATTCTTAGAGCTGTGTATTTGTCATACACAGCAAAAAAGATTTTTCAAAAAAGCCTTGAAAAAGGAAACAGATTAGATTTCCGAATCGTTGGCGAAATATTTAATTTCAAGTTTTTATACTTATTTGTGTTGTTTATTTTAAAAAAAACAGCCTCTAACTGATCCTTTGACGTAAACGTCACAGGCGTAGAGGTTTTTTACCAGTATCATACTGGTTAATTGTGATATATTTTGTAGATTCCCCTAGCACCGCTTAAAAAGAAAACATACATGTGGCAGGAAGTCCCAAAGAATTGAAGAAGGCAAAAGAAAATTAAGATAATGCCACAAATAACATTTAGACAATAACAAATGAATGGGTTGCCAAAATGAGACGTGCCTGGCGCCAAACGAAGCGTATTGAAAATATCTTTCGATTGAATCAAGATTTTTTCGGATCTGTCAAACTGTTTTCATTTTATTAAACAAAAACGAAAAAAAAATGTTTAAACAATTATTTGACCATGACGGTTGCGGTTTAGGAAAAATTTTCATAAGAACATCTTGTTCAGCGGAATTTTTCCTATAAGAATCCATGGCTAACTCAAATGGTATAGAAAATTTTTGAGAAAAATCCCAGGCAGACTCGCCTATATTTTCAAAAGAAATAAATAATCCGGGCCCAGATTAGAAGGATAATAACTTCGGTGGAAATGATAAAAAATGATCAGTCAAGACCATCTTGGTTGTTTTATTTTAAATGGCAGGTTAAAAAAAAATAATTCACATTAAAATTTGTGTGTTTAACAAATTTGAATTTAATCCAGACAGTGCTAGGGGCAGCCATACATAGGCACTTATGTACTAATAACTTGGAGTGACGTATGTTTTCTTTTGCAATTACGACTATTTAACAGATCTAACATCTACCTCAACTGTTTTTTAATGTGAATTATATTATTAGTAATAAATATTCTTGTAGATATAATGGTTTAAATTATTTGTTATAAATTAAGAAATGTGTAATAACATGGAAGCCATGCTGAGTACAATAGTGGAAAATCCATATGTTGGATTAGAAATGAAGTTTATGTATCCCTGTTTGTTGAAAACGGATATCTGTAACCCCATCTCAAATTTCACGGGTATACGACACTATTCATTTCGAAAGTGAAGCATTTTAGAACGTGTTTATTGTTTATATAACTTATAGCTTATTTTGTTGAATTGTTCAATACATGTCCTTTTGGAGGATATTTTCTGAGATTTTCGGTGTGGATTTAGAATAATCTCTCAATCCTTGATCACATAATGATGTAGAGATAATTCCTCGAACAATGTTTAGTACAATACATAACTAACTTCAAAAGATCATAAGATTCATAAGCTATTTATATATTAACTTTAAGAAAGCATTCGGCAAAATATTGAGAAGGCAAATGATGAGTTAGCTTCATTCTGTTCATGTACCATACAAGTTTGTTAGTTGTGGAGCTCTGTATCAACCGTCCTATCAACCATTTCAATAAGAAGTAAAAAGGAAATTGTAACTGAATGGGTTTATAAATACCAAACTCATTCAGAGATGGGCTTTGCAGATGATATCGATGTCTACCCAAGGAAAACTTTCAGCCAACTAGATCTTGAATATCTAAGTTATAGGCTCGTTAATGAGTCAAAAACTAAATATGGAAAACCGAGTGGAAATGTGACGAAAACCGATGGTTGAGAGCGAAAACTAACTGGTGTAGGATCAATAATAACTATGCCAGAAAAATGTAATGAAGTACTTAATTGTAAGAGAAATTCTTTGCCCTAGGTACAAGAATTGAATAGTGCAGACTACTTAGAGCTTTCAAATTAAATAAAACCATAGGGACTTAAAAAAAAAGTTTCTCATCAGTTTTTAATAGACTAATTGAAACTTTACAAATTTATATTTCTTCAGATTTCTACGTTTCGGAACATAGAGGATTACGAAAATGAAGGTCTTTCAGACTGAAAAACTATTTGAGTCAAAGGTAGGTAGTTGGCACCATTGCCAACACTGCCAGCGAAGAAATAGATAGATTTTCACTGGAAAATGTTCAGGGTGGACCGTCTAAAAATAATAGATAATGAAAACATTTTTTATCACTCAAATTTAAAGTCTCCACGTTTCGTGACATTCTAAACCTAGGTATTTTAATTTAAAAAAATTGAACATCGATTCGATGACATTCGATTACTACATTATAGGAACCACTCCACTCCATTATAGGAACAAAACCGTGAAGGAAGCTAAACCCACAATGGTTTGTAAAATTAAAGAAGACGAAGATAACGCATTCGGACTTTAGTAAATTTTATAAATATATACTAATATTAACTACTTAAAAAAGTAAAGTCGAAAGGCTTCAGGCAAGGATCGTGATTAAAAGTTGTCCGCTGACCTTTACTCCATTTACTTGTTTTGATGTTAAATAAAATGTCACTGCGCAATATTTTTAAATATATTCCAAATAATTTAAATAGATTTCCTCCAGTTTAGTTTGGTTCGGCTAGCTGTTGACCTCGACGCTGGAAAATTTGTTATGAACACAGCGTCTCCTACTGTTTAAAATGTATTTTATCTCAAATAGCCAAGGAGTACTTCGTCTTGAACGAAATTTGAACTTCTAGATCGGCCTCAACCGTCGTTTCTCTTTACGCTACCTTCCTCCTCCCACCTTTTCTTCACACTTCTACAGTACTTTTATTCAATTGATAATGTTTAGCAACTGCTCTGGTAGATCCTCCCTCTTCATTTTAGAGATAATTAAATTTTTGTCATGTTCAGTTGCGAAAATATGGTACTGACAAATGAATACAAAATGATTTAATACAGCAAAAATAGGTGAACGTGATTTCATTGTACAACTCAATGTATACAGGGTGAGGCAATAGTGCGTCGGACCTCGATCTCGAGTTCTACGATAGCTAGAAACTTTTTAAAAAATTGCAAGAAAACTAGATAAAACAGTCTATAACTGCAAATTATTTTCGAACATACAGGGCGAGCCAAGACGAAATTACAGGACCAAGTGTCGTTTTTTAATGGAATGCTATGTATATTAGTACTGTTGCGTATTATTCCACCTTTTAGGAAACACTCTGTATGAATCCGTGGGTTCTAAATAATTTCAACAAGAGATAATCACCACTAACACATTATTTAACAATTTACTGACTATACAATACTTCAAAATACACTTTGTTTATTTTCTATTTAACCTCACTTTTTTCGCTTTTCAACTTGTTCACTTTTATAAACTGCCTTCTTAATAAACTTCCCCTTCCGCGCTGGTAATCGCGCCTTATATACTCCGAATCTGACTCTCTAGATCCATCTAGAAACAATCAAGAATCTTCTCCAACCACATTCCAGAAAAGTCCATTTCTTTCTGCTGGCTTCCAGTCACAATTAGTAGGCATAGGCGTATCATCTCCAGTTCCAAGGGGGTGTTATTCATAACAGTACATTTTTTGAAGCCTCTTTCTAGGCTCTCTTCATTCCTATATTAGCATTGAATATCTCCCAACCACTTGGATGTAATGAATTTTTTTGTTGAAATAATGCCATCTGCAGATGGATATTAAAAAAATCACCAGTCACAATTATGGGTTTTAAAAAAAACTTATGTGAATACCAGTTACGAGACATCTAATTAATGTTTTTGAGTTATTTTCATTTCCTAAAACTGTACAGGGTGGCCAAAAATTATTTATCAATTAAGAACTTTTTAAATTGAATTTTCTCAAATTTTTCAAATGGAACACCCTGAATATTTTCAACGATGTGATGTAGAAATGAAAAACGAACATTTTTTGTAAGTACTTCCCTATGGCTAATTGCAACCAATTTCGTTTTATTGAGCAATAATTACAAAATTCAAAAATAAACTTAAAAAAAGAGGTTTCTTCAAATAACTCAGTAGAAAAAATTATTATAAATGTTCCACATGATTAACACACATCTCTATGCGCTTTTGAAATGAGGTTCCCACTTTTCCTAAAACTGCCGGTGTGATAGATCTAAAGGCAGTTATTATTTTTTCCTTCATATTTTGTACTGTTGTTGGTGTGTCTCTACAAACAATTTCTTTCACGTATCCCCATAAAAAGAAATCCATTTTTGTAAGATCTGGGGATCTAGTAGGCCATTTAGTGGGTCCATTTCTTCCAACCCATTGATGAGGGTAGGTATTATTTAAGTGGTCTCTAATTGCATTTAAATAATGTGGTGGATCACCATCTTGCTGAAACCACATCCTATTTCGAATTCTTTTAGGGAAATTTACCAATAATTGTGGCAGACAGTTTTCCAAAAAATGAAGGTAAATAGCTCCAGTCAATGTACCATCAAAGAAATGTGGCCCTATTACATTAGACCACAAGCCCATGCTACATTTTTAGGGGGTCATATGACACCGCTTGAAAAGGTATAATTTTTGTAGTCCTACAAAAATAAATCACTTTGAGCCCTATGCCGTACATTTTAGGTGGGACATGGGAAAGCCGCGGAAAAGTGAAAATCGTAACTCGTGGAGGTGCATTTTTTTCAAATGACACTGTACGGCTTACGTTTATTTGGACTGTATTTATACTTGTGACTCTTAAAAAGAAAATTCCGTACAAAAATAATGGGAGAGAAGTACAGGAAAAATTTTCTTTTTCCGAAAAGTGACCTCTATGTACTAAGGTGATATGACACCGTACGGCTTTTATGAAATTCGATTTTTATATTCACAAGGATGAATTTTTTTGCTATGCCGTACAAATCGGTTGGAACATGGGGTGACAAACGCGACATCAACCTCCGTCCTAGACCTCTATCAAGGGTGGTGATTTGACACCACATAAATCTTGATTATTTTAATACTATTTTGTCACCCCATGTTCCAACCGATTTGTAAGGCATAACAAAAAAATTCATCCTTGTTAATATAAAAATCGAATTTCATAAAAGCCGTACGGTGTCATATCACCTTAGTACATAGAGGTCACTTTTCGGAAAACGAAAATATTTCCTGTACTTCTGTCCCATTATTTTTGTACGGCATTTCCTTTTTAAGAGTCACAGGTATAAATACAGTCCAAATAAAAGTAAGCCGTACAGTGTCATTTGAAAAAAATGCACCTCCGCGGGTTACGATTTTCACTTTTCCGCGGCTTTCCCATGTCCCACCTAAAATGTACGGCATAGGGCTCAAAGTGATTTATTTTTGCAGGACTACAAAAACTATACCTTTTCAAGCGTTGTCATATGACTCCTAAAAATTTAGCATGGGCTTGTGGTCTACATGTTAATCAATAATTCCTCCCCAAACGTTTATAGACTATCTGGGTTGGTTATCAACTTGCATAAAAAGATGAGGATTTTCCGAAGCATAATAATGGAAATTGTGCCTATTAACAAATCCATTTTTATGAAATGCATATCATATTCAAATGCACCAGGAATTATCTGATGACGATTTTCAATAGCGCCTACAATTTTGTAATTGGGCCAGTGGTAAAATGTAAGATGATGTCAACTTCTTCAATAATGTTTTATTCACTGATAAGGCAATCTTAAGAGGGAACACCACGTAAGGCTAGTGGGGAGGGGGATAAAGCACCAAATTAGGAGATATCTCCCTTAAAATAAAATTGTATCCAAATATAGTCCTCAACAATCCTGTAGTATTTATTTATATACAACTTACACATATTTTCAGTTAAATAACATCACCCAATTTGCAAAAAACAGCTTATTGTTAATCATTAAAATTATGATTAACAATAAGCTGTTTTCTGCAAATTGGATGATATTATTTAACGGAAAATATGTGTAAGTTGTACATAAATAAATACTACAGGATTGTTGAAGACTATTTTTGGATAAAATTTGATTATAAGGGAGATATCTCCTAATTTGGTGCTTTATCCTCCTCCCTACTAGCCTTACGTGGTGTTTCCTCTTAAAGCTGAACATAAAGAAGCTCGACTGGGATCTGCGCTTGAATTTTTAGCGCATGATGTACATTTTTGGAACAACGTAATCTTTACAGATGAAAAAACTTTCTAGTCTACACACAGCAGTCGTATTCGTGTTTACTGACCTCTGAATACTCGATTCGATGAGAAATACATATGTAACAATGACAAAAGTGGTAGATTTTCCCTTAACACGTGGGCTTGGATATTGGCACGTGGTCCTAGTGTTTTGTGGCATATTGCGGCGATTGGTACCTACATAGTTTTAACATAAGTCCTGCATTTACAGATGTAGGCAGTAAAACTCCCCTCACAAAGTATGGGGCAACATCAGAACTTTCCAATGAGAGCATAAATGAGATATTAGTAATAATATATCCCCTATACAACAAGATATTCTTCTTGCTCTCGGGAAAAAGAAAAATCGTCGATAGAAGAACTGAACGGATATAATACTCAAAAAAAAAACTTTCGAAAGTTAGACGAGTTATCTTCAAATGGGTGTATTTACAGAAGATAAGTAAATTTTTGAACAAGCTACAAAACTGCTGGCCGCGAGACTCCTTGCCCTATCAACACCTTTCAACAAATTGTTACTGATTTCAACAAAAACATTGATTCGAAGGCGAGGTAATTTTCCCACTTGACAGATGTATCAAAGGTAATTGCAGTGCTCTTTCATTTCATCTAGCTAGATGTACTTGATAATATCGTTTCTAAACGAAAGCTGTCGTAAGACAATTCAAGATATTCCAATAGTCGAAAACTTGTTGGAGCAAAATTCCAAGCAGACGCTATTCGTTAATGTTTAGACGAGCAAAATATATACAGGAAGCGTAAAGAACTTTTAGGCTTGGCAGGTTTATATCAGGGACCCGGCAATACCTGACCGGACATAATATGTTAGTACCTAATGCTACTAATAAAACCTTCTAAATTAATCAGTTCGTATAAATCGGGCACATACCAAGGACCCGACCATACTGCACAGGGGATATAAAACATCAGTACCTAACCCTAATATAAAACTTTCTGAAGGTAGGCAATTCACATTAATTATACACCAATTGTGAGAAATTGACTGCATAGAAAATGCAAGCATATGTTTCACGCATCTTTCTCAATTTTTAAGAGAAAAGCTAGAGGCAGAATAAATAGGACTTATGCTAGATGTAAAACAACAATATAACATCACAAGTACTCTATGCTTTAATTTAGAAAAGTACAAAGTAAGCCAAAATATATCCATAAGGATTATTTCCTGTCTTACTAAAATAACAGAAATAAATAAATAAGAAAATAAAAATGAAAAAAAAACAAGGAAATATTTTCTAGATATTTCCTTCTCTTAAAATCATTGGGAACATTTACCAATCTACAAAAACCCACTCAAGGATGCGTCTTTATAAGCTTCAAAATCAATCACTCTTGTCTGGTTTTGGAGACATTAAAATACAGATATTAGTACTTCATTTTAAATAAATAAATAACCACAAGATTAACTTTTGGAAATTAGAAACGGCCTTCTATGGATTCAAGCATTTCTAAAAAAAAAGTTAGAGAAATTTATACTGTTAACAATATCACAGCTATTCCCTGCGTCAACCATATGGGGTGTCCGATTCTCCAGGTAAAATATTATTTTTCGACTTTAGCATTATTGTGAGAAAAGACACCCTTAAATTTTTCGCATTCTGCATTTTAATCGGGGAAAAAATGAACAAGGAACAGCAAAGACATCCAATGAGCTCAGAATACCAATTGTTGGAAACAAATTAAAAAGAAAATAAAAATAGTTAAATCCTCTAAAATATCAAACATTTATATTTTGGGGCTCAGATACGCATTCTGTAAAAGTTGATGCGTTCGCAGTGAACTTAAAACTGCATATAATTTTTTTTTCTACCCCGTCTCTTTATTTTTCCACAATTGAGAGGGCGTTACTCACTGACCATAAAGGCAGTGAAATTTCCGAGGAAATAAGTCAGGCAGAAGAACGCACTAATCAAAACCAACATTCCTGATAATATATATAAAGGAATCTTCAAGCAATACATATTTGTCTTACTGAACAACAAATTTTTAACAGTCAGCGCTATATCTAATTTTAGCTTCCCACTTCACTGACGAGGCATTACTCAAAAGAGTTATTATGGAATTCTTCAACATCAGATCTTTGAAAATTGGCACATGCTCTTACTTGAGGCCCTCGATTATATGCAAAAGCTTTATTCTCTTACAACCCTAGTATTGGAAAAATTATGGCACGCTACAATAGCAACAGCTCTCAGAGAAAAGTTGAATCTTGCATTAATTCATAAAACTACTAGCTAAATAGAAAAGTTTTGCAACATTATATGATAAATCGTTAGTCACAAACTTTGGTGAATCTACAAACAAAATACTGTGGTATAATGATAATAGTAATAAAACTATTACAGCCTCGATTAGAGAGGTTAGTTCGCAGTACTCTAAACAGCTACATTATGTAATAAGGGAGACGAAGTTGCGAAGAAAAATTAATAGATCAATCGACTTACCTGAAGGAAGTTCGATCTTAATTTTTCGAGCAACTTCGTCGAACCTTATTACGGGCCCGCCCGAAGTAGCGCCATACGCACCCAACCCCGCGAACTAACCATACCAAGCTATCGAAATTATAATGAAGACCCAGCGTTGGATTGCATAAGCAGCAGTTTTTAACAGCCACCTTTAAATCGTGCCAGACCCGGACGGAGTTGTACACTACATTATGTAATAAGGTTCGACGAAGTTGCTCGAAAAATTAAGATCGAACTTCCTTCAGGTAAGTCGATTGATCTATTAATTATGCTCCCTTCTGTGTCACAAATTATTTCCTAATAATGCATTCATATGTCAACAAGATAATAATTGTTTAGTTCATACTGCCGTGACTAACTGGTTTCAAAATAACAGCATTAATGTTCTTAACTGGTCCAGTCATAGTCCACATCTTAACCCTGTGGAAGACGTATGTGGACTACTCGTAAAAAGTATCCTAAAACGAAATGTGCAGAGACCACGGAATGTCCAAGAATTACTGGAAGTAGTAATTAATGCATGGGAAAATATTATTACTAATGATTATTGTATAAGTTTATTTAATTCTATGCCAAACAGAATTATAGAAGTTATAAATAGAAATCGCGCAATAACAAAATATTAATAGTTAGTTTCTTGTTAAGGTGGCCATTCCCTAGAAAGAGACCTCCAATAGGGAAATATTTGTTATTTTTGGCCATAACTTTTTTTTCTTAGTACGTATATTTATTAAAATTATAAGAGTACCTAAGTAGAACCATAACAAGACTGTTACTATTACTGTTCACTCAATAATTTCAGCGGTTTGCAAAATAGCTAGATTTAAATTTAAGAATTATGTCAATCTCCCTATTTCGTAGTTTTAAATCTAGCTATTTTGCAAACCACTGAAATTATTGAGTGAAAATTCATAGTAATAGTCTTGTTATAGTTTTACTTAGGTACTCTTATAGTTTTTTAAAATATATGTACTAAGATATAAAAGTTATGAGCAAAAATAATAGATATATCCCTATCGGATGTCTCTTTCTAGGGAATGGCCACCTTAAGTTGGATATCCTTTGTTGCCCTTATCCAGGATTTCTACTAATCGTACCGTTTATTTGCACTTTTTTTTAATGTTAAACATAATTTTTGTTAATGTTATAACGCATTGCAATATATCTCATGCCAATCCATCTTCTATTTTAGCAAGAACTATAGCATTACAACAAAAAATATAATAAAAGTGCTAACTGTTTTATTTCGACTACTCATTACATATTCAAATAGAGACAGATTTACATTAGAAAAAAACAGTTGTCCAATTTTTTTTTGTTGCACACGACAGTGCGTGTAACGTTGGAGATTGTGAAAAAAGAGAGTGTTGTGATAGTATGCAACAGCAACTTTAAGATCTCATAACTTAGTAATAGAAGTAGGCTCAACTCTCGGCTCAACTTGAAACTAAAAAGAGATAAATATCTATAACATATCATTTAGGACTAAAATTAAGTCCGATTTCAAGGGCCACGAAACAGGCAATTTACGCAATCAGTTTTTTCTGCTCCGAAGGGTGGGTTCAAAATGTTTAAAGACATTTGTTTTTACATTGTGCCTCACAGACATGAGATAGGTACATTGTTCGTGTGACCATAGACAGCAAATAAACTGCCCCTATTTTACTCTCCAGTCTGTTTATACACAGAGGAGCACCCAATATACGCATCTTTTTATTATGTATCTATAACAATTGTATGGCCTGGCTACCTGCCAAAACGTGCCAATTCCTTAGATTCTAATTTGCTTAGAATAACTATTACAAAGTATTATACATCAATTGATTGCAAATTCTCTAAGGTAAACAAAGTTTTTTCAACATTTTTTGACAAAAGTTAACGATTTTAAACCAACGATAAAACACAAGTGTTGCTTAGGAGGAAGTGGTTCTCATCATCGTGAGAATGGTGGAGTTTCACAAGATACAAAGAGCACTAAAATCAAGAAATGCTAAGTATTTGTAATTTACTACTAATTATTTGTGAACCATATTCAAGAGAGGGGTTCTTGGTGAAACATACTAAATAGAATAAGTACCTGTTAAAAACACTTAGTATTACTGTTCCACAATTTTTTTTCCACAATTTTTGTTCAGATTTCTCTGACATGTGTTTCGGCCTTTCGACCATTATCAAAGAGTATAACCTAAATGTAACCATTGCAAGATTTTTATAGGATTTGAGAGGTATAGATAACCTAATTAACATTTTATTACTAATTTCTAATATAGCTACTACTAGGAATTTAATTTAAGTTTTTAATTACTATTTCTGGGTATGTTTAATTTTAGTATGGTGTCTATTGTGGGGGTATAATGAAATTTAGTTTGTGTATTAGTAATGTTTTTCTGTTTATTTAAGGCCTGCTCGAGGGCCTGCTTGATTTCCAAAATTTCAAGCATGTCTAACCTATTGCCCTTATTGACATTGTGCAAAAGTTTAATACTAGGTACTACCGTTGAAAAAATGGTTTGTAATCTATGCAATGTTCTGCGAAACCAACTAAAATAGACTTTTTGTGTTCATTTACCCGTACGTCTAAGCTTCGACCACTCTGACCTATATATAGAGCATCACACTCGTCACAATATATTTCATATACTCCCGCTTTTTGTGAGTCTTCAGTTTTTTCTTTGTGTAATTTTTTTACTGGAAAAGGAAGCATAAGTTCATTATTTTTACCTAAAGAATATGCCTGAATATTTTAGGATCTTTCTGAAGTGGAAAAAAAATTAAAATCTTGGAAAATTCTTGGTCAAAATTATTTTTGTCTAAAAAATTCTGAAAACCGGCAGGCGTGTTCTTTGGACAAAAATAATCAACTTGTGCCCCCTCAACTTTAATTTTATAATTTTTATTTATTTATTTTTTTTCGCGAGAAGGAAGCACTTTGAAAAAAAAAACACCAAGAGACAATAGATGCTTATTTTTCTCCAAAAAATGAGCCTGAATATCTTCCGAATTTTTATGGAACATTTAAGCAAATCTTCGCAGATGTTCACAGTTTCAATCTCCTCTAGATGAAAAAATTGAATTCGGTCGGACTGGTGGCCAAAGAGAATTTGAATCAGGGGGCCGCCCAGGAGAACATTTTCCCCAAGTTTTAGAACAATCGACCTCGCAATCCACTGAAACCCATTTTTACTATAAAAAAGTGCGGGGTCCCTTAAAAAATTGGCTTTTAGACATTTTTAATTTTATGGTAACATTATTTACAAAAAAATATATTGCAAAGAGTATAATGTTTACCTACTCTAGTGTAAAGTGTATGTGTAAAGTGTGAAGAGTTGTTCAAGTTTCCTAGTTTATTATATATCTATGGAATCGAGTATGGAATGTAATTTTTTTTAGCGAAGACGTTTCCAATTTAGATGTCTACTCAAATATAGAGCAGATTTGGTCGTGAAACAATATTGATAACATCAACAATTTGACCTCAACGTGGCCTAGCTAAGCGTATAATTTAAAAAATAATAATAAACCCTTAAATACCAACTCTAATAGTCGATTTTACTTGTTTTTGATATATTCCCAATGCGTAAATAAATTTCTTACCGTTAAAAGTGCTTCTTTGCCTCGCCAGATTCTCATGTAGCAACCTCTCCCTACTTGCCGACCTCCTCGGAGCGTTACCTGCAGGATTGAATTCTTGGGGAACCGCAGGTTCATCGGCATTGGTACTCGAACTAGACCCATCCCCATCGTCCCTTAAATTACCAGAAGGTGCACTACCACAATTCGGGCACAAAGAATTACCACCACGTTCCTCGTCCAAATACAAACATAACTCCTTCAGCTCCAAATTGTCCTTAATGAGTTCCTGCTGTTTGTTATCCAACTCCCGGAGTTTAGTTTGATACGCAGACACCTCCTGCCTCATAACACTGGCGGTGTACCTGCCAAAACGTTGCCATTCACGGGCAAGCTTTCGACCCTTTTGGCGGTCATCATCCAGGAAGCAGCACAGATCCCGCAGCTCCTGGTTGTCGTCAGCAAGATGCTGATTGGCCTCTTTGAGGGACCTTAATTCTAAGAGTATGTTTTGTATTTGCCTGTTTTGATCTACTATCCTTGGATCTTCAGGTTTTCGAACGAATTTTAACATTTCTGGCCGGAGAAACTCGTCGTCGTACCTGATTGGTTGCCTCTGTTGTGGTATCCTCAAATCTGGATGTATCTGAGGTACCCCGGGCTCATCCAAGGGCCTCGGCCTGGAGCTATCCTGGTGTACTTGTACTTGGGTGGTCCTGATGTCTTCAGCAGGCCTTTGTTGCGGAGGATATTGTGGATAATGGTATTGTTTACCTTGAGTGTTCGGGTAATACTTCCCTTGATCGGCGGGATAAATCACCTTTATGTTATCCGGTACTTTTGGTGGGTATTTTGCATCTTTCGGGGGATGCTTTAGAATGCCCTGGCCGTTCGGTATAGGCGGTGGTTGGTACCTAGGAGGCAGCGTACCCTGTTCGGCGGTTGTTTTGTTATTAAACGGTTTTTTATTGGACATTTTTAGCCTAGTTGAACTAGCCTAAATTACTTTTAAGACTTCATGTTTTCACGTTGACCTGTTAACTCGAACTAACGCTTACTCTTTAACACACTCTCGATGGTTTTTTAATAATATGTGGGTCAGGTAAGTGGCTCACAGCTATCACATATTGGATTTCACCTTATATTAATGAGATGCAAATGACACTTGTTTAGTTTGGCACACAAATATGCATTTTTGAAGGACACGTCTTGTTTATACGCGAAACTAAAAAAAAATAACTTAAATGACACTAGAGTACGCGGACGTAGTGCGAGTAACTAACATGGCTGAAATAGCACTGCTTTGGCTTTAGAACGTCATCAGCAGGTAGTACGTGATGGTGGTGGAAGGTCTATAAGCAATAAGCATAAGATTGTTGAATACTCGACTTACTTGAGGTCTGTATAAGCCTGCTTAGAGTATACTACTAGGCGTACTTGGAATTTATAACGTCATTCATAAAAAATGCAAATAGTATGTAGAATGCCCCTTTTAAATCAAAATGACAATAACGTTTCTGTAAGTTTGATGATTAGATTTAAAATTTACGATTAATTGATAAGCAAGCGTGTTGTTTTCTTAAACTTTGACGATATTTATTTATATAACTTGAATGACATTTGATTCTTTAAACAATCTACTTATTCATAATAAAACACATTCTTTATGTAGGTAGGATTTGGCAAACAGAAGAAACAATTATCTATGTGGAATAAAAAGAAACTATAATTTATAAAACTATTAATTTCCTATGTTTGCATTCAATCGATAACCTCTGCATATGGGCTATTGAATATGTCCAAAATTAAGGGATAGAAAGGAACAGTTGCGATAAAGGATTTTTATTATTTAATATGCTAGTTTGAGACCTAAAAATGATAAAACCACAAAGTGCTAAAACAATGCAAATTTAAAGATTTTTACAACACTTTTTGTAGAAAATTAAATTTCCCATCCAATTTCCAGTTTTTGCTATTAGAAATAAAGAGCAAAGTTAAAAATTTACGAAAATTCAATTTTTTTTTCTTCTCCAGTAATTCGTCCATAACTTTTTTTACGGCATATCCTAGCAGGGACGTCGAGACTGTCGAGAAAAAAGAAAAAATCAGGGTCCGGGGTAATGGCATGAGGGTCACCCACTCCCTGTTCTTCGGTCTAATTTTGAAGAGCGGGAGGCGGCATTCCTCACAGTCGAATATTTGTCTCAATCATTGTAATTTCGAAGAGCGGGAAGGACAATCCTTGCGATACAATTTTTTACCTAACCTAACTTGCAATTTCGAAGAGCGGGGGGTGATTCCTTTGCTACCGACCCCCCCCCCCCTCGACGGGCCTGCATCCTAGGTATAAAAAAGCGAACTGTCGCTAACAATTATTTAAACTATTATTATTACACAGCCACACAAAAAAAATGTTCGCTTCAACCAACGAAACCTAGTACACCCTAGGGCTAAAAACACACTAGGCGGTTTTCGCCGATTCGGCAGCCGACTCGACAGATGCTTTAATAGAAACAAATGGAGCTGTTCACACTATGACGCGCTGCGAGAAAGCGGCATCTACCACCGCGCGTACCGTCGTTCGATTCATGTGCCGAGTCGTTTTTATTGCTTCGAGCGGCCTGCTGCAATGTAAACAAAAATGGACCTGTTCACACGTTCGCTTATTTGTCGAGCGGTTTGAGCTTGCATTGAAGCCAAATTGCACGTTAAAAGTATTGTCTTTACACCTCTAAAATAGATCCCATTACTGATGCTGAACTATTAATAAATGTAATTCAAGAACGACCTGCTAGATGAGATATGAGAAACAATGTTTAAAAATGAATTATTATTTGTTTGCTTATAATTGTATTGAAACATTCTTTATAGGATTTTGCAAACAGCAGAAAAAATAACTATCTATAACTAAAAGAAAAACTTTGTGCAGAAATATTAATGAAATATTTGCATTCTTTCGATAACCTGAATTCTGGTTATGCTAGCAAATTAAAATCCTAAAATGAATTTGTCTAATTTCTTATTTGACAATTCTCATTCTAACACTAGCATCCACACAGTCCCCTACGGCCATGCAGATTAAACCAGTATCCACATAACCCCCTACGATTATGAAGATTCAGTTAAAAATGAGAACAAAGACCTAAAATGAATTTATTTATCTACCTTGTCTTAAAAAAATTTTTCATTCTAATGGATTACATTTTCGACAAGGTAGATAAATAAATTCATTTTAGGTCTTTGTTCTCATTTTTAACTGAATCTTCATAATCGTAGGGGGTTATGCGGATACTGGTTTAATCTGCATGGCCGTAGGGGACTGTGTGGATGCTAGTGTTAGAATGAGAATTGTCAAATAAGAAATTAGACAAATTCATTTTAGGATTTTAATTTGCTAGCATAACCAGAATTCAGGTTATCGAAAGAATGCAAATATTTCATTAATATTTCTGCACAAAGTTTTTCTTTTAGTTATAGATAGTTATTTTTTCTGCTGTTTGCAAAATCCTATAAAGAATGTTTCAATACAATTATAAGCAAACAAATAATAATTCATTTTTAAACATGCATAGAGTATATAGGCTCCAATATTAGTTAGCTAATAGATAGGTGAGGTTGTTTTTATCAGTCAATGTCAAATATAATTATTTCACACTTATTCATAGAAATTGTCTTGGTTTTGCATGAAACATCTTTATGAATGGCTTTATGTCTTTCTGATGAGCTCCAGAATAAGAGCGAAAAACGTTTCAAAGGCTAAGCATTTCCAGGAAACAGAATGATAGATTTCATGAAAATGTAATCCATTAGAATGAAAAATTTTTTTAAGACAAGGTAGATAAATAAATTCATTTTAGGTCTTTGTTCTCATTTTTAACTGAATCTTCATAATCGTAGGGGGTTATGTGGATACTGGTTTAATCTGCATGGCCGTAGGGGACTGTGTGGATGCTAGTGTTAGAATGAGAATTGTCAAATAAGAAATTAGACAAATTCATTTTAGGATTTTAATTTGCTAGCATAACCAGAATTCAGGTTATCGAAAGAATGCAAATATTTCATTAATATTTCTGCACAAAGTTTTTCTTTTAGTTATAGATAGTTATTTTTTCTGCTGTTTGCAAAATCCTATAAAGAATGTTTCAATACAATTATAAGCAAACAAATAATAATTCATTTTTAAACATGCATAGAGTATATAGGCTCCAATATTAGTTAGCTAATAGATAGGTGAGGTTGTTTTTATCAGTCAATGTCAAATATAATTATTTCACACTTATTCATAGAAATTGTCTTGGTTTTGCATGAAACATCTTTATGAATGGCTTTATGTCTTTCTGATGAGCTCCAGAATAAGGGCGAAAAACGTTTCAAAGGCTAAGCATTTCCAGGAAACAGAATGATAGATTTCATGAAAATGTAATCCATTAGAATGAAAAATTTTTTTAAGACAAGGTAGATAAATAAATTCATTTTAGGTCTTTGTTCTCATTTTTAACTGAATCTTCATAATCGTAGGGGGTTATGTGGATACTGGTTTAATCTGCATGGCCGTAGGGGACTGTGTGGATGCTAGTGTTAGAATGAGAATTGTCAAATAAGAAATTAGACAAATTCATTTTAGGATTTTAATTTGCTAGCATAACCAGAATTCAGGTTATCGAAAGAATGCAAATATTTCATTAATATTTCTGCACAAAGTTTTTCTTTTAGTTATAGATAGTTATTTTTTCTGCTGTTTGCAAAATCCTATAAAGAATGAGAAACAATGATTATGGTGACAGAAATAAAAGAAAAGAGCTGGGAAGAAGTAGTTACTATACTGTTTTATTATATTGTTTCTCATTCGGGTATTCTTCTTTATTAAATCATTTTCCAAAATATACAATCATTCGTAAAATGATGTTTTCGTCATTCAATGAAATTGAAAAATTTCATTAAATATAGTATTAAATAAACTTTTTGTTTCGAGTTCTTTAACAATAGGATGTTCCCGGATGCGCCTATGATTTCTTTTTTTATTTTTGATGGACATAATAATAAACCTAACAAAATTAATTCTTTCTTTGAGTCAGACAAATTCATTTTTGTCTCTGTATTATCAGCATTACCGAAAACAGTGACAACGTTGCCTTCCTACGACAAGTGGTTAACCGCTTAGTGCGTGTTGTAGCAAGCGGCTGCCGATTCGGCGGCCGAATCGGCGAAAACCGCCTAGTGTGTTTTAGGCCTAGGTTTTTGAGGTCGCTGAATCCAAATCCGACGTCGGTTTGTCGGTATCAGGTCGCGTTAAGGTCATTTCAAGGTCAAATCAGTAGATTTCGACAAAAAAATTTGAAAAAAATTGTATATACCTAGGTTTTTGAGGTCGCTGAATCCAAATCCCAGGTCGGTTTGTCGGTATCAGGTCGCGTTAAGGTTATTTCAAGGTCGAATGGTGAAAAAACTGAAAAAATATTCACCTGTTATTTCACGCATAAGCAGAGTATGTATAAGATGTATAACATGTAGGTATACGATCGCGTAAAAAGCTAGATTTGTGATATATAAACACTGATTTGTACCTCGACGAGCTAATGAGCGGATCATTCTACACATTCCTTTTCGAGACAGTTGTCACCGATATCGCACTTGACGAGGCAGCAGGTAAAGACTAATTTCCCGAAAAAATGCTGTTCAGTAGATTTATTCTTATTTATTACATCATTCATTTATAAAATTTAAAGATGCATAAGGAATGACTTAAACATTTTTAAAAATGGTTAATGAAATCAAAATGCACTTTAAAAATATAAATATATTTTTATCTTGAAAGTGGTCTCATAAAAGGTATTACTGAAGCTACGAGAATAGCTGTATATTGAAATCGGACACTTTGTCCAAATAAGTATTTTCGACCAAATGTCTAGAAAAGCAAAATGGTTCAGGCAGGCAAAAGAATCCATTATTTTGTAGCATATGAGAATAAAGTATGGACATTAGGACTACAACACCCTCGATTACAAGATATGGACATGCTCGACAATGTGCATAGCTCGTAAAATTAAATGTGTTTGATTTGAAAAATAGACCAAGTTTATAATAAAAATATAAAAGAAGGTGAAGAAGAAACCGGAGCTGTGGAAAAACCGCCTACTTAACAGATTAAATTTCAGAACAAACTATTTATAAATAATTAAGGAATAACCATATAATCGCCAAGAGCTAAATCGGACAAAGGAAAATCACGAGCCTTAGATTCGTCTGTGGTTGAGAAATTTAATTTACAGTATAAGGAAAATGAGATACCAACAGTACAATCAGTACATATGGAACTGAAAAAGGCAGGTGTAGTGTCATTTAGGGAACAAACACAGGCGATGGCGATTGACGATAGGATTTAACTTTAAAGTGATTCATAAAAGAGCATTATGGAAAGCTACAGAATTGTATTGTGGCGTAATGAATGAATATTTGCAACGTATTAAAAAATTTCGAAGTTACTCGAAGTTCTCTAGAATCGAAACTATTTATTTGATACTTATTTATTTGTTTTCTAGAATTGAATTATTTATTTGTTTTCTAGAATTGAATTATTTATTTAATAATTGTTAATTTGTTTTCTAAAATTAAATTTATTTATTTAATATTTGTCTGTTTTCTAGAATTGAATGTATTTATTTAATCTGGGTCAATTAGATCAAGTTAGGATTATTGATATAAATAGCAATAACTTTAACTCTGAACCCACATTTTTTTGCAATGAATTGCTCGTATCTCCTCGTGGTCCTTGTTTGGCAACAATAATAATTCAATAGATTAAATTATTATTTCCGAAACTGAGCAATAAGAGAATATTTGATAATTCTAATTTAGACTCAAAATTCATCATTGCTCAACAGATTTGAATTTCTATCAATGTGCACAAAAATTTCAAGTACGGCTCTGTAAGACATCAATTATCTTAACGAGCCAAATTTATGGTCCGTTTTTACAGCTTTTTTTTACCTGCACTAAACGAATGAAGGCAACTAGGTATATACTTAGGTATGTATAGGTAGATAGATATTTATTTTTAAATATTCGGACTAAAATTATAGTGAAAGTGAAATATTAAATTACAATAAATCTGAGTACCTACGTATTTTACCTAAAGTACCTATTTACGTCATATAACTAACTACCTTGGAGCCGGGGGATGGTAATAATAACGTTAATAATAATAACTCACCCAATTAGTGCTAATGGCACTTTTATACAGGCCTAGACGCATCTAGATTTAAAGCGTTGTCAGAAACAAGATTCCCAGTCTGATTAAACGAATAATTTATTATTTTATTCTTAGAATTCCCTTCCGTAAACTTTCCGTAAATACCTATTTGAACAAAACAACGGTTTCCCGTTTCCCCGCCCACACGGAGTAGATTTTTGTAAACCGATACTAGATGGAAACATGATTTAAAAACTTTCAAACAAATGATAAGACACAAACGAAGATGTTCATGGACCGCTGCGTTGCCAAATCAGAAAATGTTCCTCTGTTTAAACAAAAAGTTTTATCATTCAAAATTGTTTTCTCTAAACTTACTACATAAAGTAGTTTTAAATATCTTCTTCAGTGGGATATCTGATACTTTACTGTTTCTAATATCTTGCGGAGATCTGTGACCTGTAGAACATCTGCGTCTGACGTCCATACAGTCAGCATAGAGTATAAACTATAAACAAAATAATAATAATACATATAGTAAAGACCAGATTCTACGAGTTTATATTTCTTTCAGTTGGATTTGTTGAACAAATATTATAAAATAAATGATTTTAAAATGTTGAGGAATTATTGAAGTTATGCCTATAATATAGATCACTTCACATGCAGGGGCCGCTCCAGACGCAGACGGTGGGCATAGTGGGCGGCCAGGGCGCCAAAAATGTAAGGGCGGCATTTTTCGGCGCAGCGATATGAATAGTTTAAGGAGGTGAGCGACAGAATGCCATTTCGCCTTTCGGCCAGGGCCGCAAAAGAGCTAGAGCGGCCCCTGTGCATATGCATGACACAAGGAATAGTTCGTCAACCTGAGATGGAATACATCACATTGCAGGCAGGATATTTTCCTAGTAAATAAAAAACAACAACTTAACAAAAGAGGCAGATAGTAAAAAAATAAAAATTAAAGAATCCGCGATAATATTATTGAATGAGGATCGTTGCGTGTCGAATTGTTCCGTAGATGTCTGTAGAACTTGGCTGCCAATGGTAAGGCAAGAACATCACAAACTTAACATTGTATAGAAACTAAAAAACGAGCTAAAAAACTGTTAACTATGTCAACAGTTCTATGTAAATAGTAAGTATCTATGGATATTGAATATAACAAACATTCTTAGAGCTGTGTAGGTATTTGTCGTACACAGCAAAAAAGATTTTTCAAAAAGCCTTGAAAAAGGAAACAGATTAGATTTCCGAAACGTCGGCGAAATATTTAATTTCAAGTTTTTATACTTATTTGTGTTGTTTATTAAAAAAAAAAACAACCTCTAACTGATCCTTTGACGTAAACGTCAGAGGCGTAGAGGTTATTTACCAGTATCATACTGGTTAATTGTGATATATTTTGTAGATTTCCCCTAGCACCGCTTAAAAAGAAAACATACATGTGGCAGGAAGTCCCAAAGAATTGAAGAAGGAAAAAGAAAAATAGAAGGTTCTTGTTACAGACTAGATGAATTCTGTACCTCAAGTTTTTTTTTGTAATGGTCCTATATTTACATTAACGTCGGGGAGGAGTTTAGCTATTGCTATGCCACCACTCGCAAGACATGTACACAGCCATTAACACAACAATCAAGTTCTTGGCCAATATTCGGAACAGAACATAATTTTGCTCTAAAGTAATAAGTATTTATAATTAATGAAAGATCAGTTTGTGGACATTTTTCTGTTAATGCAGGCTTCAAAAAAGTCAACCCCTATTCCGTACATTTATTTAGATTTGCAAAGCAGTGAAAGATTTTTTAGAAACCATCTATTTTTCTTACAGCAGATCGCAATTCCCTGAAAATACCGACTTCGAATACATCTGGCAACGCCGACTATAAACCAGCTGTTCGGATGTTTACAATCGCTTCGTGTATAAACGCACGCCTGCGCACAAACATCAACATTCGGTCCCTTTGCAAGGTGACCTCTAATCAACAAAAATAGTCAGTTTGTGCCGGTGGTTTTGTTACTTGAGATCATTTCTTGCGATTGTCTCGTCTATATCATTCTATCAATCATGGCTACCCCGCAATCAGATAACGAAAGACGGAAACAAATCAGTGTTAGAGGCATAGCAGAACTGGACGATGTGAACGAAATTAAGAAAACCTTTAACAGGCATCTTCATTACACCCTTGTGAAAGACAGGAACGTCGCCACATCCAGGGATTATTACTTTGCACTTGCACATACCGTCAAGGATCATCTTGTCTCGAGATGGATAAGGACGCAACAGTATTACTACGAGAAAGATCCAAAGGTATTTACAATAAAAAATCATTCGTTTCAACTTAGTTTTGCCAATATTTTAGTTTGGGTTTCTGCATGCTCTTTATTTGCCATTCAATGTACTATAAAACTATAAATAAACACATAAAAAACGAAACAAACTTCCGTCATGTACATTTATAAATAGTTAATTTAATTTTGTTCTGGTGTATACAATGGACGACTCTAAACTTTTATAAATAAATTCTTAAGGTGGCCATTCCCTAGAAAGAGACATCCGATAGGGAAATATTTATTGTTTTTGCCCATAACTTTTTTTCCTAAGAACGTATATCTAAAAAAAACTATAAGAGTACCTAAGTAGCACCATAACAAGACTTTTACTGTGGATTTTCACTCAATAATTTCAGTGATTTGCAAAATAGCTAGATTTAAATTTAAAAATTATATTAATCTTCCTATTTCGTAGTTTTAAATTTAGCTATTTTGCAAACCACTGAAATTATTGAGTGAAAATTCATAGTAATAGTCTTGTTATGGTTCTACTTAGGTTTACATTTTTTTTAAATATCTGTACTAAGAAAAAAAGTTATGAGCAAAAATAATAAATATTTCACTATCTGATGTTTCTTTTTAGGGAATGGCCACCTTAAAATGGTGCACGGTATCTACGTGTAAGTAATAATTATTAAATTACAGGGGAAAGTTATTAAATTACATCGTAACTTAGTATGGCTCAGAAAATAAAGTTTTATTTAATTTTTGTCTCGCTCTCCAAAATCCTGTTCGTGATATCCAAAATCGGTTAATATTGACACGTGCTTCCAAGACCATGAGGTTTCCCATGTATTTCTTATGGGCAAAAGACACTTTTTCCCAAATTTGCCGTAGAATCGTTATAATTAGGAAGACATAATTATTATTTTTACTTACAACAAACTTCTCTACAAAATGCTTATTACTTTACTACAACTTTAATATTTGATTGATAATGTATGAACATAATAAAAGAACTACTGATCTAATCTAAATAGAAATAAAAAAAGTGTGCGGATAAAGAAAGTTACAGACAGAATTTTTTTTTTCGCTCGGTCAAATTCAAAATCTCGACGTTTCATGACATTGTAAACCTATTTCAAGAAAGAAAAAAAAATTGAAATTTTTTTTACGATTACTGTACTTCCAATCCACTACGTGGATGTGGAAGTTCCTAATATTAAAAGGTAGTATTTGCGATTGGATGGAGTCGTGGTGTGTAACTACATTAAAAATGATAAGTTACAGTGAAAATTTTTACGTAAAAACCCTCCTTACTAGCTGAAAAAGCAATTTCTACAGTTAAAAACAACTACACAAAATTTCAGAGCTGCAATTAAAGATTTTATTTTCATTAAAAATTAACGTGTTTGACCACCCGCCCACGCTTCCCACCCCGGGAGCGACTTCTTGCTGCAGAGCTATGCACTTTTCAGCTAGTACGGAGGGTCTTTACATACAAATGTTCACTGCACTTTATCATTTTTTACGGAGGCGTACTGAAGCCACGGCGAAAAAAAAAACGAAGTTGAAATTTCAACATAATAAGTCGAAATCTCGGTCGAAATTTCAACTTATTGTCTTGAAATTTCAACTTAATATGTTGAAATTTCGACTTATTATCTTGAAATTTCAACTTATAAGTTTAAATTTCAACTTATTATCTTGAAATTTCAACTTAAAGTTAAAATTTCGACTTATTAAGTTGAAGTATAGTAATCGTAAAAAAAAAATCAAAATTAGTTTTTCTTGAAATAGATTTAGAATGTCATGGAACACGGTTTTAAATTTGAGATAAAAAAGTGCAAATATAATAAAAATGTTTCCTTTAAAGTGACTTGGACAAGAAATCTGGATGTGGAAGTAGCGATTCCTTAGGCAGCGGTTTTATCTTGAAATTTCAATATGTTGATCATGTGGTGATCCTTTAACACCATCGTATATTTTTCTGATTTATATATGTAATTTAAAATTACGTTTTTAATGTTATTTATTCCGCATTTAGTTTAATTTTTAACACAGTTTGTTTCGTAAGAAATCAGCGAATTTGTCTTTTAGTGAACAAAATAACTCATTAGAATGACACAGAATAACACTCTTCGACTAATATTCTTCATAATATTACAGAAGTTTGTTGTAAGTAAAAATAATAATTATGTCTTGCTAATTGACATCTGGCAGTTGACGAATGGTTTCTTGAACATCTCCAAATCATGTCGACAAATCGTCAGGAGTACACTTTTTGCGTATTTATTAAATGTTTCCTTAACCGCTTCTCAAGTCACCGAGGTAACTCCTTGAAAATCTAGAATGATTTTGTGTTAGGTAAAGAGAAACGAGGCCCTACAGTTTGTAGTGGAGTCCGAACCACATCTTGGGGATAATTTTATAATTAAAATTATTTCGCGGTGAGCAGGGATTGAACCTGCTTCGCTAGGTATGCCAGTATGCAAGCTAGACGCGCTAAACCACTGAGCTACACTTGATGTAAATTATGAAAATACAGACAAAAGTGGTCGATCGAATAAGACGCTGACGCTTTTATCCTCGGTATTTTCTCTCTTTTTCTTCCACTTAGCCTTCTGGCGTTTTGCACATAAGTTCACTTTGAAACAAAAAAAATAAGTACGCAAAGTGTCAGAAGTGCACTTGATCACATAAAAATTGCGAAATGTTTGCAACTTTGGGGCCTTCTGGCGGCCCTTTACCTTCCACTTACCCTTCTGGCGATTTTTTTCCCTACTTATTTATACTGTCTTCAATCATTCTATAAATTTTCATTACTACACCTTATCAATTTTTTTACTTGAAAAAATTCCATCTTTGACCATCCACCCACCCGTTATCCTTCCAGACTGCCTTCTGTCGGTAAAAATGGAACCTGTACTGGGTAAAATTTCGACTACACTGAGTCACATGCCAACCTCCGTAGCCAGCTCTTAGACTATTAAATGTAGTGAAATTAAAATCGTACACAAACCCTCTCTTCAGAATTGTCCAAACAATAGGAATTAATCATTTATTTTTTAAATTAAATCCCCATAATACCCGTTTATTGGGCCCAAAGAAGAGCAAAAGTAAAGTATCACGTGTATTTTTGACGTTTATTATTATCGCTTTTCGCACAATTATTAATTAAGTCATATTGTATTTAAACAATTTTGCTCCCCTATGAATTTTCACCTTTTTTAAATTCTACAAGTTGTTTATTTAATTTTCTGAATTAAGACTGCTAATACCTAGCTAGGGAGCTGGTGGCAGAAATATTTATATGATTTAATCGTGTGAGTGAAGTTGAGCATTGCAAAGATGTAATAATAAAAAGCAGGAAAACTAATTTCAGTCATTACGGCGTTGCTGATTTTTTAATTAACAGTAAATTGAACGTACAATAGAGGTTCAAAGTTTGTCGAATTCGGTGAAAGACGCATGTTTCGTGGCTCCTACGGGATATCGAGATAAAGCGGCAACAAAACGCCGAAACTGTACTGAATTGAAACGTGAATAATTCTGCATTGATTAATATAAATTGGCGCGAGTATTGCTATTTCATATAGTCGATATTTGATTAAATTATGTTGGTTCAATAAAGCAACACAAAATAGTGTATATAAACAACCCGAGAAAACTGTACTGCTTGAGTGCTTGACCGTAAAATCTATACCTGGATTCGTCCCTTCTTGAAGTGGGTGATATAAAATAAGCAACATGCAGCCAGATGTGTGAATGAAACAGCTCTTATATGGGTTATGCCTGGGCTTTACTATGAACAACCTGAAGACATTGATTGGACTTTATATAGGACATCCCCAGTTCTTTTAGAGTTTATTGGATATTTCTAAAGACAGCAAAAAAAACATATTTTATAATACTTTTAAACTGAGCCAATAAGCAAAGACAAAGGAATACAAGTTTATATAATGGCAGAGGTAAAATGACTAATAAAAATGTGATACATATATGTACAACTTCATACACATATTTGTATCTATCAATTGGCTTATATCACTTTAAAAGTAAATCTACCAAACTAATAGAGGTTATATATAGTCCGATGAAATAGGTCGACAAATCAAAATTTTGAGGTAAATACTTGAATTTTTGATATAAGTTACTTTGAAGTATTTGAACACGATTAATGAAAGAAAAAATTTTTTCAACGAGAGGGGTGAAAAAATATATAACAAAGTGTTTTTTCAAAATTACTCAAAATGTGTAAAAAAAAAAAGTTTCAAATAAAAATTGTAAAAGAATGAAATATTACATAAAAATGATCTCTTGCCTTTAAATGTATTAAACATAAATTATAAATAACTGCTATTTAAACAAGATATACATTTTTAAAGGATTATTTGTACTGGAGGAGATTATTAAATAGAACAAACAAATAAGTTTTTAGAAGCAAATTTTACAAACCAATAAAAGACATACTTTTCATTATTTTTGTTGTTGAAATCTCCTAAGTAATAATACCTATAATAGGACGACTCTAGGACTTACCCAGGATATTCCCAGTGGATATTTTGTTAGGCTTGTAATATCTTTGCAGGATATTACTAGGACATCCTGCCAGGATTTGTCTAGGATATCCCCATTTGGGATATTCTCAGGTTGTATATATTTTATTGGGATATCCTGAGGAATGTTGTCCTCGATTGGGATATGTGGAACCAAATGAGGATATCCTAGGGATGTCATGTGCTGTGTGGGTAGCATTAGCATTGGTTTATTTTTTTGTCTTTATTAAATTTTAAACGAAATTGAGATCTTTGGTTTGATGAAGTAAATAGTTCAACAAAAAATTAAATGAATTACTTGAACATTTTCCTACCTATATCAAATAGCCCAACAAGAATTAATTTATATACCTATTGTTTATTTTAAGTACAATACCTACTCATTAAAATTTCTATTGGTAAGTAAAAACAACGTGCCAAATTGTATTCCCTTTTGGCATAATATGAGCAATCTGAAAGCAACGTTTAATTTACATGCTGTGCCAACTTTTAAATAGTCTCGTAAATAATTCATTACAGCATAAACTAAAATTAACCTGAATAAAAATTTTGTAAAAGTTATATAATTATTGGCATTTTTATTAGATGTGTCACTTAATTTTCATATAAGCGATTGAAATAGCATTTTTAGGTAGATTTAAACAATATCCGCACTTTGATGCCGCACTTTGATAGGCACATACAAAAAAGTTGTGGTTGTTTTTATCCCACAATATCCCAGTTTGGAACACTCTTGGATCAAATTTTCAAATTATTTCTATTTCATTTGTTACCTGTAAAAAAGTGCATTTCAATTTAGCAAAAGTTTTCAAAAATGTGAGATTTAAATATATTTCTTTGCCACTAAAAGTTCAAGCCCCACATTTGTACTGTCATTTCCGAAACTATTAATTCTGCAAATATTATAAATAACAAATGAATATATCGCTTCTTAAAAGCTTTGTTTTTTTATAATGCCATATTTTCGTTAATGCAATGGTTTTGGAGTTATTTACAAAAAAAAAAGATTTTTCCAGCAAAATCACAAAATTATTCTTAATTTAAAGTGTATTTTTAAAAACGACTGCTTTAAAAATGCCAGAAAATTAGAGCATGTTAGTAGTACTATGTATTAATATAAACCGGTACAGATTTTTTGAATTTCCATTCTATGACCAATGACAGGAAAATCCTAAATTTTTGTCTTCAAAAAAATTACAAAGCACTCGTTGTTTCGCACATAACATTGTTATTTTTCAAGCTGTACGGATAGAAAAAGATTCCCGTCAAAAAGAACTTGAAGTCCTTTAGTTTCTACTATACCTATGTATTTTTTTTCTTCAATTCTTTGGGACTTCCTGCTACAAGTATTTTTTCTTTTTAAGCGGTGCTCAGGGAATCTACAAAATATCACAATTAACCCATATGTTACTGGTAAGTAACCTCTACGCCTGTGACTTTTACGTCAAAGGATCAGTTAGAGGTTGCTTTTTTTTAAATAAATAACACAAATAAGTATAAAAACTTGAAATTAAATATTTCGCCGACGTTTGGGAAAGCTAATCTGTTTCCTTTTTCAAGGCTTTTTTGAAAAATATTTTTTTGCTCTGTATGATAAATACACAGCTCTAAGAATTTAATTAAATTTAAGTTAATTGAAAATTTTGTTATCATACCTAATATGCCATAAAATTAGACGAAAATGGTTACTTGGGGGTTTTTGGAGACGCTGATCACGAATCTGAAATCCAATTTGGGAAATTCAAAATGGCGGACCGGAAATCGGGCTATTTCCAAAAAAAAAATGAGAATCTTGGCCTTGAAAATCTGTACTCGGGAAATTTCGAGGTCGCCGATTACGAATTCGGGGCCTAATTTGGTAAATTCAAAATGGCGGATCGGAAGTAGAGTCAATTTCTCAGAAAACTCGTATTTTTTTCGTTTTTGGGCTAAAAATGAGTATTCGGATATTTTTAAGGTCGTTAATCACGAATCAGAGGTCAAATTTACGAAATTCAAAATGACGGACCGACAGAACAGTCAATTTCTCCGGAAAAACATTCTTTTCTTTTTTGGGCTGAAAGTGGAAACTGTTAGGTTTTCGCTATCGCTGATAATGAATCTGATGTCCAATTAGGGAAAATTCAAAATGGCAGACCGGAAGTAGTATATTTTTCAGGAGGAACTCGCATTTCTCATACTTTCAGCCCAAGAAAGAAAAAAGAAAGGTTTTTCTGAGGATCTGGCCCTACTTCCGATCCACCATTTTGAATTTTCTCTAATTGGATATCGGATTCGTTATCAGCGATCGCGAAAATCCCCGAGTTCCCATTTCAGCCCAAAAACGAAAAAACACGAGTTTTTCCTGAAAAATTGAATCTACTTCCGGTCCGCCATTTTGAATTTACCAAATTAGACCTCGGATTCGTAATCAGCGACCTCGACAACTCCGGAGTACAGATTTTCATGGGCAAGATATCCATTCTCGTGTTTTCTGGGAAATGTCCCGGTTTCCGATCCGCCATTTTGAATTTCCCAAATTCGACTTCAGATTGGTGATCAGCGACCCCATAAACCCCGAATAACCATTTTCGTCTAGTTTTATGGCATATTGTGTATGATAACAAATTTTTCAATTAATTTAATTAAATTGGCCATTAAAATTGGCCAATTATTGGACAAAAAATGAAACCAAGCATTTCCTCCAAAAAATAAAAGGTACCTGTTTGTTCTAAATGTCTTTCTGAACTCTTTGCAAAAAAAAGAAGTCAATTGACCTTGTACTTTCAATTTTAGAGATTTTTCAGGTTTTTCATGCTAAAATGACGCGACTAAGAATATTTTGAACTGTTTTGAATAACATATCTCCTTCGATAGAGATATTACTTAACAACTCTTGATTCAAATAAGGTAGATATGTAAGTGAATTTGGCATGATATGTTTTAATACCCTCGAATCTGTCGTAGGAATGACGTAAAAAGTCTTTTTTCAAACAAATTATTTTTAATTATAAGTTACTTTATTTTTTTTTTTTAGTATTCTATTACATTAACACTGATAATAAATCTATATCGCAGTGTTATTCATGACAGGCATATCGCAAGTGACACGTAGGTATATAAAGAAAGTCATTATTTATTCAATTGTTGCAACAGTAATGTAATTAGTAATCCACTGTATGTATTTATAGTAAATTGATGTTAACCGAAAATGTTCGGTCGGTTTCACCAATATTTTTGTAAAAAAAAATATCTCTCGTCTTCAGCTGGGAACAATTTTCATTATAAAAATATTCGTCGTCTCGAAACAATGTTCAGATATAATTCAAACTCTGGGGAGATTACAAATGAAAATTAAATTCGCTGTATGAATTTTCTCGAACAATTTTTTCGTAGAATAATGCGTTTATAAGATACAGGCGAGAAATCAGCATGTAACTGCTTTTGGGGGTGAATTTTCGTTTGAAAAGAATTATAGTTAGGATTAAAACCGTTCAAAATTGTATAAAATTACAAAATATAAAAAGTAGAGGCAAAATTTAAAGCAATAAAAATATAGTGGAAATATTATAAAACTGCAATTATCAAAAACAAATAAAAGACTACTAAAACCTAAATCAGTGCATCACAAAGTAAAAGACTGAAAAAATTAATTTCACCATAGTGTTCGGAATATAAAGACAAAAATTGGGTAGTAAAAAAATGATCAACAGGATGGAAGCAATAATTTAGAAAATGTCATTTAATCTTACACTTGCAAGAGTTAAAATTAAGAGATTTTAAGTCATTACGAACATGATTAAGTTAGAAATTTAACGTGTTTTTAATTGATCTTGGTAATATAAATCGAGGCTGTCTAGGTTGCCTGGCAGCCCTGGTGCCATAATCATTATGAAAATCAGAATTAATCGAAAAAGTTTCTGTAGTTTGGTGGTTTTGTGTATTTTAAGTAAGGGGGTATATATGTAAAGAGGAAACTGGCGTTATACCCATTTTTTTTTTTAAATATTGATTGACAGTGGTTTCTCCAACCGTAGTATTGCCAATTAACCTAATAGACGTAGACCTGGCTACGGAAATTTAAAATGATAAGGTGCAGTAAATTTTTTTATGTAAAAACCCTCCTTACTAGCTGAAAAGTACATAGCTCTGCAGCCAGAAGCCCATTCCGGGGAGGGAAGCGTGGGCGGGCGGTCAAACACGTTAATTTTTAGTCAAAATAAAATCTTTGAGTGCAGTTCTGAAATGTGAGAATGAAACAACAATTTCTTTAAGGCGCCAAAAGATTATATTCTTTAGCCTATCCAACAAAAATAATACTAGATATTCGGTTAGAGAGTATCTCCGCGTGGTTGAACCAGCCAACAGTCATCTTAAACGGCGCTAAGAATTTTAATACTGCCACCTTTTACTTATAAAAAAATACCAAGCCTCTCAGTCTGATCTTCATTAATTTTAAGATTATTGAAAGAAAACCAGCCACTCTTAGATAAAACTCTTATAAGGGCCTGTGAAAAATTGGTTTGAATCGTTTTAGGGATGTAGGAGAAGTTGTCCAAATACGAGTTCCCCTCCAACACGCAGCACACGAACCACTTGATACCGAGCATTGGGTCTTTTGATTGCACATGTTTACTATCTTTTAGTTGTATCCCATTTTCAAGTTGTTTATATACGCTTTTAGTAATGCTATCAAATATCAGCTATATGAAATAGCCAGACTTATGCCAATTTATATCAACTAATGTAGAATTGTCCATGCTTTAACTCAACACAATTTCGCACAATTTTCCACAGTTTTAACCGAGTTTCCTAGAAGCCACTTAAATAGACATCTGCGCCAAAAAAATTTTTTCGGCGGCGGCGCCCCTACGTTAATCAACCGGCGTAGGCGGCGTAAGCCGACGTAAGATGCCGATTTACACCGCCATATTTTTATTGGCTGCGTCGATCGGCGGAGGCCGTGCGGTCCCTAATTTCATATTACTCTACAATGTCGACGGAATTTAAAATATTAACAATAAAGTGAACGAAAAATGTGAAATATTTTCCAGTTGAAATAAATTAACTTTGTCTTGATTCTACTTTTAATGCATCATATTATATTATAGTTTATAATAATAATAATAATAATACAAAACTAACAGTTTTCAAGTCTAACTTGAAAACAAAAATAAATAAATATATCATATTCTTGTAAAACACAAACAAACAAAAAATATACTCTTAGTTTAAGCAGAGTAACCAACCAGAATTCGACTCATATCACAATTCACAGGCACAGCACAACCCATTTATTGAGTCGAGGCTGAGGCAAGGTTATGGCTAGTTGTAGGAGATGATGCAAAAGTTTTTATAAGTTTGTAATTAAGATGAAAAAAAATATTTTTATCGATATGACTGGGACTTAATGTTGCCCTTTTGGCAGAAACTACCATGTCGCTAGGTGTACTTGTAGCTGGAATACAAAAAATTTTCTTAGCTAATATAGACAAATATGGAAAATCCACTTGTTTTTTCTCCAATATGACAAAACATCATCGTCAGCTTTGATGGTATAAGCATTTTTGGCTTCCCCTAAATATGAGTGACATTCAGCTTCTAAAGATGGTGTACTTTTTTGCCCAGAAGTTGTGTGCTTTTTTACTAATGATAAGATATAACTGTCCTTTTGTATAGGGACAGACTTATCTTTCTTGGCATAATCCTTTCCATTACTGGATCATCTTCTAAAATATATTTTTTATTTGTGCAGTCAAATAGTCAACTTTACTAAGACCTTTTAATTCCCGACGTGAAATTAAAACATTTCGGCGGCGGCGGCGGCGTAAATTTTTTATATTTTAACGGCGGCGGCGTATCGGCGCGGCGGCGCAGACGTCTACACTTAAACGCCTCTGTCTTCGTCGCCGACCGATCTCCGAGCGTCCAAATACGAGTTCCTCTTTTAAATAAAATCTAACCATTATTTCTACCCACCTTGTTACTAATATTAGAATTGAAATCTATTAGAGATATATGAAGTAAATCATTAAGATATAAACTTAACAATAGCGGCCCCAGCTCAGAGCCATGAGGCACACCGTGTCTCTTTATTAATAGTTCGTACTTTGAGTTCTCAATTGCAGCCCATTGTTGTCTATTGTTGAGATAAAAAATGAAGAGATCCAAATGTAAACCTCTCATGCCATAAAAGCCTAGTTTTTTTTACAAGCAACTCATGTCAGACACTGTCGAAGGGTTTACAGAGATCGCACAGGCTAACAGTCACTAACTTACTAGAAAAGAGATGAAAATATTTGTTCCGATTCTAAATATAGTCCTAAAATATGAATTTCTTATAATTTTTTCATTCCGTTTGCCACACCTGATATTTTTTGTCATAGAATTTTCATATGCTTATATAAATTTTGATTGTAGAACTCTCATGGATTATGCAATATTTCAATTTAATCCAATAATTCAACAGTCATTTTGTAAAATATAGTTTTGCAATATGCAAAAAGTTAATACCATATTCATAATAGCATCAAATAATATAGCTTGTTGCTATTTGAAACTATGAAAACAAAACGCAAAAATTCCATTCATGCATTTTTCTTGTCTATTTTTGATTCTAAATTCATTAAACGAAAGGTTCAAAAGGTTAACCAAAACATATTATGAATACAAATCTAATATTGCCTAACAATTTGCCATTATAAAAATAAAAATGCACGCAGCATTCTTTCTCTTTACTAGATAACATTTAATCGACTAGATGTAGGTTAAAGGTACATAATGCTTTACTATTTTGTAAAAATAGATTCGTCCTCTACCGTTGGCGAAGGTTGTCGATACGGAATAGAAAGGAAAACTGGGTTCAGGAACCTCTCTCTGCTTTTCGATTTGAAAAATAAACAAAAAAATTTTTTTTATGAATGATAATAGGATAACGGTGTCTGTCATTTACTCATAATATTATCGGCGTCATTATAGTACAATAAAGGGCATAGCCGGATAAGTAGGGTGAAACGGCCCCCGGCCCTATCTTCATTGAGGGAAGGAATATAGCTAGCAATAAGTGAAGGGAACAATTTTGCAAAATATTAACGCAAAAGGATGGCGCGTTTCACGGGGTGACGAGGGGGATGAAATCCAAAGGATCAATTTTTTGTGCCAAAACGCAGCAACCGAAAATTTTGGAAAAAATATATGTTGGGCACGTATTGGAGGGGATTCTCAGAAAAAAATGTCACTCAATTTGGGAAAGAACTAAGGGCGAGGAGACATCGGTATACTTTTCAAATATTTCTAAGGGTAACTTCCCCTCGTTGCACCACATTCAAAATTTTTTTGTGGCATCTACTTTCATCCCCATATAACATATTTTTTTCACAGCGTGGTCGGAACATTACGTCATAGTGAAAAAAAATCACGTCCGTGGTCTTCTGAGACTAGTGGCATACATACGCGTATTAACCGTATGATGTGAACTGTTCGCATAAAAATAGCACGTATAAGTTGAGAAAATGAAACATTTAGAGCCGCAGCAACCATTTCGAAATGCTAGTTGTTAAATATAAACCAGCGTAAGGAATTAATTGTAGCGCCACATTAGTGACTTGTCGATGAGAAAGTCCTACTATTTACACGTATATACAGTTCTCACTAGTGATGAGCGTCACTGTCACAATGCTTTCATTTAATAGTCATACGATGAAACTATAATTGTTTTTACAGGCGCTAGTCTTCATCATTGCCAATGGACCAACGCACCTTAGTCAAAAACGAGACTCATTCGCTTCACTGGTGGTTAATTGTTTTCGCTTTCCTTTAAAAGAAGACACAAAAATTCGATACCTTTTAGCTTCTAGCGACTCTTTGGCATCTCGAAATCCTCAGTCTAGGAAGAAAATGTATCCTGCCTGCAGCAATCTTTGGAGACCATTAGGCTCGTCTATAACGTGAAGCATAATTGCGGCATCATTCTGTGTGACTAGAAATGGACCCAGCATATCAAGGGTATAACCATCGGTGGTACAAATCGTAAATAGTTTACACAGGGGCACTTTCTTTTGTCCTGAAACTGACTTTTGCTGATATTTATTGTTGGAACTTATTTGATGTTGAGCATATGTTCCGTCGCATATTAGGACTAACTGATCTTCAAGATTATACAGATCTTTTGCGATCACGGTGTGTGTCTGTCGATCAGATCGCTCTTGTTAATGCATGTAAGCCAAACCGCTTGGGTAGTACATCCATTTGAAATGCTGCCAACACTGATGCTGAATATTCTGACACAAGCTGTTCTCCTTCCAACAGAAGAATTGAAGCAATTATCGCATTAGAGTTGCCAGCTCGAAGTTTGAACAGAAACACCACAATTGCTTGCGTCACCAACCGACTAGAATTGTTACGCATCGACAGCATTATATCTGCTAGTTCTAGTATATTTTTCCATGTGAATTCCGTAAAAGTCCGCATTTGCTCTTCTGAAGGCCCCGTCGTTCCTATTCTATTGAATATTGGAGTATCAGATTGCTCCATTATCTGACTAACTTCACTTTCCTTCAGTGATGTGTAATTGGAATACACTTCCAAAGAGCTGACATCATCTTCATAAAAGTAGTTTTTTATTGCATAGGTACGACAGCATCTGTTACCTTTGGGGATATAAATTCTCCTCTTTATGAAAGATTGCATACGGGCTTCGTCAGGTATTACCATCAATGCCTTCGTATTGTAACAAATACAACAGCGTATTTGTATAGCGACAGTTCTCTTAATGGGAAGTTCTATATACTCAACATCCTCCTGTGTTTTTAACTGAACGTGCATTTGCATGGTCGCATCAACTGCACTTGATGATGATGAGGACGTGTCTTCTATTTGTGGCTGTACAGTCGAAGAACATCCTGGAAGATTTTCTTTTTCCAGCTCTTCAGTAGAGATGTGTTGTGGTTGGACGTAACCTCCTTCAGTCTTTAGCTTTCTGTAGTATTTAAGAGGACACAAATTACACACGATATCACTAATGTTTACAGATCGCCTAATGGTCTCCAAAGATTGCTGCAGGCAGGAGATATTTTCGTCCTAGACCGAGAATTTCGAGATGCCAAAGAGTCGATAGAAGCTAAAGGGTGTCGAATTTTTATGTCTTCTTTTAAAGGAAAGCGAAAACAAATAGTCACCATTGAAGCGAATGAGCCTCGTTTTGTGACTGAGGTGCGTTGGTCTGTTGACAGTGATGAAGACTAGCGCCTGTAAAAACAATTATAGTTTCATCGTGTGCCTAATAATTGAAAGCATCGTGACAGTGACGCACATCACTAGTGAGAACTGTATATACGTGTAAATAGTAGGACTTTCTCATCGACAAGGCACTAATGTGGCGCTACATTTAATTCCTCACGCTGGTATATATTTACCAACTAGCATTTCGAAATAGTTGCTGTGGTTCTAAATGTCTCATTTTCTCAACTTATACGTGCTATTTTTATGCGAACAGTTCACATCATACGGCTAATACGCGTATGTATACCACTAGTCTCAGAAGACCACAGACGTGATTTTTTTTCACTATGACGTAATGTTCCGACCACGCTGTGAAAAAAATATGTTATATGGGGATGAAAGTAGATGCTACGAAAAAATTTTGAATGTGGTGCAACGAGGGGAAGTTACCCTTAGAAATATTTGAAAAGTATACCGATGTCTTCTCGCCCTTAATTCATTCCCAAATTGAGCGACAATTTTTTCTGAGAATCCTCTCCAATACATGCCCAACATATATTTTTTCCAAAATTTTCGGTTGCTGCGTTTTGGCACAAAAAATTGGTCCTTTAGATTTCATCCCCCTCGTCACCCCGTGAAACGCGCCATCCTTTTGCGTTAATATTTTGCAAAATTGTTCCCTTCACTTATTGCTAACCATATTCCTTCTCTCAATGAAGATAGGGCCGGGGGCCGTTTCACCCTACTTATCCGGCTATGCCCTTTACCGTGCATATAGAATAGGTGTTATGGGCCCATGAGTAGACAAGATTATCCCGCCGGAATTTTTTTGCATAATCTTGTTTTATGCATAGTACACATAAGGGCAAAAATCGTTTCAAAGGCTAAGCATTTCCAAGAGTCAGAATGATAGATTTCATGAAAATGTAATCCATTAGCGTGAAATTTTTTTAAGGCAAGGTAGATAAATAAATTCATTTTAGGCCTTTGTTCTCATTTTTAACCGAATCTTCATGGCCGTAGGGGGTTATGTAGATACTAGCTTAATCTGCATGGCCGTAGGGGACTGTGTGAATGCTAGTATTAGAATGAACATTTTCAAATAAGAAATTAGACAAATTCATTTTAGAATTCTAATTTGCTAGCATAACCAGAATTCGGGTTATCGAAAGAATGCATTATTATTATTTTTACACATAGTTTTTCTTTTGGTTCTCATAGATAGTTAATTTTTTTCTGATGTTTGCAAAATCCTATAAAGAATATGTTTCAATACATAGTACTAATTATAAAAGTTCACGTTACCACGTGGCAATCTGGTCAGATATTGTTTAAAGGGAAATGCTCAGTATGTTCCGACTTCATATATGTACTATTCCTACATACATTCATTTTTATATTTGAAAATATGATAATCCAATGGCCACGTGTTTCTCGCTCATTTAAGCTTTGTTGTGTCCAATTTCATTAATTAGTTCAAAAGTTACAACAAAAGCGTAGCGCGTCCGTGATCGCATAGTGCTATTAGTTTTTTAATATATTTTTTCATTTTTCGGGTTATTGGCCAAGAACCGAATTTCAGCCAATTTATTCGATTTTTTTAAAGGTCGCCGGCACCTTACAGCTGTAAACTTTTTTTTATCGTATTCTACACCAACAAAACTACTTATTCTGAACAATTCAGCCATATAACATTTAGTGACACCTGAAAACCCCCGACGACTGGGCTCTAAGGCTATTCATATCTAACCATTTTTCTGTTTCTTTAAGCTCACTGTTTATTATGTTTATAGTCGAGTCTACATTATCACCAACTAAGTATAGCAATGTGTCGTCAGCAAATAGTTGTATGCTGCATTTTTTAACGTACTTCATAATGCCATTTATGCACAGAACAAACAGGTTAGGCCCCATAACGGTTCCTTGCGGTACACCGAATGTTGTCTCTTTTGGTAAGAATGTCATAATTATGAGTGAAAAGAATAATTTATCATCCGAAGATTTACACCCCCCCCCCCTCGCTATTTTTCCAACATTATAATATATCTAAATATACCAATTTATTTATATTAGTACATTACACTTAAAAGAGAACACAGGTTGAATTTTGACGGAAATGTCTAGTTCCAACAACTTGCAAAATGTAAAATAGATATAACTTTTTCAAAAAAATGCACAGGACATAAATTTTAGAGCACATGATTATCTATAACAAAGATCAGAGGGTTTCCATTTTCGTTTGGCTATGTATGTGGTAAAGTTTTCCAAAGATGTTATCTGTATGCGCTTGATTGTCTTGTTCTACGCGTTGAAGTCGTCTAACATATGATAATAATTTTTCTGTTCTTATTGCAAAAAAATTCGCGGAATGATTCTGCCCATAATAATATAATGTCTAATAATATGTTGTCTGTATTTAAAGTTGAAAAGTCGTCCATATTTGTAAAATTCCCCACGTTTTATCGAGTTTATTATTATTACATAAATCTTTTACTTTTTCAGATGATCATTTTTCTTCGTACTTGTGTACTTTGATACTGTTGATAAAGATGTGTAAATTATCGGCAGAAAAACAGACAAGTAATTTGTGTAGGTTATATATTAATATTATATTGACGTCTATAAATTTAGTTTTATCGTTGAAAACATATATTTCCTATTTAAATAAATGATTCATTCCATAACAAAAATAATAATCTTATCACAAAAGTTTATTAAAGAAAACTGGTCGTGTTATTTATAAACTTAACATGTGCTACAAACTTTATAGGAAGAAGTAAAGGGACTTAACATCCGAAAAGGCCCGTGATAAATCTAAATATCATTTTAGCACATATTCTTAAAAAAAAATGACCCACCATCTGTAGGAACGAAAATATTGTGTAGCCTCAGCTAAACTATTGCAAATTATAATTTGGCTAAATGAACTTATACTATGAAAATGTAATTTTCTTGCAAAATATAATCCAAAATTCTACGACCTGGGCAATTTCGAGATAGAAACAACAACATATCTAATCTATATTTATCCCAATGTATTAATACTTAAAACGGCAATCAGTATATTATCTGGGTCAGATTAATAGCGCTAATTTTAGACAAATACAGTAATAATATTTAATTAGAATGTGTGTTTTGTGAACATAAATGTCACTCTGCAATCGCGAACTTCGATAGGAAGTTAATAAACAGAAATTTGCGTAATTCAAATTATTTTATAACGTGAAGAAAATGTGCAGTATTGTCGCAAAAATCGTTTCTTTTAACGGGCCCGGAATTCGTGCCTAGATTTGCTTTAAGAGATAACCCCATATTTCGTCAATTTCTCCTACATCCTTAAATCGACTCGAACAATTTTGTCGGTGTTTTCGAAAAAGATTTTTCTAAAAACCCTAAAAAATTCTTTGAATCGGGTTTGGAATATGGGAGAAATTGTCGAAATGACTCGTTTTCTTTTCCGAAAACCACGTATATCGACAATTTTTCCTACGTCGCTAAGCCGTTTCACACCATCGTTTTGCGCGCTTTTAGAAAAAAACTTTTCTAGAACACTAAAAAAGATGTTTGATTCGGTTTAGGGTTGTACAGTGGAACCAATAAGTGTAGGCAGTAGAACCAGGGGCGTATCAATTTACAAATTTCCTAAATTCGCACGTACGTGATTCTAAGCAATGAGAAAGCACTCGGACTATGTTAATTATGCATTAGCTACCATATGTCTTAAATTTAAAATATGCTTAAATCTGGCAACATTATCTCCACGCATTATAGCAGCGCAGCCATAAATATTTATAAGTTGCATTGCAACCGTTACTATTGTAAATATGATTTATACATTTATACAAGTACTTAATGAATATAAGCAGTAGCGGATTTACAGTTTTTGCACCTGTAGGCAATGGATGATTTTCTGCCCCAATGTATTAGTGTAGCATATGTATATAGTATTTAGCCCGGATTTGAAAGTAACAATTTTTTATGTAATTCCAATTAACAAATCAAGTTTTGATGTCATAATTTAATAGCATAGTGTTTCTATTGTCAGTTTGAAAATTCAGTCTAAAACGTTGCTACCAGGTTAAATCATTTTTTTTTTTTTTTTCTGGCATTTGGCCATTAGCCATACAGCCAACCACTCAAACTCATTTATACAAAGCTAGAACTATATCGACAATAGAAAAAATTATTGAAGACGATCAAAGGAAAATACACAGGGACACACGCTTCTCGTCCTGGGCTCTGTCAGGACATTAATTTTTTGACAAAGACAATATATTTTATAAAGTGTATACCGTCCGCCTATTACATTGGACTATTGTAATATTGTATTGTATTTTTGTATTTTAATGTTTTATTTTTAACTTAATTAGTTAGGTAAGTGATTTATAAGGTTAAGTGTAAGAATAGCCACTTGGCTAAACTTCGCCTTGTAAATTGCTATTTGTAATGTACTTGTAAATGTACATCTACACCCTTTGAATAAAGTCGTTTATTATTATTATTATTATTATTAAATGTAGGACCACTATAGTTTAAAGGATGTAACAAAGGAAAAACCACAGAGGATACGAAACTAAGCTACCATCATTCGCACACACACAAAATTCATAATAAAATTTTCGATTCGTCCAAAAAACTTATAATACAGTCAAAAATGCGTTTGTTAAATTGGAAAAGAAGAGAGAGTACATTAAACGGAGCTTGAATATTACAGTTAATAAGATTGTTATAAAACCTGTTACTTGCTGCTCTGTATTTAGAACACTGAAAGAAGATATGGTCCAAGTCACCTTTAATATTGCAGATATCACAATTATCTGAAGGCAGAACATTTATTTTATATAGATGCGCTGGGAAACAAGCATGACCAAATTTGAGGCGTATTATAGTTGTGATATACTTTCTTGGAGAGTCAAAGTTTTCGTGCCAGAAATTAACTGGGAGATCAGGATGAATGAGAGTGTACCTTGTAGGTTTGGAGAGGCAAACCTCTAGGTTAAATCATTACAAAGCCTAATGTGACAAAATAAGACCCGAGACCGTGCTTGAATATTTCAAACGATATCCGTAACGAATATAGTTAACTAGATATGTGATGCGCTTATCTCAAACGAAAGCACTCGATTGTTTACCCGACTCACCATTACAGGTGCCTTATAAGTTCTTGTCTCATTCTTAATATTGCCGGTAGCATAGCCATCTGTTAAATTTATTTATTTATTTATTTTAACGTCCTGGCGAAGTTTAGCTTATGCTATTCCACCACTTAACCAGGACGGCGAAATGAGATACGGTCACCCATCTAAGTGCCGGACTCTCTAAATGATATTTATGTACTTTTATTGAATCATTTATAGAGTTGTTCATTAAGCTAACATTATTGATTATAAATAAATCATTTACGTCATGCCTACCAATTAATATAAAATGGTAAAACAATATTTACAGTAATTAGAAAGTGATTCTAAAAATTGTCGGTCGACGTTTATGACACCGCTCGTATTTTCAACTATTCCTTTGTCGGTCTTTTTTTATTAATGTCAAACTGATTTTTTATGAACTATACATTATTCATTATTTCTTATAATATCAGTAATTTGTTTACATAGAACAAATAAAATTTATTGAGCTTGTCCACAATAAATGATAATATATTATTATTTACTTTACAAAAAAACATTTTTAAATATATGAATTATATGCGAAAATTGGCCACCCCTCAATATTTGGTGCCCTAGGCTGGAGCCTACATTGTCTACTGACTGGTAAATCTACCAAATTTTGATATAAGAATTGGAATTACATTATCTGCAAGTCTGTAGGTTCAACTAGACTAAGAGCTAGCGACGCGATTTCAACATTTTCAAGTCATAAAAATGATTAGGTTGAGCCGTTGATAAACCGGCCCTTATACCTGCTATAATACCAAATATTAGAGAATTACTATAAGGAAGTTATTATGGCAACTCTGCGCGGCAGCCTTGCTACTCCTAATAGACCGAGATCCTATGACGAAAAAGGTACAAACGTCTAGGTACAGCAAAGTGGTTACAGATTTAAGAGCTTCACGCATGCGTACTTACTGGCGGGCTTTTACAGTTATTCAAAATAGGTATTTCTTATTTTACTACTTTGACTTCGACAGTTTTGAGCATACACATCAAGTTTTTAAGTTAATCAGCATTATTGATCTACTTGTTGCAATATTATGTAAAGATTTATCAAACTGTATAAATTAAAATTTTATTGTAAGAATCTAAAAATTTGATTCCTCAAATTAAATACAAAAATAATGTTTGAACCTAATATTTGCTTAATTTAAAATATACAGCGTTATTTGCACAAAATGTTGAATGTTTTATAAGTGGGCAAAGACAATACATTTTGTTTGATATTATATATATATTTCTTATTTATTTAAAATTTAGTTTGCGTATAGCAACAAAACTACAATAAGCAACATTTTTTAAAGTTTGGATAAACTTTCTAAAACTGCTTTGTTCTTTTGTACCTAACTCGTAATCTAAGAAGTCAAGTGGAAAAACAAAAGTCCTTTTCAAATTTATAATAATTTATTTTGATCAAAAATGTTTAGTTTTATTAACAAAATACAAATTTATTACGTCCTGGCAAAGCTCCGCCGTTAGATTTTTAAATTTCCTGGGGAAATAGCAATAGCATTTGTTTAAATTCTTGCAGGTAACTTCTTCTGTTTTTTGTTCTTCCTATATTACATGGTGTTTCCAATTTATAATCACGGTTTTTAAAATAAAATACCTTATTGCCTATTTTTTATAATTTAACAAACATCTAAACAAACATCTAGTTTTTACAGTTTCCACAATGTCTTTTTGTATGCAGCAATACAAAAAGAAAAAATTAAAATGTTTAAACGTCAAACGTGGATTTAATTCTGAATAAAAGATAACCTTCAAAACACTGTGTCAAATTCGCGCCGAATGCTTACTGACACTGACGCTATCCGTGGATTTAAGTTCGGAATTAAATCCATGACATGACTTCGACAGCAAATAGAAGTACGCATGCGCGAAGCTCTTAAATCTGTAACCAGTTTGCTGTACCTAGACGCTTGTATGCTGTAGGTTCAACTAGACTAAGAGCTAGCGACGCGATTTCAACATTTTCAAGTCATAAAAATGATTAGGTTGAGCCGTTGATAAACCGGCCCTTATACCTGCTATAATACCAAATATTAGAGAATTACTATAAGGAAGTTATTATGGCAACTCTGCGCGGCAGCCTTGCTACTCCTAATAGACCGAGATCCTATGACGAAAAAGGTACCCCATCGAACACCTCAAATTTAAAAGGTGAAAATTATTGCAAAATATGTAAAAATCATGTCACGCCCACCGGACTAGTAAGAATTTGTTAATTGTTATTTTTTTACGAATTTTTGAGTTTGGCAAAAAAAATGATTCTACTTTTCAAAACACCTGATTGAAATTTTCACAATTTGTGGTAAATAATGATCTATATTTGAAAAAATTTGTCTCTAACAATTTATGTTAATTAACTTCTGACAGGCTTTTTCTTATAATTAAATGATTGGTAGATTTAAAAAATTCTGCGTAAAATGAGGTGTAGTAGTGGAGGAGCAAAGCACGCATCGAATTAATAATAATAATTGAAAATTAATGAGACGCGTTTCTAATGGTCCCTAAAAATAAAAGTAAACAGAAACAGTGTCCCTTCTTCAAGGTATGGGGAGCAACATGGGCAATATAAACAGCCAGCCAGCCAGCCAGATGTGAATGAAGGAAGATAAGTTTGTGTTTGTTTGTTTATTGTAGTATTAGCATTGGTTTATTTATTTATCCCTTTATTAAATTTTTTAAAAAATGGAGAATAAAATTGAGCAGGTAGTAAACATAATATATAGATGATGAAATAGAAAAAGTGTCCAGAATTGAAAGGCGGAAATTGAAACGATTGTTTCAAAGACACGACATACAGGGTGAACAAACTATCCCTTCGGACCTCTTTTCTCATAACGCGGAAAAAATATTGTTACCGCGAGAAGGGGCCCTTCCCAGCAACTCCACTGTAAATGGATATTTACCTGTGGAGCGGTTAATAAACAAAAACAAAAAAGCTGCCAGATTCAGAAACAGAAAACTTAGAAGAAGAAAAATAAGGAGATGGCGATGGATGGAAACTTAAAAGGAGTATGACAACTGAAAAGAAGCATCTCGCAAACACCTGCACACCCCAACCGATGATGACAGATGGAAACTTAGTAGAAGCATGGAAACTTAATAGAAATATCTCACAAACACCTACACTTCCCATCTTATATTCCCACCCCATGCGTCATGCGGCTCTCGCTGCTGACAACAAGCATGTCCAATGTCCAACCCAGCGTATGCAGCCAGTCCGGCGGTATATAAAACATCCGAGATTTGATTCCGGCACGCGGTTGACCGTCCGTTGGGCGTGTTCGACGGACGACCAGGCTGCGTGTTAGAACGGATCTCCAAGGATGCTCGGAATCGGCAGCAATGCCCACCTTACGTTGTCAAATCAATCAATCAATGAAATGCATGTCCCAGTGCACTTCATAACGCCTTGATTTTTGTTTTAAAATGAAGTTTAAGATCTGTCATATTTATTACAAGTTGTCTGGCTGGCAATTTTTGTTAATTATTTCGTCAGACTTAATTTTAAATGCGCAACATCAGTCCATCAGGATCAATCACTCGCATCTCATAGCACTACCTTAAAAAAAAACAATGAAAATTTAAAATCTCGTATATGCATAATTTGTCTGTCATAGAAAAAATGTATGTCAAATATTAAAAAATGTGGTCGCGGCACTTCAAAAATGAAGTCTGTCGTAGTGAAAAACATTTTTTCGCTGGCAGATCAATTTTTATGCATAATAGAGATCTCAAACTTAATTACAGAAAAAAATTAAGGTGTGTTTTTGACGCGGCCATTGTAAAGCTTATTGAAAAAAACTTTACGGTTCTTAAAATTAAGTCTGATATGGTCTAAAAACTTCAGTTCCTTTTTTTTTAAGGAGGTGTTATGAGATGCCAGTGATTGATCCTGATGCATTGATGCTGCGCATTCAAAACTAAGTCTGACGAATTAATTAACAAAAGTTGTCAGACAGACAAGTTGCGATAGAGAGATCTTAAATTTCATTTTAAAACAAAATTCAAGGTATTATGAAGTGTACTTTCATAAAAAAATTATAACAGAAGATCTGTCACGAATTAATTAACAAAAATTGTCAGACAGACAAATTTTTTCAAAAATGGTTTATTATTTATCACAAATTGCAAAAATTTCAAGCAGGTGTTTGGAAAAGCAGAAAACTCTTTACTTCCCTCGCATACCGAAGGGAAGTATTGTATTCGAGAAAAAATCACCCTCCGAGATTTTTTCGGATTCTGACGTTTCAGATCACGGAGATTACGAATATGGGTTTTTCAATTCCGTCAGTCTGTCGGTCCGTCTGTCGGTCCGTCTGTCTGTCTGTCTGTCTGTCTGTCTGTCTGTCTGCCTGCCTGTCTGTCTGTCTGTCTGTCTGTCTGTCTGTTGGTGCATTTACTAAAAAACTACTTGACGGAGAGCAGTCAAATTTGGTAAGTAGTTGACCCTACTGACAGCGAAGAAATGGTAGAAATTTCACTGGAAAATATACAGGGTGGACCGTCTAAACGGAATAAATAGTGAAAAAAATTTTTTTCGCTCAAATTTAAAATTTCCACGTTTCATGACGCGCTAATCCTATTTCGGGGAAAACAATTTTTGAACATTTTTTTCACCAACATTTTTAAAAAAATGTTTACCAAGATGAAAAAATTTTTTTTTGTTCAAATTTAAAATTTCTATGTTTCATGACACGCTTAACCTATTTCAGAAAAAAAAATTTGAAAATTTTTTCACCAATATTTTTGAAAAATTTTTTACCAAGATGAAAAAAAATTTTTCTTTCTTCAAATTTAAAATTTCCACGATTCATGGCATTCTAAACTTATTTAAAAAAAAAAAATTGATTTTTTTTTACCAACATTTTTGAAAAAAAATTTACCACTAAAATAGATGGAAAATTTGTTTTCTTTGTTTCCATGGAATTCTAAACCTATCGAACAAAAACAAATTTAAATATATTTTTGAAAATTAAAAAAAAATCTATTCATCACTAATATAGAATAGATGAAAGATTTGTTTTTGCTCAGAATTAAAATTTCCATGTTTCATGACATTCCAAATCTATTTCGGAAAAAAAATATTGCAACATTTTTTTACCATCTTGGAAAAATATTTTACCACTAGAATAGATGGAAAAAAATTCTTTTTGCACAAATTTAAAATTTCCACCTTTCATGACATTCTAAACATATTTCAGAAGAACAAAATTATGAAATTTTTTTTACCAAGATTTTTGAAAAATTTAAAACAAAAAATTTTGTAACCACCACTATACTTCCACTCCACGTGAATGAGGAAATGAAAATGGGACAGATGACAATAATATTTGGCATATGCACCTATTATACTTTTATTGAAAAATGTACAGGCTGGTCATCCCAAGAAATAATTCAACTGTGGTGGACACTTGTAAAGGTATTTGCGCAACCCTTCCATATTTGGCACCTGTCATTTAATATTGAACTTTTGTTGTTGGATGAGCACTCTGTATATTTTTTTGACCAAAACTTATCAGGTTTTCTTTGTAATAAGAGTGATAACTATATTCCGATTATTATTTGGAGTATCATTTCGTAATTATTAATATTTTAGTGTGACCGCCATCTACAAATAAAGAGGGAAGTTCTGTGTAAACACCTTTACCGATTTTTTATAGCCAAATTCAAAAATGCATAAAAAATAACAATGAACTAATTTTTACTAGTCTGGCGGGCGTAACATGATTTCTATATGTTTTGCAACCATTTTCACCTTCTAAATTTGAGGTGTTCGATAGGGTATATCTTCTTTGTTGTGGGAGCTCGGTCTATAATTCCCTAAAAAAGTAAGAAAATTATAATTTATGTACAGTGTGTCTCACCTCTTGTCTACACACTCAAATATCTTCCTCGGTTTTTTCATAATTTTTATCAGTTAGGTATCGACAACATTGATATTTTTCGCAAAAAAAAAAAAAAAATACTTCGTCGATCATACTGAAAACAGTTAATAATTTGAAAGTAAAAAAAAAACATAAGCTTTGTTTAATCGAGAAATTCTGTTAAGGAAAAATGTTCAGATTTGCAAACTATATACACCGCATACCGGGTGTAACACGATCATGGTACACCCCCATTTTTTAAATTGAAATGATTGAAATTTAGAACATCCTATATACTTAATAAACGTCACTTTTTGATATGTAAATGACAATGACACTAACCTTTGATTTTCAAATGGAACACCACGGAAATTAGCCAAAAAAGGAGGAAACTTGGACAAAATTTGTGAAAATCTGAATTATTGCACAGGCGTTCTATGAGGTGTCCCAAACCCAAATCCAGAAAAATCCCAACATGGCTACCCAAGATATTGAAGGTCAAAGTTTTTTGCAAATATCTCGCGTCCTATGTATCGGATGCCCATGAGGTCAATGTGAAAGTTGTAGAGGATTAAATTATCTACAAGTTGTCTTTTGTATTTTTTGCCAACTCCCCCCTTTTCGAGATATTCAAGATCAAAGTTTCAGAAACAAGGTTTTCGCGAATATCTCGCGCCAAAAAAATCAGCAATAAAGTTAACATGGAAGTTGTAGAGAAATCAATTATCTTCAAGATTGGTATTTTGCATTTTTTCCCAAAATCTCGCTCTTTTCGAGATATCCAAAGTCAAAGTTAAAAAAAAACCGTTTTCCTCGAATATCTCGCTCCCTACGCATTAGACCGGGACGAGCTTTACATACAAATATTTGCAAAAAAAAACAAAAAACTGCTTAAATTACAATTTTTTAACACTGTGCTCTCTCCGCATTGTGAAAAAATGTTGATTGTTTAGCTTATAGACATTTTATATTACATTTTTATATATTCTAAATATTTACTGTTACTCAACCGAATTTATCTGTTACCTAACATTTTTATCAAATAAATAAATCCTCCAGACTTGATAAGTTTAGATAGGTACCTTTTTTATCATCAATTATTTTTACGTTTGTGATTCATCTGTTTTTATATCAGATCATCATAATATCCTTCACTATAAACCTTCACACACTTTAAAAAATTGGCAACTTGAATTAAAAGTATATTTCCACACAACTCATGAATAGCTTTTCTACCATTTCCAAATACAACTAGACTAAACATTATACTCTTTGTTGCTTTATGAAACTTTTTGTATGATTATTGCATATTATATAGAATAATCTTCGCTGTTTCTCGAAACTGCAAACCTTCGTTAAACCACAATTCGTTACTTTTACAGGTGTTTGATATCTATAATATAATGTGTCTAAGTGAAAACCATATTTCAACGGTTAGATATATTATTATGAAACGTGTAATAGTAAAATATGTAAATAAATAATAGAAAATAACACGTTTTTCAATATCTTGCATACAAATATATCTGGAAACTTGGAACGAGTCGTTTCTAAAGGTAAATAATGTTGGAAAAAGATATGTACAGACACCCCCCAAAAAAATTGAGTAGAGCTAGAGTTAAATCTGATAATTTAACAGTTTCAGATCCAACTACTATTATGTATGATACTAAATGATTGTTTTAATACTTCTATTTCTTCCTTAACGGTTTCTTCACTGTTTTCCTTAATATGCAGGACAAAAGTTGTATCATCCCATTCATTAGCAAATAATATAGTAAAAATTGATAAAGCTTCTAGTAGGTACATCATTAATAGAAATATGAAAAATAATACCTTACTGCCCTGTCTAACAGCATGTTTTATAGGTAATCACTTATTAAATCTGATCGAGATACAGGGTGTATTTTGGTTGGCTTTCAAATAGCTAGGACAATGTTAATTGAAGTGTTACTTTATCCAGACCATAACCATAGAAAGTTGGTTTCTGTAATAAAATTGGCCCAGATACACAATCAAATGCTTTATATACAGTGCGAGATCTTACAATGTATGATGCTGTATTTTTCATGTCATGTACACAATTTTTTAATGGTGCCATCGTATATCGATATTGTAAGTTCTCCTTCCTTTTTTATAAACTGTTTTACAAGTTCTATATCGTTGAGGGGTGTAAAAAACGGACCAAAAAATAAAGTATTCTGTTCTATTTTAATTTTGCTAAAGCTGTTATTATTCGTAGAGGATCTACTACCTTTCCCTGGAATTCTATATGGCCAGGTCCTTCCTTTTTTATAAACTGTTTACAAGTTCTATATCATTGAGGGGTGTAAAAAACGGACCAAAAAATAAAGTATTCTGTTCTATTCTGATTTTGCTAAAGCTGTTATTATTTTTAGAGGGTCTACTACCTTTCCCTGGAATTCTACATGGGCAGATCCCTGCAAAATACCATGATCAATTTGGGTATCCAGACGTCGGTGGATGAAGCTCTCTATCAACTAGGCTTAGATATTGAAGAATTAGAGGAACTTGAAGAAGACGCCGGTCTTGGCAATGGAGGACTGGGACGTTTAGCAGCTTGCTTCCTAGACTCGATGGCTACATTAGGTAAGTAGCTATTTTTTATCATTTGTTGATTACCACAAGGTGGTTTCATTGTCTGGGTTAAGAAGGACAATCTTGGGATCCCGATTCCCACGATTACGACTAATATTCGATCCAGGCAATCCGCAGACTACAATGGCCTAGATCCATAGAATTCTGGGATTAGCCTTCATAATGACATATGTGAATGAGCACGATTGTTATTTTACGCTTTTGTGCAGAGCCTGGTGCTGAGGGCGTTTTTATTTTGCACGACTATGTCACATTTTGGAAACAAAATAATTCTGCTAAAATATTTGCTTTGTTTAATATATTGTCGTGTATTTCCACCCCTTCAGAATATTCTAAATATTTTATAACAAGGGATAAACACTAATACTATTTAATGACTTTCTGAACACTTAACAATACTTTCTTTAATTAATATATACTTTTACTGGACTAAAATTAACCATTAACAATGTTTCTATTCGATATTTACACTTTGTATTTATAGAGTAAGATCCCAGAGCCACCAGACCTACATCATTTTAGCAAAACTCTTATATTTTGGCAATAAATAGTGCGATCTGTAGTTAAGAACGTATGCATATTTGTTAGCTTGAAAACGGGGCCTACAGATAACAGGTACAAAAGGTACAAAAAAACCTTACTAACCTACGTTAAAGTATGATAGCTGGTTTTCATATATGTTTGACAGAATACTGTTAAAAACCAACAATTATTATTGCCAGAAACTTTCCGTGGGCCCTAACTTCCGCCAGACGTTTTAAAACTCGAAAAAACCCAATCTAACCTAACTACTGTGGAATCGTATCTACTACCAACAAAAAACGAAATAGAACAAAAAATGTGTTGTGTTAGGTTAGTGGGGTTTTGTCGACCTTTAAGCGTCTGGCGGAAAGTGTCTGGCAATAATGAATGTTGGTTTTTAACAGTATTCTATCAAACATAGGTATATGAAAATCAGCTGCCATGCTTTGACGTAGGTTAGTAAGGTTTTTGTACCTGTTATCTGTAAAAGGGCCCCGCTTTCAGTCTAGCAAATATGCATACTTTCTTAAAGTGTCCCAGTAAGTGTGCCAATGACTGGCAACGTGTAAACGTCTTGTTACCAGAGACTGGAAAGGCCAGCTTGCCAGTCGCTGTTGATGCCAGTGAAACAAATATATTTGTTTTACTGGTGCCTCGGAGCTCTTCCCCACCACTATTTGGGACTGGCGCCTCGCTGCACTGTGTAAACAGGTCTCGCCTATCATATTGTAACTCTTCAAATTGTTGTGGTACAAGTCTCTAATAACTGCTTTAAATTCCTGAGAATCAGTTTAATGTAGCTATCTTAGATGCTCCCATCCTTTTATTACGCCACCAAGCTCGTACCCACTTTCTTTTCCTTCTTCTCTTATTCTCTTGAAGCAATATCTGTAAAAGTTCTTCACACACAACTAAAGAAATCACACGTCATTTTTTTTAACTGTAACGATAGACAGCTGCATTGACTTGCACTATATAAACGAATACACTGCCAGTACATTGTCAATAGCTGGTATTAGCCAGTATACTACCTCAACTTGGATGCCAGTTACTAGCACCGTGTAAACAGTTAATTGCCCATCCCTCAGTGTGCCAGTGCTGGCATTGCCAGAAGTACCTCAGCTGGCAACGTGTAAACAATCCTTAACTGCATATCACACTATTTATTGCCAAAATATTAGCTTTGCTAAAATGATGTAGGTCTGGCGGCTTTGGGATCTTGGCCTATTACTTTCTATCACCTCGGACTTCTAAGCTTCACTTGCCATCTTGCCAAGCAAAAACTTCCCTTCTCCCGCCATGGACCTCGATTTATATATCCAAGTAGAGACATCTAGAAGCATTCCAGCAAACTTCCATATTTTTACTTCCCTCGCATACCGAAGGGAAGTATTGTATTCGGGAAAAAATCACCCTCCGAGATTTTTTCGAATTTTGACGTTTCAGATAACGTAGATTACGAAAATATAGATTTTTCAATTCCGTCAGTCTGTCTGTCAGTCTGTTGGTGCATTAACTAAAAAACTGCTTGACGGAGAGCAGTCAAATTTGGTAGGTAGTTGACCCTACTGTCAGCGAAGAAATGGTTAAACTTTCACTGGAAAATATACAGGGTGGATCGTCTAAAGGGAATAAATAATGAAAAACATTTTTTTTTGCTCAAATTTAAAATTTCCACGTTTCATGACACGCTAAACCTATTTCAGAAAAAAAAATTGAAAATTTCTTTCGCCAATATTTAAAAAAAAAATTTCTACTTACCACTAAAAAAATTTTTTTTCTTTGTTCAAATTTAAAATTTCCACGTTTCGTAGCGTTCTAAACCTATTTAAAAAAAAAATTTAGAAAACTTTTTAACCATATTTGAAAAAATTTTGCCACTAATATGGATGGAATTTTTTTTTCTTTGTTCAAATTTAAAATTTTCACGTTTTCGTGGCATACTAAACCTATTCAAACAAATTTAATTTTTTTTTTTGAAAAATTTAAAAATGTTGAAATTTCACTACTTGCTATAGAATAGATGAAAAATTTGTTTTGCTCAAATTTAAAATTTTCATGTGTCATGACATTCCAGACCTATTTCGGAAAAAAAAATTTGCAACATTTTTTTACCATTTCAGATAGAATAGATGAAAAAAAAATGTTTCCTCAAATTTCAAATTTTCACGTTTCATGACATTCTAAACCTATTTAAAAAAAAAAAAAAAATTACCACTGTAGAATAGAAGGAAACTTTTCTTTTTGCTCAGATTTAAAATTTCCACGTTTCATGGCATTCTAAACCTATTTCAGAAGAAAAAAATGTTGAAAATATAAGCAATATAATTAATTTTAAGGGGCCATGGATTCGGAAAGAGATGTGTTCTAGAGTCAAATTAAGTAGAGGTTGTTTCATTTAATAATCCGATTCAGAAATTTGTTTGCATCCCTTACGAATCAGAAAAGAAGTACCTAACTAATTTACAGGAAATCATGTGGTAGTTCATTTATATTTTGACAAATTGACCTAGACTTTTTTATTTAAAAAAAATAATATACCTCCTGTGACAAAAATAAAACTACTTACCAACTGTTCTTAATTCCTACAAGGCTACAAGTAGTGGATTGTCTAGTAAAATGGAATTCTACCCGGCCACAAATTGGAGTGTGAATTTGAGCATCCGCAAGGAATGTTAAGGGGCAAGGGAATAAAACAATCGTTTACAATACTTATATATTTTTGTACAGAAATATTTGCACTAAACATGAAAATAATTTAAAGGTTAGTTGAGTCAAACGTCAAACATGAACAGCTGTTATTAAATAACTAGATTTAGACATATGTCTATGGTACACTCATATGCCACGGCCTTGAACAGGCCGCAACAGAGATGGCGTTAAGGGCAATGTTGTACCTTAGAAAGAAATGGCGAGAAAAAGGTATGTTGGACATGTTGCAAACAGTATCGTATGACTTTTATGCTTTATCTCTGCTTCTATTTATACCAATTCTTTGCTTACCACTCATGGAGCTTTCAGCTGCTGCCCTAGGGGGCGCCAGCGCGTAACAATATACATATCAAATGAACCTGTTTGAAAATGATGTAAAATGTGAATTACTTGAACAGACTTTTGATTATTTCATTTCTATTCTACCAACAAACTTGAAGTCGGAAAGGGAGGATTTTATACCAGCAAGAGGTTACTGCTGAGTGACTTTCTGAATATACTTTTGTTTCTGTCCACTCAATTAAAAGAATATTGAAAAAGTACATTTTATAAACTCATTTTGTTACGAATTTTCGTTTTTTAAAATGTATAATTATTATAGTTCAATTTTTACTTCCCTCGCATACTGAAGGGAAGTATTATATTCGAGAAAAAAAGCATCCTCCGAGATTTTTTCGAATTTTCACGTTTCAGATCACGTGTATAGATTACGATAATATAGGTTTTTCAATTCCGTCAGTCTGTCTGTCTGTCGGTCTGTCGGTCTGTTGGTTTGTTGGTGCATTAACTAAAGAACTACTTGACGGACAACAATCAAATTTGGTAGATAGCTGACGCCTCTGCCTCCGATGAACGGATTAGACTTTCACTGGAAAATATACAGTCTAAAGGGAATAGATAATGGAAATTTTTTTTACGTTCAAATTTAAAATTTCAACGCTTCGTGACATTCTAAACCTATAAAAAAAAATTTTTTTTGTAAATCTAAAATGGAAAATTTTTTTGTATAAAATGGATGATGAAAGAATTTTTATTTGCTCAAATTTAAAATTTTCACGTTTCATGACATTCTAAACATATTAAAAAAAAATAATAATAAATAAAAAAATGAAATTTTTTTATACTTAAAATGGGTAATGGAAAAAAAAATTTTTTTTGAATTTCCACATTTCATGACATACTAAACATATTTCAAAAAAGAAATTTGTTTTGAAAAGTAAAAAAAAAAATATTTTTTTTTTTTTACTACAAAAAATTTGTTTTCTTCAATTTTAAAATTCGCACGTTTCATTATATTCTAAACCTATTTCAAGAAAAAAATGTTTTGAAAAAAAAAATTCCCCCACCACTATACAGTAGATTCTCATGTGTCATCTCTTAATTAATAATTTTTTAGAGTGACCGTCTGAATATGAATAAGGAATTTCTGTGTAAATGCCTTTACCGATTTTTTACCATGGAGTTGTTTTTTATTTATTTACTCATAAATGTTATATTTTTATATATAGGTAGATGTATTTTTTAAATAAATATGTGTATGTTTTTTATTTAATAAAACTGAAAGTATATATTTTTTTAAGTAGTCCTGCATCTTGATCTATCTGGGATTCGAAACTGTTGATTTTCCATCTTGAAATTCTGGAGTTGATATTGAATATTAAAAAAAAATGTTTGCTGTTGTAGTTATTCGTTTAATATTAATATACATAACAAATAGAACTAATTAATAAAATTTTAGGTATGGCTGCTTATGGCTACGGTATAAGATACGAGTATGGTATTTTCGCGCAGAAAATCATCAATGGTGAGCAGCAAGAAGAACCCGACGATTGGTTAAGGTATGGCAACCCATGGGAGAAAGCCAGACCAGAGTACATGTTGCCAGTTAATTTCTATGGCAACGTCATCGATACTCCTGAAGGGAAAAAATGGGTCAACACTCAAGTGGTCTTTGCATTACCTTATGATAACCCCATACCAGGGTATAACAATAATGTTGTGAATACTTTGAGGTTATGGTCAGCCAAGTCACCTGTGGATTTCAATTTAAAATTCTGTAAGTGCCTAAAAAATAGTAAATTATCTTATCGATGTATCTGTATGCGAAACGTTTCAGAATATGTTTGTTTTTACAACTATCAATCTCCTCAGAATTAAGACTTTTTAATTTATTTCTCCGGAAATCGTTTCAAAATATTTACCTCTAAATACTGCAGAATAGCAGCACATTTTTGGTACAATAATTAAACTAAATGCCAATAAATGCTAAATGGTGGTCTTCCCAAAGTTTTTACAGCCAAAATTTACTTCTGGAAACTTAATGGTCCACAACTGTGCTGCTTGGGTCTGTTCTATTCCCTGTCAATTTTTTTTGCTATGCTGTAACCGCTAGTCAAGCTTGTGTGTACCTTCATAAAAAAATTCTAATTTATCTCAATTTGATGGCCTGCATTATACTGTTCTGACTTGGACTTAGAGTTTTACTGCTGTGCCCACCAAAACTATGAATCTGCTTTATTGCTAAGTTTATTCATTTTGCAGTTAACGATGGTGACTATATCCAAGCTGTGCTTGATCGTAACTTGGCAGAAAACATCTCCAGAGTTCTCTACCCCAACGACAATTTCTTTGAAGGGAAAGAACTTCGTCTGAAACAGGAGTATTTCATGTGTGCTGCAACTCTTCAGGATATCATTAGAAGGTTTAAATCCGCCAAATTTGGAACTCGTGAGGCTACCAGGACTAACTTTGAACTATTGCCGGATAAGGTAGCCATTCAGCTTAACGACACTCACCCTTCTTTGGCCATTCCAGAACTTATGAGGATTTTGGTCGATATTGAAGGTATTGTAATTTTTGCAAAAATCTTATTGCTTAAGTAGCATTTTTAGAAACAATTTAGAAACAAATTCGGCATTGGGAAACAGTTTTGTAACAATCTTTCCTTTCTTTGATGTAGGTTTACCATGGGAAAAAGCATGGGATATCACTGTAAAGACGTGTGCTTACACCAATCACACTGTCTTACCAGAAGCCCTTGAAAGATGGCCGACGTCCATGTTGGAGAGCATCTTGCCCAGACATTTACAAATTATTTACCATATCAATTTCCTGCATTTGCAAGAAATTGAGAAAAGATGGCCTGGAGATTTGGATAGAATGAGACGGATGTCTTTGGTTGAAGAAGATGGAGAAAAGAGAATTAATATGGCGAACCTTTCAATAGTCGGATCCCATGCCGTGAATGGAGTTGCCAGGATTCACTCAGAAATTATCAAGGCTGATTTGTAAGTATTTAATTTAGGAGCTTTAACGTTAAGCTTATCATATTAGGGCAATATTTTTGTTTGTTTTTTTGTCATATAGGTATCTGTACACAGATACAAATTTTTATTTATCTCGGCACTATTTTAAGTTGTATTTTGGAAATGGCTTAGATCGGTAAATAAATAATAACAACTAAGTTGAATTTTGGCAACCATTTCTAAAATATTCATATTTCCAGGTTTAAGGATTTCTATGAAATGACTCCCGAGAAATTCCAAAACAAAACGAACGGCATCACTCCAAGAAGATGGCTGTTGCTGTGCAACCCAGGATTAAGCGACTTGATTTCCGACAAGATCGGCGAAGAATGGGCCGTCCATCTAGATCAACTCCAACAACTGAAAAAGCTCTCAAAAGATCCCAACTTCCAACGGGCCATAATGAAAGTCAAACAAGAAAATAAACTCAGGCTGGCCCAGTTGTTAGAGAAGGACTACGGGGTTAAAATTAATCCAGCCTCGATGTTCGACATCCACGTAAAGCGTATCCATGAATATAAAAGGCAGCTACTTAACGTGTTGCACATAATTACTTTGTACAACAGAATCAAGAAGAATCCAGGTGCCAAAGTCTCCCCTAGGACCATCATGATCGGTGGTAAAGCTGCTCCAGGTTATCACACCGCCAAGAAAATCATCAAACTCATCAACATGGTGGCTAATGTTGTTAATAATGATCCTATAGTAGGCGATAAGCTAAAAGTTATCTTCCTTGAAAACTACCGAGTGACGTTGGCAGAGAAGATCATCCCCGCTGCTGATTTAAGTGAGCAGATTTCTACTGCTGGTACCGAAGCTTCCGGAACTGGAAACATGAAGTTCCAGCTCAACGGTGCCCTTACTATCGGAACACTTGATGGTGCCAACGTGGAAATGGCCGAAGAGATGGGTTTGGAAAATATCTTCATCTTCGGTATGACCGTGGAGGAAGTCGAAGCACTTAAGAGGAAGGGATACAATGCCTATGACTATTATAATGCTAATCCCGAATTGAAGCAAGTCGTGGATCAAATTCAGGGCGGCTTCTTCAGTCCTGGAAATCCAGATGAATTCAGGGATTTGGCCGATATTTTGTTGAAATATGACAGGTTCTTCCTCTTGGCCGATTATGACGCTTATATTAAGAAACAAGAAGAAGTTAGTGCAACTTATTTGGTAAGTGGATATTCTTCTCTTTCTAATTGTATGTACACATACATTTTATTTTTATTATCAAGACGTAGTTTACTATTAGCGCTAGGGGCAGCCTAGTCAATAACTTACCTGCAGTATCTATCACAAATGTCAAGAAAAGGCATTTTTGATTCTCTCGTGCCATGCAGAATTTCCTATTTCTCCGGCGCAATTTACGATGCTCACAAAATGCCAATCTTCCTTTTACCACAAACACATACGATTTTCCAATCGTTGTAATTATTTAGATATTAATGTATAACGCTTCCTTCCAATACGGTGTGTGTGGAGCAAGGGAAAAATTTCAAATTTGTTTTTTTTTCCACCCAAAAAAATAGGGTATTCTGAAAATAATTTTCCAAGATTTCAAAGAATTGAAAATCCATTTGTTCCATAAATATTAGCAACTTTGTCTTTCTTAGCAAACAGCACATTTGTTATTTATGTATTTCTGGGATAAAATGTTTACAGTCATCCAGTGACAATCAAACTGTTTGTGGTTTTCAATTGAAAGCAAAATTCATTGGTTTTTTCATACATTTTGTGCTTTTATAAAAATTTTTGAACGCCATACGACGTGTTTTAGTGTTTACGCTCTGAGTGACTTACACAGTAACGACTTTGTATACCGGGTGTAACAGGATCATGGTTACCCCCCTTTCCCCCTTTAATTTTGAAGATAATTGATTTAAATTTAGGATATACTACATACATATTAAGTGGCACTTTTTGACATACAATTGATTTTTTTCATTTCCGGTCTCGCAGGAAGTGACACTAACTTTCGATTTTTAACTGGAACACCCTATATATTATTGCATTTTTGAATTCTGCATAATTTTCTGAATCCAACGATGCCAAATAAGTGACATTTCAAACATCAATTTTTTTTATAATATAATTTTTAGTTTTCCATTTAAGTGTGCCATGACAGTTCCGATTTATTGTAAATGACCCGTGTAATGCTACAAAAATGGAAATCCCGTTAAAAACACTAAATTACGTGATTTATGAGCAAATAAAATTCATCAAAATTGTTTTTGGGGCAAAACTCAATTTTCTCAAATGGAAACATAACGGTACCGTGGTACCATTTATTAGTGCTATTAGTAAGGAATTTATTCGTATGTCGTATTAAAACGTCCAATAAATACAAACAAAATTACAGCTAAAAGAAAATAAGAAAATTCAATTTTATTCTAATTACCTTGTTACACATAAGGTGGTTTTGGAATACAAAAAATTAACACAAAACATTACAACAGTTGTTCAAAATGCTGTCCATTAACGTTAATGCACTTCTGAACTCGCATAGCTGTTTCTCGAAGAACGTTCGCCAATTGCTAGGCCGTTATGCTATTAATTGCTCGTCTTACTCGTAGCTCCAGGCCTTCACGGGTTGTAACGGCGGTTGCATATACGACATTTTTGACCTCAAACAAAAAAAATCAAGGGGCGTTAAATCAGGTGACCTTGGAGGCCACCTCACAGGACCATTCGTCGAAATTACGAGTTCTCCGAATCTCTGTTGAAGACAATTAATTACTATCCTTGAATTACGGGGAGGAGCGCCATATTATTGGAAATACATTCCCTGTCCTAAATCGAAAGGTAACTCATCTAAAATGTCCTCAATCTCATTTTCCAGGAGTCTCAAATATCTGGCACCAGTCAGAGGTCCTTCAAATATTATTGGACCAATTATTCTACTACCGATTATTCCAAGCCAAACATTGAAATCAAACCACACTTGAAAGTTACTCTCCCGTGATAAATTTTGATTTTCTTGTGACCAATATTTTGTATTTTGTCGGTTAAATAATCCCAAATTTGTAAACCTTGACTCGTCCGAAAATAAAATCAGTCCCAAAAAATCATTGTTTGGCTTAACGTTATAATACAGAATCCAATTGCAATATTCCATCGTACATTCGTAATCACTTTCGTACAAATGCTGGTGCAATTGGTATTTAAAAGATTTATAGTGGTATTTGTGCAAAATTCGGCTTACTGTTTGGTGGCTGATGTTCAATTCAAACCCAACTTGCCTTAAAGAAACAGTCTTATCAACTTCTATTCGAGCCAAAACATTAATTTCCGTTCCTTCGTCAATAATGAAGTTTTCTTCAGGATCATTGTTGGGCTCTCTTCGAAATAGGTTTTCAACACGTTTCAAATAATTTTTCGCTGGACATTGTCTATCAGGATATCATCGGCCATAAAGGTCCATAGCTGCAATTGCATTTTTTTACTTTCCCCATAAATAATTAACATGTCCACTTTTTCATCTCTTGTATAATTTGCGGCATTTTGAACACAATTAACAAGAATTTTAAACAATTTTTAAAGACACAATAAAAACACTGTTAAACCAACAAATGTTTGACAAGCTAAATATTTCATTGTTTTCAAAGCCACCTTAGTTACTTCTTAACATTTATTAATTAGAACAAAATCGTATTTTCTTATTTTCTTCTAGCTGTAATTTTGTTTGTATTTATCGCACATTTTAATACGACATGAATAAATTCCTTATTAATAGTACTAGTAAATGGTTCCATGGAACCGATAAGGTTCCATTTGTAAAAATTGAGTTTTGCCCCAAAAACCATTTTGGTGAATTTTATTTGCTCATAGATAGATAGATAGATAATTTATTTAACTACTTTACATACACAAGAGTACATTTGTAGCAAGTCAGAAAAACAAAAATTAAATTAAATATGAAATTAAGTTACTGTAAAAGGGTAACTATAAAAAAAGATGAAAAAAAACATATATAAATATAAAGTATCACATAAGCCTAAATATAGAAGGATCACATAAATATATAAAAAACAATAAATATGTTTTGTCATGACAAAGTATAATAAAAAAAAACAAACAAAAACTATAATATCTAATACTACATTAAAATCAAAATTATTTAAACACCTCGTGTGCCTGCTTCATATCAACATTAATGTATTAATTATCTGTAATTAATTTATTTCAGTCTGAACTGAGTTTGTCATAAAGTCATCTACAGAATAGTAGCATTGTTTAATTAAAATTGCTTTCAGGGCCTTTTTAAAAGAGTTTGTAGTTAATGATTTTATACTATTTGGCAGGACATTGTACATGTTTAAATTTAAAGAGTTATTCTCAGATTTTTTCAGTCTAAAACGGGGAGTTCTCAATAGATTTACGGATCTACATAAATCACGTAATTTAGTGTTTTTAACGGAATTTCGATTTTTGTAGCATTGCACGGGTCATTTGGAATAAATCGGAACTGTCATGGCACACTTATATGGAAAACTAAAAATTATATTATAAAAAAAATTGATGTTTGAAATGTCACTTATTTGGCATCGTTGGATTCAAGAAATTATGCAGAATTCAAAAATGCAATAAAATATAGGGTGTTCCATTTAAAAATCGAAAATTAGTGTTACTCCCGGCAAAACCGGAAGTGAAAAAAAATCAATTGTATGTCAAAAAGTGCCGCTTATTATGTGTGTAGCAATGACTTCAGAAAATCCTATCTGAAGTCATTGGTGTGTAGTATATACTAAATTTCAATCAATTATTTTCAAAACTAAAGGAGAAAGGGGGGGTATACCATGGTCCTGTTACACCCGGTTTATAAAATTCAAATCGCGCTCGGTTTTAAATGTGCTGTAAGTTGTTTGAAGTGGTCTTAACCGATGCATATTGATAAAATCTTAATTTTTTATATCTTGACTTTTGTTCGACGCACTGTTTTTGTTAAAAAGTTAAAAAATATGGAAAAATGAGAATTTTCTCTAAAATCACTGTTTTTAACAATGAAGTCTGTTTTATACAATTTTTAATGTCACCATCATGTTCAGCGCAATTCTTTCCTATAAGAAGCGTCAATAAAATTGCTGTTTTAAATTTTTGACCAAAAAAAAGTTGCGATAACCGAACTACTATTGAAATTACATCCTTTAGCAGGACATATTGATGAGGTTGTAAATATTTCTTTTCAGAATCAGGCAAAATGGTTGGAAATGGCCATCAACAACATTGCAACATCTGGAAAATTCTCAAGTGATCGCACAATTATCGAGTATGGAAAGGAAATCTGGGGGGTAAAACCGAACTACGAAAAACTACCTGATCCATCCGTTCCTAGAGAATTAGCTTTAAAAGATAATTAACCAAATTGATTATTGTTAAGGTAAAGCGACTTTTGTAAAGTCGTGTAAAAGTGAGCTCCAGCAGTCACTCTCAGAGAGGGTTTATTCTGTTTGGAATTTTTAGAAAATTTGCATGGTGTGAATGTTTAAGAAAAATTTATCTGACTGTTGATTATATCTAACACAGGTTCAGTATATTTTGCTAAATTTTTAGACTAGTGGTTTTAGAATTTAGAAACATATTAATACGCTTATTGTTTTGACATATTGCACAAAGAAAAATTTCAGTGTCTGTATAAATAATTGTCAAAAGTACTGCTCGAAAAAGATGGTGCTTCCTAAAATTAACGAAATGAAAATTTATAAGTGTAAAAAATACGTGCCATTACTTTTGGCCAAATTATGCTGATCTAGCGTTTTAAGTTTTAATAATGTTGAAGTTACAAATTTTATTCGACTAATAAAAAAATACTCACTTTTGTTTTAACGAACGAACTATTTTTTTACAGTTTAGTGCCGTGTACTATCACGGAAAACGTATCATGTAGAGTAGACACTGTAAAGTATTTAAATAAAATATGAAATTTTCTCGAATCATTTTTTTCATCCCTACTTCATTCTACCCACAAAGCTAGACGAGGAAAGGTCATCGTTTGTACACAACTTCCCAAGGTTTGTCATGCATAATAAAAAAAAGAGCGAAAATAGCTCCTTATTCAATATATTATGAATTTCATATAATATTAATACTAATAATAATAATAATAATTGAAAATAAATTGTAAAAATGGCACAAATGTTCCTTGCCCTTCTCGGATACCACCAACTGACTGTCAACGGATGATCTTGACCTATCTCAAAATTTTGCAAAAACATTCTTCCACTGTTCAAAATTACTCTTAAATACATCAAATTTGTACCAATATATCTCTTACATATTTTTACCCACCCAGCACCCCTATTCACTCTACTATCCTCTAAGATTGTAGGACTGTTTATTAGGGGATTCAGAGACAGTTTACTTTCAGTCTTGCATCTCTTAGAAATACTTTTAAAATTAGGTATATATTGTGTAAAATTGTCTGCCGAATTTATTTCAAGAGGGCGATTTGCGATAAAGGCTTGCGTTCATCCCCTGTGTTAAAATTTATACCTCTTCTTTGCGAAACACAATATTTAAAATTTTTCGTATGTAACTCGTGCTTTCTTGAAAACTATGTATGCTGTAAGGACCAAATTCTAGTCGAAGGTTAAATAATGTATGGCGATTGCGATGGTAGCACTGAATTAGTCTTTTGATTACTTATCATCTAAGAAAAAATAGAAAATACGAGGGTGCTGAAATATTGTAGAAAAAAATTTAGCATCTAGATACTTTTTCTATTTTTGGAAATATGATATGGATTGTATGAGCGGTATTGTAGTAAAAAGTCCAAATTTAATTTCAGTGAAAGAATTTTTACAATCGGAAGATTTTAGGAAAAGATATTGATTTATTTTGCAGAACTATAGGCAACACATGTTGAATGTCTTTGTGTACGTGTCCCGATTGAGTGGTAGAACAGCAATAGTGGAACTTCGCCAGGACGTTAATATAAATAAGGCCATTAATAAAAAATTGTCACTTCCTTCAAATCCGGAAACGTTGAAAACTGTATATTAATTTCATATACCATGTCCAAAAATATTAAAACCATAATTGCAAGACTTGTGAAGAGTTTCAGTACATAAGAAATATTACCCACCGTCACAAATATGCCAAGTGCATATTAGTTGGGGATAAATATGAACATGGATTAAAAGCAGCTTATTATGCAATGAACTCCTAACTGCTTACAACAATTGCTATTACTGCACTTATTATATTCTTCGCCAATACAAAACGAAGAGTATATTGCATTCAATCGGCACATTTCGAAAACTGGTAATATTGCTTGTAAGAAAAAATTTTCATATCCACTGTGTCGGTGATCGAAATTCTGAATAACTTTCAAAATGTCCGCCCGCCCGTCTGTCTGTCCGTCCGTTATGTTTCTTGTAAGCGCGATAACTTAAGAATGAAAAGTCCGATAGTATTGAAATTTGGACAGTTATTAATTTAAAGAAAAAAAAAAAGTGTTTTGTTTTGTAATTTAACAAAAAATGTTTGAAACCAATAGAGGTAAAATCACGGGATTGGGTGCAATCGATTCTGCCACAACATGAAGCGAGGCTAAAAAACCCACCCCCCCTTTCTTGCCCCCCGTGGGGAGAGGTTGCTTACTTTTACTATCCTTTGCATTGATTTTTGAATACACATGTCCCAATTAATTTTTGTTATCCTTGAAGAATCGACTAGACAGGCCCATGACATGTCGACAGCCATAAACAGTAAGTATTCATAAAACTTTCTAAAAAGGGGTGCTTGCAAATTACATTCCAATTTTGATAATAGTCAAAACAATTTTGGTCATGAACAATTTTTGGATGATCTAAAATTACCAGTTTCCGACAGGTTTTTGGCCACAATACGAATTAAAATGAGAAAATATGGTCGGTTTTGCGCAATTAATACATTTTTGGATCCGCTGAGAATGATTTTCGATTTTTGGGGGACAAAAACTGCAAGTTTGTGGCCAGTATTAGACCATTTCGGAAACTAAAATTGAATTTTTAAAATTAAATTCGTACAAATTTGGCTGAGTTGACACACTTCGTCAAGTTTACTTGAATGGAAATTTGGCCAAAGTTGATTTGTTCCAAATTCGTTAAAAATTTGCTTAAATTTTGCGCAAGTTACATCAAAATTCAACTTTTTGTTGCTGGGTTGAAAAATTTTGAGGAAAGAAATTTTTCTCCAGTCAAAAAAAAATTCTTTTCTCCAATTTCATTTTCAAGTATCTGATTTGAATAAGAAAAAAATCGGTAAAGGTCTTTACACAGAACTTCCCTCGTTATTTGTGCATGGCGGTCACTCTAAAAAATTAATAATTACGAAATGACATTGAGAATAATAATCGGAATATAGTTATTGATATTATTACAAAGAAAACTTGATAAGTTTTGATCAAAAAAATATACAGATTGCTCATCCAACAGCAAAAGCTCAATACTAAATAACAGGTGCCACATATGGCAGGCTAGCGCAAATATCTTTACAAATGTCCACCATGACTGAATTATTTCTTGGGATGACCACCCTGTACATTTTTCAATAAAAGTATAATAGGTGTATATGTCAGATATTATTGCCATCCATCACATCAATCCAACATTCGCGCATTGGAGTGGAAGTATAGTGGTGGTTAAAAAATTTAAAATTTTTTCTTCTGAAATAGGTTTAAAATGTCAACCTTAGAAGTTTTTGATTTAAGCAAAAAGGAAAGTTTTCGTCTATTTTATAATAGTGGTAAAAGAAGTTTAAGATTTAAAAATCACATATTTTTTTTAAATAGGTTTAGAATGTCATGAAACGTGAAACTTTTAAATTTGAGTAAAAAAAGTTTCCATCTATTCTAGTGTTAATTTGTTTTCCAAACTGGTAACAAAATGTTGCAAATTTTTTTTTTCCGAAATTGGTTTGGAATGTCATGAAACGTGGAAATTTTAAATTTGAGCAAACCAAATTTTTCGTCTATTCTATAGTAGTGATAAACAGATTAAAAATGTTTTCAAATTTTTTAAAAAATTTTTCAAAAACATTTTTAAATTTGTTTGAATAGTTTTAGAATGCCATGGAAACGTGGATAGTTTAAATCTGAACAAAGAAAAAAAATTCTATCTTAGTGGTAAAATTTTTTCTAAATAGATTTAGAACGCTATGGAACGTGGAAATTTTAAATTTGAAGAAATAAAAAAAAATCCGTCTATTTTAGTGGTAAAAAAAATTCCAAAAATGTTGGTAAAAAAAAAATTTCAAATAATTTTCAAAATTTGTTTTTCTTAATCAGGCTTAGAATGCCATGAAACGTGGAGATTTTAAATTTGAAGAAAAAAAAATTATCATTTTAGTAGAAAAAATTTTTTCAAAAATGGTAAAAAAAAATTATTTTTTTTAAATAGTTTTAGAAAGCCATGAAACGTAGAAATTTTAAATTTGAGCAAAAAAAAATTTTTTCATCTTGGTAAAAAAATTTTCAAAAATGTTGGTGAAAAAAATTTTCAAATATATTTTTTTCAGAAATAGGTTTAGCGTGTCATGAAACGTGGAAATTTTAAATTTGAACAAAAAAAATTTTTTTTTATCTTGGTAAAAATTTTTTCAAAAATGGTGAAAAAATTTTTTTTTTTTCCCGAAATAGGATTAGCGCGTCATGAAACGTGGAAATTTTAAATTTGAGCGAAAAAAATTTTTTTTCACTATTTATTCCGTTTAGACGGTCCACCCTGTATATTTTCCAGTGAAATTTCTACCATTTCTGCGCTGACAGTAGCGTCAACTACCTGCCAAATTTCACTGCTCTCCGTCAAGTAGTTTTTTAGTAAATGCACCAACAGAGACAGACAGACAGACTGACGGAATTGAAAAACCTATATTTTCGTAATCTACGTGTTCTGAAACGTCAGAATCCGTAAAATTCTCGGAGGGTGATTTTTTCTCGAATACAATACTTCCCTTCGGTATGCGAGGGAAGTAAAAAACATTTTTTTTTCATAGGACGGAAAATGCATTATGTCGGGAACGGGGGCAAAAGTGGGGGGTTGTGCATGGGGCTTTCAGTAAAAGTTATATTTTATTAGTTTATAACCTAATGAACAATATGTAGGTACAAAAGTTGCCAAATTTTAAATTCTTCATTTCGCAATCGACGTTCCAATTTTCGCGAATTTTTTCCTTCCCTTTTTTGCCCCTTTGGGCGTCCCAACCTCCCCAGGAGTTTACTGCACTTGCTTTTTCTGGGAAAGGGACAAAAAAAACGTATTCGAGATTTTCCCCCACTTCCGCGCGAGATAAATATAGGCATCGCAACAGCCAACAGCGGATCTCTTATATACTTCCCTTTGCCGTTTTAGACCAAAGAATTTATGGCTCTCGGACTATTCTATAAATTGCCAATTTGATTGTTTAGTAGTTCGCGTTCAATTCTACTTCTTCTTCAAATTGTTATTTGGAATGTTTAATAGGTCGGGCTGAATTCTACTTCTTCTTCAAATTGCTATTTAGACTGTTTAGTAGTTCACACTAATCACACTGAATTCTACTTATTCTACAACCTCCCATTTGGAATGTTTAGTAGATGTCGCTGAATTATACTACTAATTAGCTGCTTTCGTTCGGCAGAGTGATTCGTAATCATTACGAACATGTTTTATGTGTTGTCTCTGTCTCTACCACGCAATATTGTATCATCTGATTCTTGATCATTGAAATCCTGTTTATTATGTTAACTGCAAACGAAAGCAGCTATTATTTCGTTGACGCCTTTAGGAGAAGAAGACGAAGAAATTTGAATGTTTATTAGTTCCCAGTGTTCCCACTTGATTCTATTTAGGTATTACTATTTTAACAATTTATGGGGAAGGATCTGCTAACTAATATTTTCTAATCTAACGCTCCGTTTTGTGTGAATATACGAAATTACACATTTTTATGTTTAACATTTTTCACATAGTCCCTTGAAAGTACACGTATTTCGTGGAATTATTACACGATTGGCAGCACTGATCACTAATGTGCTTAAATTTCAATTTGGCGCGAACGAATTCACGCTTTGGTTGTTAGGTGTTTTGTGGTTATGTGCTAATATTAATTTTGAACTTTTCATCTAATTTTACCGAGATAAGTGAACTATAGTAAACTCTCCCATCATTATTTGTCGGTTTGTGACTACGTGCGTTTTGTTTGCATTCTTAAATATCATGGTGAATTAGTTAACCTAACTGTTAAATTATACACATACCAATTTTTGCTTTAAAAACTCTGTGATCTTTTAAATACCTAGAGAAATGCCTGTAACTTGTGAAGTTTGTGAGAAAACTCTCAGTTGTCCATCTAATTTAAACAGACATCGTAATGAAGTGCATGGATTAATGTCTAACATTGTTTCATCTAATAGTGGCGCCTGGAAGTGTTTGGAGAAAGATTGCTATACCTCGTTTCGAAGAAATATTGATATTGTAAACCATTTGCAAGAAATTCATAGCAAGGAAGTCGAAATCGAAGAAATTCAGTTTTCAAACTTACAAGGTAACTAGAAAATTGTTTTTCATTTACTCATTTACTATTCAGATCGAGTTGAAGATACAATTTCTGCTTAAACAGATAAGGAATCCAACTACTGTATACGAATAAAGAACAAACGTTACGAAATTTTATACCAAAATACATGTTAAAAAATTCAGTCAGTACCTAGTCTTATTCGTTTCGTAATGGTGTTAAAAATAAGTTAATATTATGAAAGTTTTATCCTGTTATAACACACACAATGCTTATATGAAAATTGTACCCATTAAACATATGAACATTGTAAATATGTTTAATTATTGATTGATTGATTGATTTGCCAGCGTAAGGTGGGTTCTAATATAACAACCGAATGTTCTTCAAAAAAGCCGATTGACATTAGAATAACAATATTTGACTCTTTACTTAATGCTTACTTTTAATAATATTGAAAGAATGTTTTATAAGTAAATGTTGGTTTTCAATGTTAAAATTCCGAAAATACATACATAATTCAAATGTTTGACAACAAAATGTTTTTTAGAAGACGTTTATGAGATAATATGAATAAGGTTATTGATATACGTTATAAGCATTACCTGTTTAAAATGTTACAAAACGTTATTCATATGTTTCATGTTTAGTGGGTATTTACTTTGTAAGAAATTGTATGTACTCACGATTATTATAACAACTGCAAAGAGAACCAAATCGATGCATATAGAACACAATACAAAAGTCACTGCACAATTATGTGGAAAAATTCCACACCGCTATAATATCTTTTTGAAGAGTTTCAGAGTTGGAAATCACAAGTTGAAAATAATGAAAAATGCAAATACATCCATTTACATGGCAGTAGATTCAACAAAGATGGAAATGAAGTTGTCAGTTATACATGCAATCACAATGGTAAGTAATTTGCTTAACACATTCGTGAATAACTACCCAATGAACAATTTTTATTTTGAAAAGATACTCTGAATAACGCCATCAAATTATCTTATTTGCTATCATAAATTATTGATGATACCTTTTAATAACCACTTTATACCATGAAAACAGCTTAAATGATACGCTCAGTAACAGTTACCATTACCACTGTCCAATAATTTTACGTAGGTAACTCTGAATTTTATAAGAAGTACTTAATAGTAAATGTAACTGTTGCTCCTGTGTATAACTTCCTTATGAACTTTTTAGAACAAGAATAGGTGATATCGTAATAGTTATCCATGCACCAAGTGTGGTATAGAGATTATGGAGAGAGATGGGCGTTATAATCTAATAATGCTTGTGGTGCATACAATGTTTTAATTTTTACGAAAAATAATTTTTTTTAATGAAAAATTGACTTTTCATTTTTAAATACATTTTTTTAGTCTATGACATTTGTTGATACTTTGACGTTTATTAATTGTATATGTCAGTATGTTGTGTTCTTTCAAATTTAGTAACCTAGTGCAGTGCTGCTTAGCTTTTTCTTTTTACCCTTTTACCAAGTAGTTTATGACAGTTGTTGATATTTTGGCGTTTATGATGTTGCTTTGTTTTGTACGTAGATAATACGTTTAACAAAATAAAAGAAAAATTAATATGGAAATACCACAAAATATCTGAAACAATGCGGGAAAAGCCACAGAAAATGTGCCGGTCAAATCCAAACCATTATACAATAAGGAATATGAAAAATTTATTCTTTAATAAATAATAAGCAGGTGAAAATATTTTTGCAACCTTTATAAACATTCTTTATACCTAATAGTAAAAGTGAAGTTTAGGGACCTTAATACATACTTTATTGAACATCCTGCTTGCCGTTTCTCAGCACATATCCCATTTTCTTTCTCTCAGTATTGTTGTTGAAATTATTGTATCTATTTTTCGCATAGGATGGAGGCTTTCATTTGGTTTGAAATATATGCGTATAGTCTGTCTCAGCCTTTATGGTATGTGTACGGTTCGAGCTACGCCTTGCTTTTAAGATTTGTTCTCACTCATACACATATCAAGCGGTAAGCTATTCTAAACTTACGACTTTCCACTCATAAAACTTCTACAATTATACGTTCGTCTCGTTCATTCTTTCATGCTGGTAAACTCGATAATGGGCCAACGTTTGTGCTCACTCAATTAGCATAGCCATGCGACTCGTTTTGACTGGTCGATTCGACACTGTTTGTCCCTCGCTTTAAATTGTCTTAGACTGTACTCGTCTCGTGAGGCACATACCATAAACGCATCAATTATATATGTATTATTTTTATTTATTTAGATCCAATATTCAACGGGATAATCCTAATTACAGAATAATTTACAAATTACCAGCATTGATATAATGCTAATAGTAATAATAATATATAATTCATTCCTGAGAAAGTACATCCTCTTAAAGTGGGGCAGAAAAAAATTTTATCTTCAATATAACGAAAATTATTGAAAGAAAATGTTTTTTTTTTCTCACTTTAAGAGGATTTACTTCCTCAGGGATGCATTTTTGGACTAAGGTAAGTTGGGTTATATGGGCCCAATATGAACCCAGGAGTCACAGGTTTCCGTCCGGGAACTCAATTCTGGGACACCCAGTATGGACCTCGAAAAAATAAATGTGATGCTAAAGTAATAAATATTTAAGATTTTTGATTTTAAAATTATAATTTTTTCTTATCTTCGTCCTAAACAAATTCACTTTTTATTATTAAATTTAAATAAATATATTGTTATCTGTTGAGCATATTGAATTTGATATAGTTCTCTACATATGTGTTTAAGGCACATAAAAAGTATTGGCGCCTTTGACTTTGGGGTGAAGATCGGTGAAGATCAAAGACCCCGACATTTTTTATTGTCTTAAATATATGTAGAGAACTATAGCGGTTTTTGGAACAGTATGTACTTAAGATTTTCAATATATGGGTATATATATTAATATGGCGGCCGTATTTGAAAATACCTCAGAGAATACCAGAGATATTATACACTGACAAGTAACTTCTGGTATCTTATAAGTACTCCTGTGCCTCTATTTACACAAGGACGTGGTTATATAAACAGAAGTGTTGTAATATATTATTTAATATAATTTAGAGCCGTTTCACATGGAACGTACGGTCAGCACTGTCCGTCAGGACGTATAACATAGAATCATGAGTTCAATTGAACATTTTCAGATGATGTACGTATGATCAGTCTATATGAATAAATACGCCGGGCCTACGTCGATCTCGTAGTACGTTGAACGAGACAGTCAGCGCTGTCGGTCAGTACCGACAGTCAGTGCTGACCATACGTTCCATGTGAAACGGCACATAATGTAATTTATAAGTTATCTCTATAAGCATATATAAATTTTGTAGTAGCAGTCAAAAATATGGTATGTTTTTAGGTAAGTCATCAGGCATAGGTGAAGAAGGCAAATCTCAAAGAAGTTGTAAAATTGGTAGCTCATGTATTAGTAAAATCAACTTAATTAAATCGGTAGATCAAATTATGGGTACTAGAATTAAAACTCACTATGGTCATGAAGTGGAACTAAAACATTTCAAAATTAAAGAAACTGATGGAAGTAGGACAGCTGTTAATTTAAATGATCATTTACCTCTAAACACAGTAAAAGTTGCACATAACATCAATGACAAACAACAGCCAGAAGAACTTAGTAATTTCGATAGGAAGAAATTAGAAAAAGAAATAAAGGACACACTTATACAGATTTGTGTAAAAATTTCTACTACACATTTCGAAGACAGTGTGCTGGAACAAATAAAATTTCAATTGGACTGTATAAACGATCTTTTAAACAAAAAACCGGAATCAAAAATGTCAGATCCTAATGCAACATTGACTTCTAATCGTCCAGAGCGAGTAAAATTTCTTTCTAGAAAAAGAAAATATGTTTCTTCTAGAAAAAGGAAATATAGTGAAGATTATTTCGAGGAACCTACCGAGTCCGAAAAAATAAAAATTAGAGCTCTTTTACTGTTCGGACGTCATAACGATCATGATTATTATTACTAATTATAAAAAAGTCATATGTACCTATACCATTTATATATCCATTGTAAATGTATATAAAGGGCGTTCCAGAATTTCTTTAACAAGACATATCTACATTACAGTATCTAGACTCGTACATAATTTACATTTTTGCATAAAACGACGTAATTTTAGCAAAATGTAAACTTTTACATATACAGGGTGTCATGCCTAAAACTTCCAGGGCCATTTTCGTGATCACTGAAAGAGATATTGGAATTCTGTAATAGGTATTCACTAAATTACATAAATGACTTCACTTTTGAGTAAAGACATTCTTTCTACAAATTGAGGTATAGATAGCGTTGGTAATATATTTTTGGATCTCAGGAACCTTACAAAAGCTGCATTTCATTAAATTATAAATAACTTTTATAATACGAAAAATTTTCGAAAAATCACTGATTTTCGAGGTATTTGAATAATATACTTTTTCTAGTAATAAATCAAATCCTTTATTACCTTGTTTGCCATATACATAAGATATGGATGAGGTTCGTCACATGAGAGTGTTTTGCCACCAAGAGTATTTATTTAACTAATACATACTTGAACAAAACTAACATGTGCATAAACTATATAAGAAAAATTCAGGTGAACATTGACTGTTGTCCTGATACAAGTTTAAAGCATAGAATGATATAAAGAGACAAGAACAAAAAACATGAATTAAAATATTCTACAGCTGTTTTTAAGTTGTAGATACTAACAAAAAAATCGGTAAAGGTATTTACACAGAACTTCCCTCGTTCATGGCAGTCACTCTAAAAAAATAATAATTACGAAATGACATTGAGAATAATAATCGTAATAGAGTTATTGCTATTATTACAAAGAAAACTTGATAAGTTTTGGTCAAAAAAATATACAGATTGCTCATCCAACAGCAAAAGTTCAATACTCAATAGCAGGTGCCACATATGGCAGGCTTGCGCAAATACCTTTACAAATGTCCACCATGACTGAATTATTTCTTGGGATGACCACCCTGTACATCTTTCAATAAAAGTATAATAGGTGCATATGCCAGATATTATTGCCATCTGTCACATTTTCAATCCAACATTCACGTAATGGAGTGGAAGTATAGTGGTGGTTAAAAAATTTAATTTTTTTTTTTAATTTTTCAAAAGATGTTGGTAAAATAATTTTCAAAATTTTTTCTTCTGAAATAGGTTTAAAATGTCAAACGTAGAAATTTTAAATTAGAGCAAAAAGGAAAGTTTCCTTCTATTCTATAGTAGTGCTAAAAAAAGTTTAAAAATTAAAAATTATATATTTTTTAAAATAGGTTTAGAATGCTATGAAACGTGAAAATTTTAAATTTGAGCAAATAAAAAAAATTTCGATCTATTTTAGTGGTAAAAACTTTTTGAAAAATGTTGGTGAAAAAAATGTTCAAAATTTTTTTTCTGAAATACCTAGGTTTAGAATGTCATTTAAATTTGAGCATTCTAGTGTTAAATTTTTTTCCAAACTGGTAACAAAATGTTGCATATATTTTTTTCCGAAATTGGTTTGGAATATGATGAAATGTGGAAATTTTAAATTTGAGCAAAAAAAAATTTTTCGTCTGTTCTATAGTAGTGATACATAAATGGATTAAAAACGTTTTCAAATTTTTTAAAAAATTCTTCAAAAACATTTTTAAATTTGTTTGAATAGTTTTAGAATGTCATGGAAACGTGGATAGTTAAAAACTGAACAACGAAAGAAAAATTCTATCTTAGTGGTAAAATTTTTTAAAAATAGTAAGAAAAATTTCTAATTTTTCTTTTAAATAGATTTAGAACGCTATGAAACGTGGAAATTTTAAATTTGAAGAAAGAAAAAAAAATGATTTCATTTTGGTAGTAAAAATTTTTTCAAAAATATTGGTGAACAAAATTTTTAAATTTTTTTTCCTGAAATAGGTTAAGCGTGTCATGAAACGTAGAAATTTTAAATTTGAGCAAAAAAAAATTTTTTTCATCTTCGTAAAAATTTTATCAAAAATGTTTGAAAAAAATTTCAAATTTTTTTTTTCTGAAATAGGTTTAGCGCGTCATGAAACGTGGAAATTTTAAATTTGAGCAAAAAAAATTTTTTTCACTATTTATTCCGTTTAGACTGTCCACCCTGTATATTTTCCAGTGAAATTTCTACCATTTCTGCGCTTACAGTAGCGTCAACTACCTACCAAATTTGACTGCTCTCCGTTGAGTAGTTTTTTAGTAAATGCACCAACAGAAAGACAGACAGACCGACAGACAGACAGACTGACGGAATTGAAAAACCTATATTTTCGTAATCTCCGTGATCTGAAACGTCAGAATCCGTAAAAATCTCGGAGGGTGATTTTTTCTCGAATACAATACTTCCCTTCGGTATGCGAGGGAAGTAAAAGAATATTTAGTTGGCTCCGTTTAGAAAAGATACAAATGCATTCAGGTCATAGCAGTGCTGTAACAACTCTCTTCAATTTGTTTTTGAAACTGATGGTGGATCATGTATTTCTTAGCTCTGTGGAAAGCATGTTGTAACGTCAGGTTCCGGTATGATAAGGTGACTCTATGGTAGGTGTGGAAACGAAACATATATCTATATAGATATTATTTTCATTTTGTGTTGAGTATGGGTGAATGTCACTAAACTTTGTGACATCAGCCCGTTTGTTGTGGATAATAATCGTGAGTTTTAAGATGTAATATGCCATAGCTTTTTTAAAATTCAAAACTCCTTTATATATTCTAGTGAAATAGCTTTAACAAAATTCAAGTATCTCTGTAAAGTTAATTCTAGAAATATCTTGCTCTGCCTCTGAATGGCTCGCCAAATCTTCATAAAAAGAGAAGGACATCTGCAGTGTATTTAACTAAAACTAGGAACTACGTTTCCTCAACGTTGAATTAACAGTAAAGTGATATAGACGCACGTGAATCCCGTGTTAACAAAGTCACACAGACATACAACCATTTCACTTCAATAGAAAACAGTTCTCAGTGTAGATAATAAGCAGCTAGTAAAGTTTTCTGTAATATGTTGAGACAGTTCTGTGAACCGGTATTTCATGCAATTGTTTATTTATTTATCTTAGTTCCACATCCACGTAGTGGACTGTAATTTGGTGTATACACTAGAAGCCAAGATCTGAAATATTTATATGACACTTGCAAAATGAAATTAACATGTTGACTTGAAATTTGGTAAGTACACATATACAGGGTGTTACAGGTATGCGGTCATTAATTTCTAGAGGTGATTCTACATAAAAAAATATGAAAAAGAGTTCATATAAACGTGGGTCTGGAAATACCTCCTAAGGTCGCTGCGGTCCTCTGAAGGGAGCACCCATTTTATTTAATATATCAGGAACCCTGTGAGTTACAGTTACTAGTTTTTGCACCAAATTCTATATCAATAAAGGTCATTATCTAATGTCATCCACCAAGGGTAAATTCAATCAGGGGTACACAAAATTGGAAAGGGGGGACTTATTTCTCCCCCCAAATTTTTTAATGTGAATTATCTGTGATTGTCTCATCAGAATATCTCCTTGGTAATAAATACACAAAGAAGGTTGTCTTGTAGCAATGCCGTAGGACCAATCGGTTTTGAAAAATTTGACCCTAAAGGAATTTTTTCAGTCTTGCATAAACAGAATTTCAGAATTCATCATTCACCATTTTGAACATTTAATTTAATTTGTTAATCTTTAAAACCTGGTGAGTCCTTTAATTTAGTAATAATTTATTTTTCCTTAGTTTATTCAAGAGGATATATTTTTTCATATTTCTTTATGTAGAACACCCCTAGAAATTAACGATCGTATAACTGAAACACCCTGTATATTATAACGACATCTGGAAATAGATATGTTGAGCTTATTCCCTTATTTTGTTTGGGGCAGTTTCTTAAAAGTTGTAAGAGTCGACACGATTTCAAGGGTGTAAATCGTAGAACTCTCTGATGTCTTCCATAATCTTTCTAGGTTAATTTATTTGTTTTCTCAAATAACCGAGATATGGTTTGGTCTGGGATACCATGTAAATGTTTTAAATGTTATATATTTTGTAATTCTAAAAATAAAAATATGATTTTATAGTAGTTTTCACACAATATATTATTCTTGCCTCAGAAGTAATTTCCACAAATGCCAAAGCACTTCAACACTACACTCGAACTCGCATTTCTCAGGTAGGCATCCTCGGGAGACGATTAAAACTTTTTTTAAAAACATCTCCAGATGATGGCAACAAGGTTTGTGAAACGCCTGCAGAGTTTTAGTGTTCGAGTGCAGTGGTTCCTACCCCCCCACCCTCCCCCCTCCCAGGACTAGATATTCTTAAACTTTCCATCCTGTTATTTATAGAATAAGAGTGTGAATAATCATATCAATATATTTTCGCCTTGGTTTAAAAATATTGAAATAAAGTGGTAGAGATATAGCAAGTTTTGAGAGAATACCGATTTCAACCCGTTGTCTTTTGTATAATTAGTCTGGTGCCTATATATAATATTAATGTATAAAACGTGCTATTGTATTAAACAGTTTATATTCTTGCTTGTTATTTGCATATCTCCCATCCTATAAATGATTTTCTGCCATTGAATGTTGTAGATATAATGAAAATGAAACTTAAATATTTCGGCAAAATCTTTAACAATAAAAAAGATTCAAAATTAAATTGTGCATAAATAAAACTTGCAGATAAAGACTGGATGAAAAAGTACTTCACATTTTATTGTGAACAATCCGCTAATCTATATAGATACTGTAGTCGTCAAATAGGATGATGCTGTCGCAGATTTTTTCTAAAACTAAGTCACTACGCTACTGACCAAAACGAATATGCAATACCTTTGTTTCATGCATTTGATTTCTACTTAACTCCTGTTTGCTACAATTGGTGTTATATCTTCCTAGCAGCTTCTTCCTGTTTGGCAGTTACAGTAGTTAGCCCGTGTCCACTTATTATGAGACTCTGATTTAATATACAAAAAGGGTCTTTTTTATATCAGAATACTGCACAATATTACAAATTATTCACTTAACATAGGTATAAGATTTACATTTGTTAATTACACAAGTTTATGTTTAAAACTGAATTATTTATTACTTGCTTGCTTATAGTAATGAAACATATTCTTTATAGGATTTTGCAAACAGCGGAAAAAAAACTATGAGAACTAAAAGAAAAACTATATGTAAAAAAATCGGTAAAGGTATTTACACAGAACTTCCCTCGTTCATGGCAGTCTCTCTAAAAAAATAATAATTACGAAATGACATTGAGAATAATAATCGGAGTAGTGTTATTGCTATTATTACAAAGAAAACTTGATAAGTTTTGGTCAAAAAAATATACAGATTGCTCATCCAACAGCAAAAGTTCAATACTAAATAGCAGGTGCCACATATGGCAGGCTTGCGCAAATACCTTTACAAATGTCCACCATGACTGAATTATTTCTTGGGATGACCACCCTGTACATTTTTTAATAAAAGTATAATATGTGCATATGCCAGATGTTATTGCCATCTGTCACATTTTCACTCCAACATTCACGTAATGGAGTGGAAGTATAGTCGTGGTTAAAAAATTTCATTTTTTAAAAATTTTTCAAAAGATGGTAAAATAATTTTCAAATTTTTTTCTTCTGAAATAGGTTTAAAATGTCAAAGGTAAAAATTTTAAATTAGAGCAAAAAGGAAAGTTTCCTTCTGTTCTATAGTAGTGCTAAAACAAGTTTAAAAATTAAAAAAGATGTATTTTTAAAATAGGTTTAGAATGCTATGAAACGTGAAAATTTTAAATTTGAGCAAATAAAAAAAAATTCGATCTATTTTAGTGGTAAAAACTTTTTGAAAAATGTTGGTGAAAAAAATTTTCAAAATTTTTTTTCTGAAATACCTAGGTAGAATGTCATTTAAATTTGAGCATTCTGGTGTTAAATTTTTTTCCAAACTGGTAACAAAATGTTGCAAATTTTTTTTTCCGAAATTGGTTTGGAATATCATGAAACGTGGAAATTTTAAATTTGAGCAAAACAAATTTTTTCGTCTGTTCTATAGTAGTGATACATAAATGGATTAAAAATGTTTTCAAATTTTTAAAAAAATTCTTCAAAAACATTTTTAAATTTGTTTGAATAGTTTTAGAATCTCATGGAAACGTGGATAGTTAAAATCTGAACAAAAAAAGAAAAATTCTATCTTAGTGATAAAATTTCAAATAACTTTTTTTTTTAATCAGGCTTAGAATGCCATGAAACGTGAAAATTTTAAATTTGAAGAAAGAAAAAAAAAATTCATTTTAGTAGTAAAAATTTTTTCAAAAATATAGGTGAAAAAAATTTTCAAAAGCGTGTAATGAAACGTAGAAATTTTAAATTTGAGCAAAAACAAATTTTTTTCATCTTGGTAAAAATTTTTTCAAAAATGTTTGAAAAAAATTTTCAAAAATTTTTTTTTCTGAAATAGGTTTAGCGCGTCATGAAACGTGGAAATTTTAAATTTGAGCAAAAAAAATTTTTTTTCAACTTGGTAAAAATTTTTTCAAAAATGTTTGAAAAAAATTTTCAAAAAATTTTTTTTCCTGAAATAGGTTTAGCGCGTCATGAAACGTGGAAATTTTAAAGTTGAGCAAAAAAAAATTTTTTTCATCTTGGTAAAAATTTTTTCAAAAATGTTTGAAAAAAATTTTCAAAATTTTTTTTTTCCTGAAACAGGTTTAGCGCGCCATGAAACGTGGAAATTTTAAATTTGAGCAAAAAAAAATTTTTTTCACTATTTATTCCGTTTAGACGGTCCACCCTGTATATTTTTCAGTGAAAATTCTACCAGTTCTTCGCTGACAGTAGGGTTAACTACCTACCAAATTTGACTGCTCTCCGTCAAGTAGTTTTTTAGTAAATACACCAACAGACAGACAGACAGACAGACAGACAGACAGACCGACAGACAGACAGACTGACGGAATTGAAAAACCTATATTTTCGGAATCTACGTGTTCTGAAACGTCAGAATCCGAAAAAATCTCGGAGGGTGATTTTTTCTCGAATACAATACTTCCCTTCGGTATGCGAGGGAAGTAAAAATATTAATGAAATCTTTGCATTCTTTCGATAACCTGACTTCTGGTTATGCTAGCAAATCAAAATTCTAAAATAATTTTTTCCTATTTCTTATTTGACATTTTCATTATAACACTAGCATCCAACATAGTCCCCTACGGCTAAGCAGGTTAAACTAGTATCTACATGACCCCCTACGGTATGAAGATTCACTTAAAAATGAGAACAAAGGTCTAAAATGAATTTATTTATTTACCTACTTTGTTACATGAAACATCGTTATGAGTGGCTTTGTGTCTTTCTGATGAGCTTAGAATAAGGGCGAAAAACGTTTAAAAGGCTAAGCACTTCCAAGAAACTGAATGAGATTTTATGAAAATGTAATCCATTAGAATAAGGAAAAAAATTGAGTCTGCATCTCTCATCACCAGCCAACAATGGTTGCCTAACGTATAATCCCAAAATCGCTGGTATTGCTGCTGAAACTGCTTTAAAGTCCTGATAAACAGGTTCACCATGCTTCCTACATTCTCAGGAAAAAAAGTCAAGATGTAAATCCAGGAAATGGATTGTTAAAGACATAACCATCCATTTCGTGGTAATTAACTAAAAATTCGAAAACAGTTTGTCTACAGTTTTTAGTTTTTTATTACTCAGAAATTTGTTTAATTTGTGGGCAAATGAATATGCCTTCTATTATGTTTGACTTCGGATAAATTTGCATAGAATTTTTTCAATTACTTATATGGTCATTTTACAAAAACCTAGGCGTGATAAAAAAATTCTGCTTATATATTTGTTATTAGTGGACACAGAAGTCCCAATAATTATCAAAAGTTTTTCTGGGGAAATACAAAAATTAACATTTTTAATAAGTGATATTTATTGGACTGTTGACCAAATAAATGCGTATGTGTATATCAGGTTGCCTACTCGTAAGGTTCATGTTCAAAATACTTAGGGTCGTGTACATAAAAATAGACCTGGCACTAGAGAAATTTGTGCGTCAAATTTGTACTCCATAGTAATTAAAATACGTTTATTTCAATACAAATTTTAGACATATTTCATTTATAAAAAAATGGTTTTATATTTATAACATTCTTTAAAACAGTTTTCTAATTTTAATATGGAAACCTCATATACAACTTATTAAAACGTAATCACTCATAACTATAGATACTAGGAGATCATGAGATATGAATTTGTTTTTATTTAACGAAAATAAACAAAACCTAAACTTGAATTAATATATTGTTACGGGTTACGCCCCCTAGTGGCTGGTAGCTCATGAGTAGTAGCCAAAATTAAGTAACAATGGTGATGGCAACTATAACTGAATTGATTAAAGTCTGCAGTGTGCGCCATGAAACACCTGAAACACTGGTAGTACGATTTCTAGAAACTTGTAGAAGGGGATCGAGATTTCTACGTTGTTCTGGATTGCCGCACGCGAAGGTTCTGAAGTTTGCTGGATAGTTCTTCGGGCAATTTGTAGAGTAAACAAACACATGTAAACATGCGGGAAAAAGTCTTTAAATGAATTAAGGTTAGAAAATCGGAAGTGGTACAAAGTGAACAGGAGAGTGAAAATGTTAAGTAAACATTGTGAAAAATAATTTTTTAGACAATAAACGTTAATAAAAGTATTGTGAAGTTTTTAGTAAGTTATGCGATAAAGTTTGTTAGTGTTTATCTCTTTCGAACCCACGGATTTTAAAGGGTGGTTTTCTAAGGGGCGGAAACACGTGACAATATCCAGCGCGGGCCTAAATGCCCCGGAAAAGAAGATAAAATATTTCTGGCATTACAATTAAAATGTCTACTAATTTTCAGTTCGAAAACTATCAATTCTGTCTGGTATTTTCAATACACCTACGATACTTGCGTACGATTAATGTTTTCTTACGTTTCGGCTCATCACACCATCTTCAGAGGTGAATTATTCTAAATCAAATTTTTAAATACACATTACAAATAACATTAGAGACTTAAATTTATACAAGTTTTATTGCTCTTAGCACGCTGTTCTTTTTTGTGAAAATAGTCAAAATTAGCCATATTACGGGAAGAATACTCTTGATGTAATTCATCCGCCGGTAAATCTGTTATTGCAAAATTGCCGCAAAATTCATAATTGTTTATAAGCCTTTTTCTTTATAACTTCCGTTCTGATCGTCCGACTTGAACTTTCCAAAGCTGGTTTTAAGCTGGAATACATGTACTTTTAAAGGAAATTGGTTCCATTATGCTGCAGTAATAGTAATAAATACTATTTTTACATAGCAAAAACCGACGAATTTTTGCAAATTTTGAGTCCCGTATTCAAAGTTGTTAGATTGCTCAGAATTTTTTTGCATGTGCTTCAACCGTTACCAAATAAGTGCAAAATTTTGAAAAATATGTTTTCCAAAAAAAAATTAATTTGTTTATAACTTTGAAGGCATTTTTTTATCATGGTTTTTCCGGCAAATTACATGTTTGGTTAGTACTACCTATTCTTATTAAAAAAAAAAAAAATCAGTTGACATTATTTATTTATGAAAAATAGAATTTGCAAGTAACAAAATTTGCAATAACTTTTTTAAATATTATGCTAATTTTAATGAGATTCAAATGGCGTTAGATTCGTCGGAAAAAAATACGTTGATTTCACCTTTTGTGGACCATTTTAATCCGAGATTGTTGAGATTTTGTAATTACCATTTTCGAAAAATTCGAAATATATCTGACATATAGTAGGATATATTTATTATTAAAAATGTATACCAATGCATCGCATCGAAAAAAACGGATGGTAACACTATGGAACAGTGTCAAAACCAAAATCTTTGATATCTCGGCTTAAAATGGTCCAAGTAGAGTCCACAAAAGGTCAAGTCAACGTATTAGTCCAGTTAAAATGCGAGTTTTGCTGTGAAATTGGAAACCAAAACGAGCTTACCTTACCGGTACGTTTTTTGGGTCGCTGAATCCGAAAATCGGGGTCCCGAGGGCTGGACTCTGTTCGTTCACGCTTAATTTGCAAAATACACCCCTTTTTAGGGTGTTTTTGTGAAATATTCTGCACTTACGTGATAAATACTAACAAATTCATGTATTTGAGGTCTCAGATTACATTTTTTGGGTTGCTGAATACAAATTTACGGGTCTCGAGTATTACCAGCACCCTTAAATTTGCAAAAACTTCCCTTAATTAGGGTATTTTTGCAAGATTCTTAGTAAACTGTATCCTACGTGTAAAAGTTTGTTGAAATACAGTTTACTAAGAATCTTGCAAAAATACCCTGATTAAGGGTAGTTTTAGCAAATTTAAGGGTGCTGGCAATGTTTTTTTGACTCGGGACCCTGAAATTCGTAATCAGCGACCCAAAAAACGTATCCTGCGTGTAAAAGTTTGTTGAAATACAGTTTACTAAGAATCTTGCAAAAATACCTTAATTAAGGGTAGTTTTTGCAAATTTAAGGGTGCTGGCAATACTCGAGACCCGTAAATTTGTATTCAGCAACCCAAAAAACGTAATCTGAGACCTCAAATACATACATTTGTTAGTAACCCCCTAAAAGGGGTGTATTTTGCAAATTAAGGGTGAACGGACAGAGTCCAGCCCTCGGGACCCCGATTTTCGGATTCAGCGACCCAAAAAACGTACCGGTAAGGTAAGCTCGTTTTGGTTTCCAATTTCACGCCCCCCCCCCTCGCATTTTAACTGGACTATATTTCTTTCCGATGAATCTAGTACCGTTTGAATCTCATTAAAATTTGCATAATTAAAAGAGTTATTGGAATTTTTGTTACTTTATTTTTCATAAATGAATAATGTTAATTTACTATTATTTTTTTTTTGCTTCCCTCGCATACAGAAGGGAAGTGTTGTATTCGAGAAAAAATTACGCTCCAAGATTTATTCGGATTTTCACGTTTCAGATCATGTAGATTACGAAAATGTAGGTTTTTTCATTCCGTCAGTCTGTCTGTCGATCTGTCGGTGCATTAACTAAAAAATTACTTGACGGAGAACAGTCAAATTTGGTAGGTAGCTGACGCCACTACCACCGAAGAAATGTGGAAAATATACATGGTGGACCGTCTAAAGGGAATAGATAATGGGAAAAAAATGTTTTGCTCAAATTTAAAATATCCACGTTTCGTGACATTCTAAACATATTTAAAAATAAAAAAAAAATTAAAAATTTTAAATAGAAATAATTTTGAAATTTTGAAAATTTTGAAAATTTTTTATAAAATGGATGACGGAAAAAATTTTTTTTGCTCAAATTTAAAATTTCGATGTTTCGTGACATTCTAAACCTATTTCAAAATTATACATTTTAAAAAAAATTTAAAATAGAAAAAAAAATTGCAATTTTTAAAATTTTGTATAAAATCGATGACGGATTTCCACGTTTCATGACATTCTACACATAAAAAAAATTTACGAAATTTTAAAAAAATGTTAAAAAAAATTGTACCACTACGATAGAGATGTTGGAAAAAAAAGTTTTTCTTAAATTTTCAAATTTCCATGTTTCATTATATTCTAAACCCATTTCAACAAAACATTTTTTGAAAATAAAAAAAAAATTGAAAAAATTTTTCCCCTACCACTATACAGTAGATGATGGAAAAACGTTATCAGGTTTTCTCTGTAATAATACGGCTAACTACACGGCGATAATTCTCATATGTCATCTCTTAATTAATAATTTTTTAGTATGAATAAAGTTCTGTGTAAAATACCTTTACCAATTTTTTTTAATAAGAATAGGTAGTACTAATGAAACCATGTAATTTCCCACAAAAATCATGATACATTTTTTTGTTTTTTTGCAAAATGTCATATTTTGCACTTATGATAAAACGGATACCGAGAGTCTCTTTGGTAACCATTGAAGTATGCGCAAAACATTTTTGATCAATATAACTCAAGAATTCGTATAGTTATGCAACTTTGAATACAGAACTCAAACTTTGCAAAAATTCGCCAGTTTTTGCTACGTAAAAATAGTATTTATTATTGAAGCATAATGGAACCAATTTTCTTTAAAAGTCCTGTAAGTATGTATTCCCGAGTAAAATGAGCGTTGGAGAGTTCAAATCGGACGATTAGAACGGAAGTTATAAAGAAAAAGACATAAACAATTATGAATTTTGTGGTAATTTTGCAATAACAAATTTAGCGGCGGGTGAATTACATCAAGAGTATTTTTCCCGTACTGTGGCTAATTTTTTACTATTAAATAAAAAGAAAAAAAATCAGCGTGCTAAGAGCAACACTTTTAATTTATTTTCTTGGCCTAGAATCACTGGTCTACATTGGAAGAGTTTTATTTGAGTGCTTAATTACAATATGAGCCGAAGTTGATCCAAATAAATTCCTGTGGTCACCAAATCAAATTGTTATAGATACCTAATAAAAAATATCTTATAATTAGGAATTTTTAATACATTTCATAAAATTTACTTCTATGAATTACTACGCGGAACTTAACATAATTTACAGCTATATACCTGATTTACGTTGATATCATGATTAAAATATTGACATTACATTAATTAAATCATGACTAACGTTTTGCGAGAATTTCCAATACATTTTTTTCTATTTGTGACATTAAATTAATGTAGGTATCCCATCGACATGATACAGAAATTCCCATAAATTATTGATAAAACATAAAAAACGAAAGATAACAATTAACTTCTGTTTCAGATACCTAATTAAATAAATTAGTAATTTTTGAACGCTGTCTCAGTTATTCGTTGAATCTTCTTAATTTTTATTTTTAGAATTTGCTTCTATATGTTATTTATTTCTACCTAAAACCAAAAACCAATCCATGAAATTACCCAGTATATTACTGGGAAATAATTTTGGCTGAACTGGCCTATGAGTCATGCATATCTCGAATTTTTTCGTCGTCAATATCGGTATAGTTTTGAAAAATCATAAAAAGGAATAGTTCATAATACCAGAGATATCATAAGCGTCGCCCGACAGAATCACTTTTTAATTATTGTAATACATTGAATATTGTCTTCCTGCTTTATATTAATCGATAAGCATGATGTAAATTATTTATTTATAACAAATGATGACAGTTTAAATAACAACTCCAGAAATGATTAAATAAAATTAAAAAAATATCATTTAACCTACGGCTATGCTACCGGCAATATTAAGAACGTACCAAGTGTAGGTAACGAGCTTGTAATGGTGAGCCAGGTAAACAATCGACTATATTTTCGTTTGAGGTGAGTGCATAACATATCTGATTAACTATATTCGTATACGGGTATCGTTTGTAATATTCAAGCACGGTGTTATTCTATCACAAGCAGGCTGTGTACGGATTTATTCTGGTAGCAACGCTTTAGACTGAAGTTCTCAAGTGAGGATAGAAATACTATACTGAATACAGATGATATGTATTTTGATGAGATGATTACGAAAGAGATCTTGAAAGCTGCCTAGATCAAAATCATAATATACACTGGGTTGAATCTGCGGTTGGTTCCTTGTGAAACATTTGGTAATATTTAAATTATGTACAAAATATGCTTTCTAATGTTTCCATCTCATGCTATAGTTGGCACTTTGCAGATGGTTAGGTTGGGTCAATATGTTTCGATCTAATTGAAATATTCTTCTGAAAAAATGAGAAATGGGCAATCTTGGAGTTCATTTTAACCATTTTTCTAATAATATTCGTGTTTCTGTACAATAACCAGAATGACCTTGGAATTAGTGGAACATTTAACCAAGTGGTATAGCCGGATAAGTACATGATGAGTGCACCTGCGTCTTTTTTTTACGTTTCCTGTCGACTGTATGTTGGTCTTTACCTGAGTAAGGTCTCACATGAGTAATTTCAAGTCTTTACCTCCTCTAGTAAGAAAAGATAGGGGGTTTCCGATGGCATCGGAGGCATGCACGCCTGTGCAGCTGCTACGAAATCTCGAATAAACTCGGTAAAAACTGTGAGAAATCGTACGAAATTGTGTTCAATTAAAGCGTGGACAATTCTACAGTAACTGATATAAATTAGCATTTCATATAGTTGATGTTTGATTAAGATATACTGGTTGAATACAGCTTCTTCTAAAAGCGTATATAAACAATTTGAAAAAGGGGCACAAACATCTGGCAATATAATATAAACTGTGCACCATAAAGTTGTCGTTAGTGAATGGCAACAGGCTGGTTTCCAAAAAGGGTGAAGCAGCGAGTTACAGAACAGAAATGATAGCTGCTAACATATGCACACGGACGAAAAAGATAAGTTCTGTTGGTAGTAGTTTATTAGTTTATTAATCTCTATTAATTGTTAAACCTAATTGAATTTCTTAAAATTGAAAATGTATTAGACATAGAGCGGGTCTCACAACAGGACGGTGTCACATGTTTATGTTACTGTCCCATCGTCTCTCTCACTATTTCAACATATCCCCCACTAGCCCACCTTATGTCTTAACCTGCTCTACACAGTATTTTCAAAGGATCCGGTTAGTCGTTCCCTGATGATGCGAACGTGGCTGGCGAAACGCGTGTCGAGTATTGGTATTCGAGTGTAGTATTCAAGCGTTTTCAAGTTATGGTGGAATAAGTAAGGCGGACACGCAGATACGTTGTCTGACTTGGGAATCATTGAACAACTTCGAAAATATCGAAGACCCTAAGAAAGAATAAAATTACAAGTGCAGTACAAGCTGCAATCTATGCAGATTTATTTATTTAGATAATGATCTAAGATTACATAAATTTTCGAATCGAATATAAGTATACATATTTTATGAATTTTGAGCAGGTACCTATCGAATTTAGTAAAAAATCATTAAGTCCACATTTGAGCCGGGTGCAAATTGTATACTTCTACTTTTGTACAGTGGCGTCTTTACTTTTTTTTTTGAGGGATCCCAACAGGAAGAGCATGCAAATGACAAGTTTAATGATTTAAATTTGTATATTGTCACGTGTTTCCATCCCTTAGGAAACATCCCCTTAAAAATCCGTGGGTTCCAAAACTTATAACAAGAGATAAACACTTTATTTAATAACTTATCGAAAACTTCACAATACTTTTATTAACTAAAATACACTTTTACTAACTAAAATAACCTTTAACAATGTTTATTACTTGATATTTACACTTTGAATTTACTTCGAATCACTTCGGACTTTTAACCTTACTTTTCGCTATAAAACTTCCTTGTTTGCCTCTAGAACTGCCTAGCAAAGTCCAGAACAAGGTAAAAATCTCCATCCTCTTGTATTAGTTTCTAGAAAGCGTACCAGTGTCTCAGAGATGGCGCACACTACAGACTTTATGGTACTGCAGTTACAGTTGCCTAACTATTGCTGCATAATTTCATGTAGCACTCTTGAGCGTATCAGCCTCCAGCCCCTAGGGGGCGCCAGCGCGTAACAATATTACGAATTAACTAAAGACAATCTGGATGTGGAAGTAGTGATTCCTTAGGCAGCGGTTTTTAAGATTAATGCAGGAGTCTAAAATCTGGTGGACCCCCTAAAATACGCCACTGCTTTCCTTTAAGAATACTGATCAAATCAGTTATTTATTTTAGTTTTTAGTATGTACTTCACCAATTATTGTCATAGTTAGAGCGCTAATTTTTATACCTATATAAACACACCAATATAGAAATTCGGAGTTTCCATCTATTTTTTTTGTCTATATTATGGTATTCGCATGAATTTAATTTTAGGTTGTTAGCAAATGTTATTTGTTTTCCGGTTATGCTAAAATAACTTTTGAAACTGCACTATTTTGTTGACATATCTACTTTGTCCTGAAGGGGATTGACTCTTAAGGTACGTCCACACCAAAGGAACACAGGAACATTGTGTTTCTATTGCTTGGTTCTGAATATTTATAAAAATTTTAAAAATTTTGCTTGTTGTTTACGGTTGCAGAAACAAAAGTTCCTACTAGGTGATTGTTTCCATATTTAGCGGTAAATGTAGGAATGTCGGTAAACATTTTTGTTTCGGAACCGTTTATTTTGTTCGGTGTGGACACGATGTTTCCTATTTCCGCAGTTGTCTGCCGTGTATAAGAAAGTTCTTAATAAAAAATCGCATTATATACCTATATTGGAACATAACTGTTGTTTGATGTGTACAGAACGAAACTTGTATCAACACAGAGAAAATGCATCTAAAATGAGTTTCTTTGGTGTAGATAAAATGTTTATGGTAATTTTGTTTCTGTGTCCATAAAGAGGTTTCTGCAGCCAGCAACAAAATGTGTCTGTGTTTCTTTGGTGTGGACGTACCTTTAGGTGTGACACTGACGATGAAATAGTCAAAATTCAAAACATTTTTAAGACTACACCCAAATCCTGTAATCGATCCCGTAATAGATCTGTTGAATGGCAGAATGGGACAAACTATAGGCTGTGTTACTAGAGATGGGAACACCCAGATAGGTCGTGATTATTCGTTGACTGTATGAAGAGAATCCTGCAATCCTGCTATGGTGAAAGTTGACAATACTAACTCCGACAAGTGTAGAGTTGGCAAGAGCGTCAGACAGGGCTACGTTTGATCGGTTTTGATCAAATTTTCATTGTCTATTATTCCAGGAAAAAGTGGAAAAGTTTTCTTTTTATCTAAAATGGCTGTAATGATTTTGACTAAATTTAATAAATGGATACTAGTAAGAGATGGCATGACAGTCACTCCTATAAATGCGCCACGGTGGTGGAGGTTAACAAATTATTAAAAATAAAAATAGTAGGAACTTTTAAAGTACATCTACCTATAACGCAGCGAGCTGAAACGTATTGTTGACAAGCATCTTGATTACATTGTCCGTCGCGTACTGAGTTCGATCGCCACCTTCGACAATGTCGGTGGGTAATGATGTCTGCGTTTTTTTTAAATGTACAACTCCCTTCCAGATACGTTTTGAATTTGGGGGTTGTCAAATATATGTGATGTGTTTATGTTTATGTTTAAATGCAGAAATGAAATTAGATATGCCTCTGATGAACACTATAAATATAATAAATTTCATAATTTCATCAAGGTCGGTTGAAAAGGTTTGACGATGATATGAATATGGAGAACATGGTATAATCCTTTATGGGAAAGGTTATCCAAGTTGTTTCGGACCATTTATTCTGTTTATGTGCATATTTCTTCCAGTGAAATATTATAGACCCTAAGAGATTCATAGACCCTAGGCGCTGTACCTACACTCTGCCTACTCGGCATAATGGATAAAGCGATCTTGATTATGGCTTAAGGGTAAGAATATACTAGCTAAATTTCACCCTTTAAATGAGTTGCTATGTATTACTTTTTTGTTTTATTATCATAATGACGTATATTATTATTATTATTGATGATTTTGATCTTACTTTAAGGAAAGCTATATTTATAAAAAGCCGACTTTTCTGTACATTTACTGTATTATCTTTAGGGCACTTCAATATATAATACGATGTTGTGGGTAAATCTAAATATAATTATTAATTATTGTAAACCAGTTATTAACACTTACATAATTAATGTCAAGTAAAATACAATTTAAACATACAGAATAAATTTCAAGTTAATAATACCAATTTATCAACTCAAAGGTTTAAAGCTCGTATCCTAATAGTGTTACTGCACTTTTCATACAATTGTTGCACATTCTATAGGATACTCTTCGATCAGATGCTAAGCTGGTGCCAAAGGGAATTCCTCAAGGTAGCACCTTAGGACCTCTTTTCTTTCTTATTTTTATAAATGACCTACAAGGCCACTTAAAAGCAACGAATGGCTTCCATGTTACTCAATTTGCTGATGATGTGGCGTTGCATCAACGGCAGACAATGTACATGAGTTGTTAAGTAAGGCAAACATCTGCACCTCACGAATCAGTAGTTATTGCAACAAATTTGGACTAAAACTTAATGGAACAAAAACTCAAATGTTGATGTTTGCTGATAACAGTCCTGATTATAGCTTATTAGTAAAAGTCAATAATTTTTCTGTAGAAAATAGTCACTCTGTAAAACTATTAGGTGGTATAACTATTCATGGTAATTTTAGGTAATGTAATGGAATACGCAAGTTTTGACCATTTCTTGTATCATATTTATGATGAAAATCGTTAGTTTGAAAGAAATCATGGTTAGATTTAACATAATATACTATTTCTAATATATATATATATGCATGCCGAGGGTAAAATTTGCAATTCTTTAAATAAATTTCGACAAGACGTGTTTATTGTCGCTCCTACCATATTCCTAATAGCTCTTTTCTGTATTTTAAAGATTCTTTCAAAATTGTGAGAGGCGCCCAAGAACATTATGCCATACTTCACTCTGGATACAAAGTTAGCATGATAGTAAGATATTGCAGTTGACATATTAGAAATGCTTTTTAACTGATACAATACAAAACAGATTGATGACAACTTCTTTGACAACAGAGTTACATGTTCATTCCAGCTTAATCCACAATCAATGTGCACTCCTAGAAATTTAGTGCTTCTAACTTTCTTAATTGACTTATTATCTACTTTTATCAAATAACTATTATTGAAAGAGGTGAATCTGGGTGTAAAATTAATAAAAACGGTTTTGGAGATGTTTAGGAATAGTTTAGAATTTTGATACCAATCTGTGCACCTATTGATCATATTTTGAGCTGTTACTAATAATTCTGACACAGTTTCTTCTGAAACAATTAGAGAATTATTTATCTGCAAGCATTGTTAAAGTATTTTGATCAAAAATTTCAGGTAAGTCATTAATATACAGTAAAAATAATAAGGGACCTAGAACAGAGCCTTGAGGTACCCCAATTTCAATATCGATTTCCTCAGATCTAATACCATTTATTTCAACTAGCTGTCTTAGAAAGATATGAGGTAATCCAGTCACAAGTTTTTCTTCTTAACCCATATTTTTTAAGTTCTATCTTATGTATTGTCATAGTTTTATATAATTTTTTTTGTGTCGTGTTTTTCTTACTCTTTTCTTAAAAACGTGCATTTTATTTTATAATTATTACATTTACAGAGATTTTATGTTGACGATGTTATTATATATTATTTGTTATTTATTGATCGATGTTGTTCTTCCTCTACCTAATACTAACTTAATGTACAGATTAATACAATCTGACTTTTCATTCTTAAGTTATCGTGCTTACAAGAAACGTAACGGATGGACATACAGACGGAAGGACATTTTGAAAGTTGTTCAGAATTCGATCACCAACACAGTGATATGAAATTTTTTTCTCTACAAGCGATATTACTGGTTTTGATAATGTGCCGAACAAATGCAAGTATACTAGTGTAGTTATAAGTTTAATGTTATTTTGATTGATTATTTTAGTACATATGGTTAGAAACGAACAGATTTAATAGGATTTGTGTTTATTTTCATTTTAATGTTTCCTAACGATATGAATAAAAGAGAACGTATTTTGACTCGATCACCTGTACCAGGTCCGATGATATCACTGCCTACAAGAATGTCGCGTTTAAATAGCGGTTAAGTTGCAGCCAAACAACATAACTACAGTCAATGATCGACTATGGGGGTTTCCCTTTAAAGTTTAAACCGCCCTGTTTAAAAAAAAATCGTAACCTACTCTTTGGTGAGCGAAACCATTAAAATACAAGAATAACACTGATCATTCGTCAGTAAGTCAAACTCTAGCGTTGTGTAAAGATGTTCAAGTTTAAAGGAAGCACGCTGAATTTGTTGCTATTCGTATTTTTTACGCTTAAATTAACTTATAGTCTGAGTTTATATAGAAACAAAAAGTCACCATTAGTTGAAGTACTGAATCCTAGTGAATTTGTTATACACCTACCGGAGGAAGAAAAAGGTACATTAGTTAAATTTCGTGTTAACATAAATGAAGATTTTAGTAGTTCTGGAGTAGCTTATTTTGAGAGGGATAAAGTTGATGGACACGCTTTACGCTTCTTTGATAAAGGTTTGAATTTGAAGGCAGGAGACATAATATACTATTCTGGACATTTTAAAGACGAGGACGGTCATCGTGAGGAAAATGGTTCACATATTTTTGATGGAGGTGAGTTTTTTTTTGTATTTAATAAAGTTCAAATAGATATAACTGGAACAAATTTGGATGTAATTTTCTTGTCAAATTCATATAGGTACTCTAGTTGTAAGGTAATATTTAATACAAATAAGCAGCTAGTACGTTTCGAAAAAAGAAACCAAAATATTCCTCACGAGGAATTTACTTAGAAGAGGGTTCTACAGCATCAAAATGCGTGGTCAGTAGAACACATCGACTCGAGATGCCAATTTTAGAAAATTATCAAAAACATACATTTTTTCGGTAATATCTAAAAACTATGCAAGCTATCAAAAAGTGAAATCAAAACTGAATGTAATACATACAATTTGTTTTTCTTCTACTTTTGTAAAATAAACAGAAAAACTTCAGTTTTCACATGTCATGCTTGTTATTGGTTAGGTTAGTATTTTAGTTATTAATTTTTATTTATTAAATTGTCGCTGGCGGTATGGCTATAAGCCTTTATGCCAAGATAAAAAAAAATCAGTTTTAATAATATCTAGATGATGCTAATCTGATTGGCGAGTCGAGTATAATATTCGAATTTTACAGTGGTTAGGCGTATGTGGAAATAACTTCAGTGTCATCCAAGTCTTTTCGAGACTATAATACTTTTGATCTAGAAGTAGCCAATTTCCACAGAATGTTTTCGCGAATATCTTAATAGTTACTTTTGAAAAGTAACCTCTTATGAGCTTGTCTTATCCACCATATTATATTAATAATTTTATAATATGTGTAATTTTCTGCGAGAACTTCTTGGGTTGTCATGGATACACATTATACACAGAGCGACATACGGATTTGAAACTAGATCTGAAACTACGAAATAGGAAGATTAACATAATTTTTAAATTTAAATCTAGCTATTTTGCAAACCACTGAAAAATTATTGAGTGAAAATTCGTAGCAATAGTCTTGTTATGGTTCTACTTAGGTACTCTTATAGTTTTTTTAAATATACGTATTAAGAAAAAAAGTTATGGCCAAAAATAATAGGGAATGGCCACCTTAAGCGGAGAGTTGGTGACATCGAAAGTACCATCATCACGGATTTTAAAAATTCTAGTGAAAATAGACTGTAGAAAACTATGCGAACAAAATGAGCCCGGTATGACGAGGTTTTTCTTGTAGCATTTTTAGTTAAATTAATTATCAATAAAAGACAATTATGTTTTACAGTCTTCGTGGAAATTAATTTTAATTAGAGCATCTTTTAGGAAAATTCATGCTGCGGAAAACGTCTCTCATACCTATTTGAAGGAGGTGTTAGGTAACAAAGTTTTACCGTTATGACGTAGAAACATTTTTTTTTAATTGTTCGTTTTTGTGCGCTCTTTCAGAACATCATGACCAAAAACTGTCGGAAATACCTGTCATACTTAAATAAACACTTTATCTACTGGTTGTACTGAGTGGACTGTCTGAGAGTAGATTTAAAAAAATATATATCATCTCAATGATCTTCATAACAATATTTTCCTAATTATTCAATGAATAGGAGAACTTTTTAAAAGTAAATTTTGCCTCGTAACTGGTATTCACATAAGTTTTTCTTAAAACACATAATTGTAACTGTGGTCATTTTTTTAATATCCATCTGCAGATTGCATTATTTCAACAAAAAAATTGATTACATCCAAGTGGTTGGGAGATATTCAATGCTAATACCGGGTAAGTCACGAATTGCGCTCGCCCCGATATTTCCTAAAATATTTGGAATAGAAAATTGAAATTTGGAGGCCTTACACGACTAAAATGCCATCTTTTCAATAAAAAATCAAGTTTGGTGCACATCCGGTTTGACCGGAAATGCCCACAACTTTATCCATCTTTTCAATAAAAAATCAAGTTTGGTGCACATCCGGTTTGACCGGAAATGCCCACAACTTTATATTTTTAAATGGAACACCCTATATATTTTTACATTTTTGGAATCTAGAGGAAATGTTGAATACAATACATCCGTTTTGGTCACTTTTTGATAAACGTTAAAAATTGTATTAAAAAATCTATTTCTGAATCCAGAGTGCTGTGGTGCCCAAAATATATTTTAGTTTGTGTGCAACGTTACTATAAAAATAAAAAGAGCAATATGATTGCATTACTTAATTCTCTAGAGGCGTTTAAAATTTTTAAATGTCATTTTTACCCACTAACTCGGTTTTTTTTAAATGGGAATTTAATCATTCACCAACATTTTTAAATACCTCATTTTCATACGAATCTAATGGTACCAAAATTTTGAAAATCCGCTCAGAAATATTTGAGATTTCAGCCAAAATACAATACAACCAAGCTTTTAGAAACATGCGGCTAATAGATAATAGATTAGTGGGCTTTGGAAACTAAAATGGCACATTTCTGTGTAAATCTGGTAACCTAATAACATTGGAAAAATCATTGTAGCCATTGAATGTAATAAAACAATATCAGCTGTCAGACAGACTCGTGTAGTAATAGGCAATCTTGAGCTATCAAACATTTAATAATTGTGAGCGCAAGGAACGTTACAATTAAGTTTAGCATAGGTATGTGGAGGTAAACACAATTACATCCACAAGGACATTTGCAATAGAATGCGACATCAGTTCGATTTTCAGAGTTTTATTTAAATGAACATAAATATCGGGCCTATAAATAAATAAAAATCAATTCCGTTTGAACAATTAAACTTAAACTAGGTAACAGTAGATATCTTGACAATTCCCTTGTTGATGTTGTTGGGTGTACCATCACAAATCCTAATACATCAATTTCTTTGTCCTCACTTACAATAAATGTTTGATGGTCATCTTGTTGATTGGGTTCGTTTCTTAATTCTTGTTCCACTCTGGCAAACAAGTGTCTGCTTGGATGACGTCTGTTGGAATATCGTTGCTGATACAGTTCTGCAGCTGCAGTTGAATTTTTGAGACGCTCTCCATATATCAGTAACATATCGACCTTTTCATTTCTACTAAAATTATTCATTTTTTTTAATTTTTACTCAAAGAGATTTCCGCAACGCTTTATTTTGTATCTGTCTGACAGCTGATATTGTTTTATTACATTCAATGGCTACTATGATTTTTCCAATGTTATGACCAGATTTACACAGAAATGTGCCATTTTAGTTTCCAAAGCCCACTAATCTATTATCTATTAGCCGCATGTTTCTAAAAGCTTGGTTGCATTGTACTTTGGCTGAAATCTCAAATATTTCTGAGCGGATTTTCAAAATTTTGGTATCATTAGATTCGTATGAAAATGAGGTATTTAAAAATGTTGGTGAACGATTAAATTCCCATTTAAAAAAACCGTGGGTAAAAATCACATTTAAAAATTTTAAACGCCTCTAGAGAATTAAGTAATGCAATCATATTGCTCTTTTTATTTTTATAGTAACGTAGCACACAAACTAAAATATATTTTGGGCACCACAGCACTCTGGATTCAGAAATAGATTTTTTAATAAAATTTTTAATGTTTATCAAAAAGTGACCAAAATGGATGTATTGTATTCAAAATTTCCTCTAGATTCCAAAAATGTAAAAATATATAGGGTGTTCCATTTAAAAATCGAAAGTTGTGGGCATTTCCGGTCAAAACGGATGTACACCAAACTTGATTTTTTATTGAAAAGATGGCATTTTAGTCGTGTAATAAGGCCTCCAAATTTCAATTTTCTATTCCAAATATTTTAGGAAATATCGGGGCGAGCGCAATTCGTGACTCACCCGGTATAGGAATGAATAGAGCCTAGAAAAAGGCATTGATAAATGTACTGATATACATAGCATTCCATTTAACAAAAAGGCACTTGATCCTGTAGTTTCGTCTTGGCTCGCCCTGTATGTTCGAAAATAATTTCAAGTTATAGACTTTTTTTATCTAGTTTACTTGCAATTTTTTAAAAAATTTCTAACTATCGTAGAACTCGAGACATCGAGGTCCGACACATTATTGCCCTACCCCGTATAAAGTAAAATAACAAAAACCAATCATTCTAGAAATGTTATATCAATAATAAAAATAAATGTCAAGAATAAGAAAAATCAATGCTTTTGCTAACAAAAGGAGAAGTGAAGGTTATACAATTAATAATTGTTAATTTTTGAGAAATAGTATTTACTAATAATCATCAAAGTTAATATCATCACAATCATAATGTCTGTCTCTGATTCTTCACTTTTGTCTTCTTTTTCATTATTACTAATAATTTCTTCGACTTTTAGTAGAGCTGCTTGGCCAACGTATCATAATGGTTCTAATCTAGTTTCTTCATTAAGTTACCATCCAAACTCTGTCGGATCATATAAAATACAGGTTGGTTCACTCGCATTTTGTAACATGTGATAACTACTTTTTCTTAAATCATCAGAATTTAAATTCAGTATTTCAATTTTTGGCACCCCTGGAAACATTTGAGCACCCCCGAAGAAATTCCAACATTACCTGTATGGTACTAGAAATCCGATGAGCACTCCTTATAATTTATTTCTGTCTACAGGCCCAGTACTCTATTCTACGGACTCAAATATTATTATTAATAATGAATACCGGGACTATGTTTTTTCGTCAATATTTAGAAAACCAATGGTTATAATAAAAAATAACAGTATAGGCGGTAGTTAAGTTTGTTCCTGTAGCCAGTCTCAAAAATCAGATTTCGAAGCGCTTGTTTTTCTTTCTTTTTATAGTAACTTTGTGGTTTAGTCATTTAATATTTTAAATGACCGACATAAACAATTATATTTAATTAAAAATCTGAACAAAATCAAGTCATGTGTGAACACATTTTTTAGATCACTTTTTATTTATGTTGTTGCTAAATTAGGTCCCATCTTAAATTTTGTAGTAATGAGACATTTCTAGGACCTATTCTCGACGCTTTGTTTCTGTAGCCACAGAAATGAAAATCGTCCTGATTTACATCTATGCAGAAGAATATTGCTCTCAACAACTTGTATTTGAGAATGCATTAGGTATAATCTTGGCGATGTATGGAGCCGCTAGGTTATAAAATTCAATTGAGTCATTGATAATTTAGTTTTGCGAAATCGACTAGCTTCAATATAGATGTAAAATTCTTTTCCACCCAAAACTGGCGCAGTTCAACAACATCTGTACCGAGTATTTACCAGGTCTGAACCTGTCTGGGAAAATATACAGTAACGATTTTTTAGAGCCGTCACGACATTGTCGCCACCTGCGTCTGACAGACAAAACACAATGGAGCATTAGAAGTAAAATTTTAACTAACAATAAATTCAATAAAATTATATTGCACAAAACCTTGCGGTGCAAATTGCGGATTCAAAAAAATCGGATTGTTTTGCTCCATTATTTGTGGCAATTGTCATGGACAATCATGCCACGTTTGAAGTTTCTGTCGTTGATTTTTCCGATTATTACACTGAGGATGATGAGAACAATTCCATTGATCAGTTGGTAGCAAATATAAGTTAAGATGATAAATATGGTGATGAAATACTCAAAGACGAAATACAGATATAAGACGTTGGTAAAGACGAAGACGATGCGTAATTTTTTAACACTAAACATGAATTAGGCCTACTGGGAAAACCATGTAAAAAACAACGCGCCTTGTATTTCTCGAAGGTGATGAAAAGGCATGAAAAATCTTCTTTTGTTGCTATCATTGTTAATAACCTATGAACCCGGAAGAAAAGCAGGGGGACTAATGGTACTCTAACAGAATTCTATTTTTTATAACGATGATCCGTGAAGTCCAGTGTCCACAGATACTCTTTGGATTTAGTTAATGTGTAGTCACACATTGTATGGGGGTCTCTAGGATGTCCATGCTAATTCTTTTTTTTCTTTCATTATTTCAAATGACTTCATATATTTCACTAATTAATTTTACAATAAAAAAATTAAACAGTAATTTAAGAACGCTCATTATGTTTACATTGGCAATTACATTGCTGTATAATTAGTTAATTATGTATAGTTGTAAAACGATTTTCCTATCTTCAGGTTATGACCTCTAATCGTGTTTCTAACAAGAATCGGAAATTTAGATTTAGTGGGTTTTTACGCAACTAAAAAATATAAATAAATGATGGGGAACGAGGGGGAAAAGATTAAAGTCCATAAAAAGAGAGATCGTGATTTGTAGTCTGGTTGCATGCAGGGAACTATACTTGTCTATTAAATTTTAGTAGGTAGGGAATAATTATTATAATATATAACTTTTTTGATAGGTAAGGATCACTTTAATTTTTCTAAATGCCTTATCAGTACAATAAAAATAAAAGAACTTGAAATGGGAAATAACATTTAATGAAGTATTTGACCTTCAGCCCTCATTAGTATATTTTATCAGTATATTTATAGATTTTGGTACATACAGGGTGTTCCCAGATGGGGTTATTTATGCCACAATTGGACTTAAATTTTAATTTTTTGACTAAAACTCACTCATAAAAAATTTTGGTTGTTAAGAAAGTAAAGTTTGTATTGACATTTTTTATGTAGGGCGCTTAAAAATTTCAAAAATATGAATTTTACCTGAGAGCAAACTACCTTTATATTCATATTTAATGAAAATTGCATTAGAAAAAGTTGCTTACGATTATTTTCTTAGTTTTGATAAAATTTCAGAAAATTTTAATTTTTTTAAAATAAACATATCTAAATGTTTAAATAAACAATTATTTTAATTAACAACTGAATGTTTCAATCAACAAAGTTTTTATTCAACCTCTGTATAAAAAAAGTAAATTTCGTTAGGTAATACATTTTTTATTTTTCTTTAATAAAAAATTACTGTCAAAAGATTAAAATTTAGGTCCATTTGTGGCATAGGGGCCGTCCACGCTAAGTCACACTTTCAGCGACGACCTCCCTGACATATATTACGTCACAAAAGCTAGCCCACCCCCTTGTAAACGATTTCTTGTGACTAGAAATAGCATATTTACAGGCTTTTAAGTAGTTGAGAATGACTTTCTATCGTAATGAAAAAATTTTAAAAACTGCCAAGTTAAGAAAAAAATGAAATAAAATTGATGAACGTCACGTTTCCTTAGACCCCCCCACCTCCCCCTTGTCATATCTCGTGACGCTAAGCATACCCCTCCCTCCCCCTCATTTTCGAACGTATTTTATGAACGGCCCCATAGGTAACCTTAATCGGAGACACCCTGTATACATTTAAATAATTTAAATCTCTTTTTTGCACAATTTTGTTTTATTACTTAGCGCTTTGGGGCTATTCTACATATATTTTTTATTTTAAATTACGAAATTTCATACGAAAATATGGCACTGACTTTTATGTTTGAGTACTTTTATTATTTTTTATCATAATATTGTAGTGCATTATTACTTATCCTGTAACAGGGCGTTTGCCCGCAGGATATTTTATCGCAATAAATAAATAAAAAAACAAATAAATAAATAAATTTCTGCTTCCAAAAAATTTCCAGTGTCACGATGATGATTCGAACCTAGTCCTGTGTAAAGGCCAACTGCGCTCGCCTCTCGAGAAATACATTAAACATTAAATGGTTCTGTCACCTAGTAAAGAAGTGACGACGTACAGGGAACCAACGAAGGCCATAAAATTTAATTGGCGTTCCGCCAGTACGACTTATCTTACAGTGGTGTCGCTCTGGATAGTTTTGTATATTATGTATACGATTGTTAATCACTTATTAAAAGAGTGAAAACGAAATGGAAGGTGAAATGTTGCCAAGTTTAAGTAAATAAGATATTACGGGTGGAAAAATTATCTGTCGTAAATTGCAATAGAATTAGAAAAAAATGCAATATTTCTTTTTTGAATTTTTAGAGAAATTTAATAGTCTAGTCAACAAGTGCCATTGGTGAATACGATTCGATTCGGAATGATATCTACAAACTTTTTAGGAAATTTGACGTTGAGCCGGTAAAAAATACAAAAATTATAAACAATTTAGTAAAAAAAAAGAGGGGGTTTGGTTTTTTGCAAATATCTCAGAAAATGTTAAAGATATCCGAAATAAAAAAAAAGATCCTTAAGGTGGCCATTCCCTAGAAAGAGACATTCGATAGGGAAATATTTACTATTTTTAGCTATAACTCTTTTTTCTTAGTACGTATATTTAAAAAAACTATAAGAGTACCTAAGTAGAACCATAACAAGACTATTAGTATGGATTTTCACTCAATAATTTTAGTGGTTTGCAAAATAGCTCGATTTAAATTTAAACATTATGTTAATCTTCCTATTTCGTAGTTTTAAATCGAGCTATTTTGCAAACCACTGAAATTATCGAGTGGAAATTCATAGTAATAGTCTTGTTATAGTTCTACTTAGGTACTCTTATATTTATTTTTAAATATAGGTACTAAGAAAAAAGAGTTATGGGCAAAAATAATAAATATTTCCCTATCGGATGTCTCATTCTAGGGAACGGCCACCTTAAAGAGCAGGAAATTTCGTAAAAAAACTCCCGGAACCCTATCACCAATATTTATAATTTTAATTCACAGGTGAAAAGAGGGCTAAAAACGGGTGATGTGACTTTCGCGCGCGCCGATCGATTCGGACAATTTAACAACAAAAATTACTTAAAGTCATTAAATATGAATATTAAGAAATAAAAAAATTCACATACTTCTTGGTTACGTGAATAAACGAAAATCCAATGGAATAAAAATTTTCCCGTAATTTTTTTATAAGATATGCTTTTGTTAATTCACTTATTTTTACAAGTTTTTAATTAATATAAAAACCTGATAATTGTCAAACTAAAAGTCTCAGATTTTTTTCACTTGGAGCTATTCTTGAAAGGCGTTAGAAAAGATCCCCGTTGGAAAAATTCAACAATTTAGATTTTCCTCTTTGTTCTTAACAATCGAAAGCCTTAAAAAATAAAAAACGTAAATAAAGCAATGAAAAAATTTGTTTTTCAAATACTCCGATTAGTTCCTTTTCTTATTATTGAAAGCTACATAAAAATTATTTTGTATCATTTTTTACTCCTATTGTTTAAATAATTATTATCAACAAATGCATTGTTTATAAGATAATACAATTTTTTTTTTGATTCTAATCATCAATAAATTGATTTTTAGGAAAAAAATCGTTTCCAAAAAAATGTATTGCTTCAAATCGCAGTTGTTAATTAACAATTTTCTTTTGTTGCTAAATATTAACATTAAAGAACCATTTTTTTAATCATCATTTCTATTGCTCTTCCATATTCTGAAAAAAAATGTTTTTGTTTATATTTAATTTGTTTATTTAATGAACAATTTGTTATAAACAAATTAATTTTCGCTTTATAATTGCTAATGTTACAAGAAATAATAAAAACAACCATGTGTCTTTTTTTGAACTGCTAACTCAATTATTTATTAACTTTTTTAAATTATTTATAAAAATATCTCAAAAAAAATTTTTCGGTTACAAGCTCAATTTGTTTACTGTTTAATGGAGGATAAAAAAGACTGAAAGTCGTTGTCCTGTCTCCAATACTTTATAAGTTATTCTAATGACAATGAGAAAAAATTGAAAAAAAGTGACAAACATAAAAACAAAAAATGCTTAAAATTATGTAAAAAATAGAGAAAAATTTTTTCACATAACATACGACACGTGGTGGTTTTTATTATTTTTTGTAGCATTAGAAAAAATTATAACGCGAAACTTAATTTGTTTATAACAAATTGATTATCAATAAACAGATAAAATTAAAACAAAACATTTTTATTTTTTCCCAATATGGAAGAGCAATAGAAATGATGGTTTTTAAAAAAATGGTTCCTTAATATTAATATTTAGCAACATAAAAAAATTGTTAATTAACAAATGCGCGCACGGTGTAGGAGACCGGCGCAACGGTTAATTTGTGATATTTCAAATAATCGAATAAACCCATCCGTTTCCGTTGGAGTACCTTTCATAAAGTTTCTCGTCTATTAATACATTGCTGTAGTTATTATTATGCCATAAGTCCATATAACTGCTGTAATGGCACACATGGTGTCTTAGACCGAGTGCGACCACTATATAGTGACATAAAATTTCTGTCATTTGTTTTGGGTTATTCATTGAAACATATACATATATTTCGGTAAGTATTTACCTTCTATTTCCCTAACTTTATATAAATATTGACTTTAACAAAGAGCAAGAAAGGATATTGAGGCTGTTCGAAGAAGTACCCATCAGTGGAGAAGAATGATGACGAAGAAGAAACGGGGAGGAAGACAATATGTATGAAAGGTCAGAAGATAGCGATACAGAACAGGAATTTGATGAAAATGAAGGTGGGGAAATTAATGGAAGTGCACCATATTTTATGGGAAGAGATAAAAAAACGAAATGGAGCAAACATTGTCCACCCAAAAATGTAAGAACAAGGAAAGAAAATTATAAATATTTTTATGATTTTTATAACCTGCATACTTTTTTTTGGAAGGAACCCAAAGACTTTTATGTACAAAAATAGATTCCCTTATGTTTCTAGAAGACAAGTTTACTTTAACAAAAGTTTTATGAGAATTTTTATTTCTGTTATTTAAGTATATATAGGGTGAGCCAGTATTTTGTTAATTTTTTTTGTACATTGAAAAATTAAGGTTTACTTAAATAAATATTTCGAAAATACTTAACATGTATTAATTACATATATACAGCTTCGAGATCCCTTCAAAATTATTTCTGAACTTTTACTTTTAAACGTATTTTTTTAAGCCGGTGTCTGAGACCGTGTGCGACCACTAAAGTAAAAAAAAATCGCGCGACCACTGAAAGGTTAAGCAATAAAATAATTTTTTTAAGAAACGATTTTTTAATTAAAAATCAATATATTTATTGATGATTAGAATAAAAAAAATCGATTATCTTATAAACAATGCATTTGTTTATAACAATTATTTTAACAATAGGAGTAAAAAATTATAAAAAATCATTTTTATGCAGCTTTCAATAATAAGAAAACGAATTAATCGGAGTATTTAAAAAAAAAATGTTTTCATTGCTTTATTTACGTTTTCCATTTTCAATGCCTTCGATTGTTAATAACAAAGTGAAAAATGAAAATTTTTGAATTTTTCCAACGAGGATCTTTTCTAAAGCCTTTCAAGAATAGCTCCAAGAAGTGAAAAAGATCTGAGGTTCTTAGTTTGACAATTATCAGGGTTTATATGTTAATTTAAAACTTGTAAAAATAAGTTAATTAACAAAAGCATAAGTATCTGATAAAAAAAATTACGGGAAACATTTTTTCTCAATGGATTTTCGTTTAATTAAGTATCCGAAAGGTATGTGATTTTTTTTATTTTTAATGTTCATATTTAATGGGTTTAAATAAAATCACCCGTTTTTAGCCCTATTTCCACCTCTAAATTAAAATTATAAATATTGGTGGTAGAGTTCCGGGAGATAGGACTTTTATTTACGAAATTTCCTGCTCTTTAAGGATCTTTTATTTGATTTCGGATATCTTTAATAATTTCCGAGATATTTGCAAGAAACCAACCCCCTTTTTTTTTTTACTAAATTGTTTACAACTTTTGTAATTTTTACCGGCTCAACTTCAAATTTCCTAAAAAGTTTCTAGATGTCATTTCGAATCGAATGAGCCCTAAATCATAATTTTCGGTACAGGCTACGAGGTATTCACCAAAATGGCACTTGTTGACTAGACTATAAGACATGGATTTTATTTATTAAAACAATGCTTAACAGAACCTCCTTTTTAGCTAATTCTCTCAAGAAACTCTCATAGATTCACTACATGTCATCGTCAGCCTCAAATGATGTTACGCAAGTAACATTTGTGACGAACTTCAGAGCACGTCCACAATTGTGACGTCAAATAGGCGGCCGGTTATCTATTTTTCGTTTAATTACATTTATTAAGAGTAACAGGTTTTTAAAATCTTTACAATTTGCTTAATATGCTTAAAAATAGTTTTTTAATATTCGTGGCATGATGAAATGGATTTTTAAACTACGGTGATTTACTTAATCACCGCATGATTTTTTCCTGATATTTTTAACGCACTTTTGACGAAGTCGAGGATAATTATTAATACCTAAATGTTAGAATTTCGGTCTTACCAATATCGTTAATATTTAAATGATAAAATTTGTTGTAATTTCTTGAGTTATCGTCAGACGTTTTATTTTGTATAAGAATAGAATGCGGTTTTAAAAATTTAAATAATGTTAATTACAAATTAGTACAATCAGGAAAACACACATACAGTGTGACCCATTTTGAATGGAAACACCCCTGTAAAAAATGTGTCTACTATCTGATTCTAACGGGGCTTTTTTTAAAAGATAGGCCATCGAAAGCTTTACTTTATGACAAAAATTTAGAGATAAATTTCAATTTTCATGATTTTCTTTCAATGTTATAAATGAACAAATTTGATTAGCGATTTTTTTATAAAATCTAACTATACCACTGGATTCAGAAACATCTCAAATCCAAAATTTCGTAAAACAATATTAAATAATGACAAATTTATGACAAAATTAATGTAGGTAATATTTTATAATAACTTTTACATGAATTTTTTTTAAAATCAAGGTAGTCCATGAAAAATAAACAATAGAAAGATAAATTAAGTGGATGGTTTTAATAAATATTGTTTTTTTATTGAGTAATGACAGATAATAATAGGGTGCCATGGAAAACAAATTTTAAAGTCAGACGTCAAATCTTTAATGCTCATATACTCAGAGTATATTGTTGTTGAAATTATAAAATTGATCAATAATATTATCAAGTATTAGTTGATTAGTTTGAAGTTAAAATTATGGATACTCCAAATGTAGTAGAAAAAATTGAACTTGTGCGCCTTAGAGGAGATAATGACAGAACTTTGGGAGAGGTATGTGAGATATTTAATAATAGGCACCCGAATAGGCCCAACATCACTAAAATTAACGTTTCTAAAATAAACAAAATTTTTAATGAGTGTGGCGCTGTGACGAGGCGTATTATAAGAACGGATAACGCACAAAGAAGACCCAGGTACGAGCAGACCGTTTTAAATTATTTTAACAATAATCCAAATGCCAGTGTAAGAGTAGCTAGCTTAGATTTGAATTTACCTAGAGAAAATATTCGCCGATGCCTTAAAAAGAATAAAGTAAAACTATTCAAACTCAAGTTTTTACATACGTTGGAACCTGGTGATGATGAAACAAAGCTGGAATTTTGCTTGTGGGCTCAAGGAGAGTATCTTAATAACAGAAATTTTTTGAAAACTACTTTATTTTTTTACTACAAAAGCGGTGGTATCGTCACAGAATTGTAGGTTTTCGGCTACAGAAAACCCAGAGTGGGTCGTTAATTGTAAAGACAATATTCCCAAAAAGTTTGGTGTGGGCTACTCAATGAAACAATCATTGGTCCTTTCTTTATTGAAGGTACAGCATGCAGTTTTTACAGTTCCTAAGAAGCGAATTTTGAAACATGCTACTTGAACTTTCAATACAAGAAAGACTAAATCTACACTTTTAATTAGATGGCAGCCCTGTCCATAATGCCAGAGTGGTTACCAGATGGCTTAATGCTAACTTTCCTAATCGATGGATAGGTCGAGGTAGCCCGTTCATTGGATGGCCACCCCGATCCCCGGACTTAACACCGAAGAACTTCTTTTCATGGGGTTTAATAAAATCTAAAGTGTACAGATCACACTCGAGTAATAGAGAATATTAATAAATATTAAAATACGATTTGACAAGTGCATCGAAATAAACGCCATGTAGAGGCTACAAAAATTTAAGAGGAATTGTATTATCGTGTTTTAATTTTGGTGTAATGTTGTAATGTGTTATTTTGTTTATTAAATATCTAATTATTATTACTTTCAATTGTTCATACATGTTTTTAAGTCAAGTATGATTAAGTTTGTTTAAAAGATAATATTTAATAAAACTATCCACTTAATTTATCTTTCTATTGTTTATTTTTCATGGGCTACTTCGATTTTTAGAAAAAATGATGTAAAAGTTATTATAAAATATTACTTACATTAATTTTGTCATAAATCTGTCATTATTTAATATTTTTTCACATAATTTTGGATTTACCCATTTTAGATGTTTCTGAATCAAGTGGTATTGTTAGATTTTATTTAAAAAATCGCTAATCAAATTTGACCATTTTTGACTTTGAAAAAAAATCATAGTAGGTCTTGAAAATTGAAATGTATCTCAAAATTTTTGTCATAAAGTCAAGCTTTCGATGGCCTATCTTTTATAAAAAGCCCCGTTAAAATCAAATAATTAACACGTTTTTTTACAGGGGGTTTCCATTCAAAATGGGTTACACTGTATTTTAATAAATAATGAATTTTTTTCAAATAACAAATCTCAAAGAAAATCCTTAATAGGAATAATTAAACATAATTAAATTGCTAAAGTTTCCCATGACTGATTTAGTTTTTTTCAAATACTTAACTGTATTTCCAAGAACAGTAATTACATATTAAGCACGCGAAATCGCTTATCACATGGCGGTACAGGCCCTATTGATACGTTTTATTAAATTTCTGTACAGATCTTCTATTACTGCATGTCCTTTTCACACTTACGACTTTATATTGCCCTCTAGGGGCTGAGGTTGATAGTTCATGAGTAGTAGCCGGAATTGAGGTACTAGTGTAGGATGACTTGTAGACTGCACTAAACTTGTAGAATATGGTTCAAGACTTTACTAGAAGTGTATGGAAATTTGCTGGAATACTTCTAGATGCATTTTGAAGGATATATAAGGCGAGATTCACGGCGGGAAGGGAAATTTGTTTAGATAAATCGGATGTGATATAACATGAATAGTAGAGTGAAAATATCAAGTAATAAATATTGTAAAAGGTTATTTTAGTCAGTAAACGTGTATTTTAGTTAATGAAAGTAAGTTGTTCAATAAAGTGTGTTTGTGTTTATCTCGCGTTATAATTCTTGAACCCACGGATTTTAAAAGGCGGTTTCCTAAGGGATGGAAGTTCGTGACAATATGTAATATTAAATATCAAATCAGTAAACAGAGTTTCATCAATCAGGTTGGCGTCAGTGGGAGATTAAAACTAAAGAAAGTAATAAATATTAGCCTTTTGCATAAAATATAAAAAACACTAACCTAATTTTTATGTCGTTACTCAAAATCAGGCCCTGTGTATACCTAAACTATTGACTATAACTTGATGAGCCGTGACCTTACTAAACAATACAGCGGACTACTTCGTCGCTATTAACATATTTTTTCATTTTACTAAAATTTTAAGAGCACCCAATTCAATATTTATTATGAATTGTAATGAATTAACCAAAAGTTATTAATATATCACTTCTATGACTTCTCTTAAAGGCAAACTAGGCATCATTAAACTTTTCAATTCAATTATATGTTTGCGATGGGCCATGTGCCCCTTGATCTAGTTATAATTAGAGATTTCGTTTGTCCAACATACTTCGTATTATAATTCTTACAACTGATTTCATAAATTCAGGACCTTTCGTTTAATTAGCGCTAAACAAGTATTAGGACGTCATTAAGGAACATACTGTATAACTTGCCGTTTTAGCCCGAAAATATTCTTTGATTTGATTTCCCTTTTAACATAAGTTTAACTTGAAAATGAGCCTAGTACGAAGTCGATAACTATTTTTGTTCCCCCTCCACAGAGGCAAGAGCGTTATTAGCTCTAACTTAAGAAGAAAAAAAAGTTCATCCATGTGTAAAAAAATATTTAAATATAATCTTTTTTTCGTGCAAGACACGCGATTTGAAGAAAATGCAAAATCGTTTTTCTGGTGTAGCTTCGCAGTTTTTTTTTCAAAAATCAAAAACCGTTTAACCTATGGAAGTTGATGGGAATATATATACAGTGAGCAAAGACCCATCAATTTGTCGAGCTTCTGGACTAAGTTACGTAGCTTCGAAAATTTTTACCGGCTCCCTCTCTCCTTCCCTCCCTAATTCCCCCACCAACTTCCTACCTTGACCAGAATTAAGCTATACATTTTCCCTACATACACCAGGACTCTATCATCCCTCTTTCCTGGATATATCAACTGTTTAACACTTGAAGCCACCGGCACGAAAACTTGATTCGAGAATTCTTTAATTGCCCATAACTCGAGATCTAATTAACATTTTTGGACAAATGTCGCCTCAGATTACATATTTTCAAATTTTCTTTAATTTCTTTTTTCATACAAACATTGTTTTCCGAGTTATCGTCGAAAAAGTAGTTTTTGCAAACTTTGTGTTCTACTACTGTATATATATTGTCCCAATGGAGACGTTCCAACTAGCTTTGCAATCAGTGCTGCTACGTTAGGTTTGTAAATTACTAAATTACGAGTTACTGCTTTTGGTTTTATTTGATCAAACCCTGTATACCTATATAAAACAATTATGCATAATTATACACCCAATTAAGAGATACTACTGCAAGGCCACTACAATAACAGCCATGTATGATAATATTTACTAAAATATAGAAAAAAAAACATATAAATTATATTATTATAAATACAATTAAACACGTTTTTTATCTTTTTTGAAGATGTGTTACCGTTTTAATAAAAAGGGGATTTTCGTGGTTTTAAATAACTAATTATTTATACATACAAATGAATATATTAGAATTTTATAAATACCAAATTCATAAATCTTTCTTTCGTGGATACTTTTTTATTATTTTATGTTATTTAAATTTCTGCAAATTATTACACAGTGTTGTGGTCAAAATTCGATTCTTATCTAAACGTTTTTAAAAGCCGCGCAACAGTGGAAACAAAATAATAAAGACATTCTAGTTCACTGGGGGCGAATTTTAGAGGTAAGTGCTTGAGGCGAGGCTTGAGGTATACATTAGGTTTTTTTCACATCGTGTAGTGTTGCTCTAAAGGATGAAAAAGAAACTTGTACTGAAGTCATAGACTAATTTTATTCACATATATTCCACTGTTGTACTAGCCGAAAGCTTCCTCTTCTTCACTGCTGTCGCTTGTGACCTGTGAATCGTCTCCGTCATCGTCATTTTCCGAGACAGAATCAGAACATGTGGAAATATTTTCCGAAGGTCCCGCTGGCGGCTCTTTTAATCATTTAACAACCTCTGGAGAAAGCTTCAAATATTTTTTCTTAGGAAGCTTTCGTAAAGAGATGATTGGCGGATCTGAAGAAATCAGAAATCTATCCAGCAAATCTTGAATCTTAGTTAGTAGAAGCTATTCTAATTTTTCTGCTGCGGTGCACCCGACATATTTTTAAATATTTATTTTTCACGACTTCTATAGCATTTGTCAAGCCTTGAAAAAAGTTTGCCCCAAAGGCGACTTACAGATATTGTTATTCGACTTATTTCATGTTTCTAAGAAAACATGATTTTCAACTTTTTCATATATTTTTACGGCGTTACAGAAAACACATTTTTAACATTTCTTAAATTCCTCCGTATATAGGGTGTTTCACGAGGAAACGGACATGCTTTAATGGAAATAAATTCCAGTAAATAATGCAATATGAGGCTTTAGAAAATATAGATGAATGATACTTGATGATTGGCGATTAAAACATAATAATTATTATTGAAAAAAAAGTAAATGTCCAATTTAATAGTGGAAGCATTTTTTGCGCGTATCGATATTTTCTAAAGTCTCCTATTGAATTATTTAGTGGAATTTATTTCTAATGTGGCAAAAGTGTGACAAAAAAATTATCATTTATTTTGTTTCGTTTTATATGTACTTTTCGAATTTAATATTGAAATTAAAAAAAACATATACAGGGTATTGTTTTCTTGAAGACCAACAAAAACATATTTTTTCGAGTCCGGACCTGGATTTTTTAATGTGTGATCCAAGTTCAAGATTATTAGTGTATTATATGTGCCAAATATGAATTTAATATTCCATTGCTTTACAAAATAACAACCAAAAGAAATTATGGCAAAAATACATACAACGGTGGCCCAACTTTTCCATGGGTGAATGGGTGATTATGAATGATTACTTTTGGTGTACTCTATCTGCCATTATAGTCTGTTCACCGAGCTCTGAGTTCACCAGAGCCCTTCATACGTAAAGCTATTAAGAATACACAAGGAGTTTCCTGATCGATTTTAGAACGATTCATTATTAATGACCATTTATGAGTTATAATAATTCAAATTTTCGAACAAATGTAAATACACTATTATGCGAATTACATACAACTGAAGTCGAGAAATCCGTTGGCAATTTCCTGAAAAATGCAACCAATGAGGATGGAACACGTCGCGATCACGAGGCAATCACGCATATTTGTTGGTCTCAGCCTTCCGTGAATATGGTTTAGAACAGCATGTCCATTACCTCGTGAAACACTCTGTATATTAAACTAAGTTCAGTTATTGTAGAATTACTATTTTTTTGCAAATAGAGAGTTCTTATTTGAGTTAAAATTGAGAACTAACTGTGATATAGTATGCAGGTCGCGAGTGTTTCAATTAAAGCAAATTTCGTTAACTCCATGATTTGGACAGCAGGAATTTTTCACCTGCCTATCTTGTCCCGTAAATGTTGAATTGCATTCAAGTCCAGGGCGTATACAAACCAAATCATTATCGTATTTCGACTTTCGAAAGTCTCTTTTGCGAGTGGTATGCGGGCGAACAATGTCTTGAATTAAGGGAAAATTTTCTAGTACTCGACGACGTCTCTGGGTCTTTCCTTGTATATGACTTCGAATCAACTTATTTGAGTCTTCTTCTAACTGTAGTTCACTTATTCTGGTTCCACGAACTTCTTATAAATCAGCCGTGGTTGGATGTGTGTCCGGTGTTATAGAACGTGCAAGCCCTGCCATACATGAACTCTTTGGTGTTATGATGAAAAGCAATTTATCATTTAATCGAGTAATTAGATAATTATCAGCATGTGTGCGCGTGCTATCGTGATTGCAAACACACACTTTGAGATACAGCACTGTTTACTGCTTACATTAACGTCATTATACATAATATGCATATTTATTACAAAACGATAAAACTCCACATTATAGATATTAGATATTATTTTCTCACCATTTGTGTACCAAGAGTAATAAATCAGTAGCTATGTTTATTTTTACTTTGATGAATTATTAATAATTTTGTACAATAACACAGTAATCAGTCAATGTCATAATCATTAAAAATCGAGAACTTAGAAACTGGTTTTTATGAGAAGACACAGCAAATATTGCTTATTTACTTTTATTCACATTGCTTGCCAAATGCATTTCTTTCACTTTTATTATTACATGACAACAATATATCTTCTATTATTTCTTATGCAAAATGTATTTGTTCTATCTAAAAAGGAGAAACAATAAGTGCTGTCAGCAGAGTAAATCTAGAATATATAAGAAAGCGTCTTATAGTAATTTTTGTGATGAAACTTAGAAGACAACAAAAAGTCCAAGTCCGAGTCCAAGAATGCCTTTGTTTAAGAAAATATCCAGGAATGTGTTTTTTGAAATTTTTATTAATAGACTAGGTGGTATCGGTACATGATATTTTCAGTATTATTAATTATAAAAAGTTTAAAAATTGACAATTTCTCTTTTTTTGACGCTTTAAAAGAATAATAGAAAAATCTTTTCTATTGCAATACATAATTTTACTTCCACAGCCAGGTAGTAGCGGAGTGGAAATGTAGTAGTCGTAAAAAAAACATTTTTTTTTTGTTGAAGTAGGTTTAAAATCTCACGAAACGTTGGGATCTCAAATTTGAGTGAAAAAAAAAAACAAAATTGTGACTGTCTGTCTGTAACTTTTTTTTGTGTGCACGTCTTCTCTAGAACGGGGGTATCACCAGGAGTATATATCGGAGTTTTGAACTTCCAAAGCCTATTGCGTTTTTTTTTTATTAACAATTTTGTTTTTCGAACATCGTTTTTTTTTTAGGTAAAAAGGTGAATATCTCCGGTTCTAAAGGTTCGATCGGGACAAACTAAAAACCAAAAACCATCGCAATTAAAATTTCAACAAATCTGCTTTGGTTTTGGGTCATTTAAGTACGTACATAACGTACAAAATGGAAGAAACTGGCTAAAATGCATTTTTTTTTCATTTTAACGTCCCGGGACGTCAAGAGTTCCGATCGGCTTCAAACTTTCAGAAAATATAGCTTTTGTTGGAAACAAAACATCCTGAAATTTTGGTGCCCAAATATTGAACTTTGTGGACGCAAATTAATTTGTTATCTGAAATTTGAATTGCCCGCTATTTTGTGTCATTGAGTCCAAAATGGATAATATTTTTTTCAAAATGTAGTTTTGGACACCAGCTTTCCGATGCCACTAAAAAAATTATTATTTTAAAGTCATTTTGGCCACTTTTTAGTCATTTATTTAAAATTTTTTGAAAATTTTTGTCAAAAAAGAAAGAGAATTGCGAGAACTTTAATTTAAAAAAAAGTGAATTTTCGTCCATCTCAACTTGAGATATTTATCTTTAAGTATTTTGTAAAAAGATAAATAGCAGTAAATACACACACAAAGAAACAGAGCTGTCCCTGAACAAAACAAATATTTGACGTCAGTCAAGAAAAATAAGGTTATAATTTTATAAAGAGAAGTTAGCAGAATATCAAATTCCCCCAAATACATAAGTCAACTACCAACTTAAGTAAGCCGGAAACAATTGAGTGCGGTGCAACAAAACGAGAGGTAATCAGGCTAATTAACAACAATGAAATGTAAATGCTTGAAAATTAGTTAATAGAAAAGTAGTTAGTAGAAAATGTTTTTTTGGGCGTCTCATATAAAGTAAATATATTTCAAAATATTGGCCAAAAATAGGTATTTGTTAATTACCAATTTGCCAAAATGCTAAAAGTTAAATATCTCGAGTTCAGATGTACGATAATTAACTTTTTTTTAAAGGTCTCACAATTCTATTTTCAAAAATGTTTTAAAAATGGCCGAGAAAATCTATTTGTTGTCATTTGGTTTATAAATAAACGCCAAAATGACTTTTAATGTCATCGGAAAAAAAACATCCACTTTGGGCTTAATGGTACAAAATGGCGGGCAATTCAAATTTCAGATAGCAAACTTTCGGAATAGGTGAAATTTTAATTTAAACTTAGACTTTACATGGCTATAAAAAAAAACTCGGAGCAACCGGGATCTTCCAACTCCCTCAAAAATTCTCTAGTCTATCCTCTTACTAGTGATGTGCCACATGTCATAAAATTTTTTTAACAACTTCGTGAATTCGCTTAATGAATCGGGTCACATAAGGCTAATATTCAAAATTTCGAATAAAAAATTATATTTGCTTAAATTAATCATGGCAAACAGGTAAAATCTGTTATCTCACTCTTGCGAAGTAAAATCTATCTTCTATTTCTTTCTGTTCATTGGTTTTCTTGAAATAAAGAAACAGTTACATTTTTATCATTTATTAAAAAAATTTAAAAATCTTGCTCAAAGTGTTGGTGCCTGCGAATGCAGGCCCGACATCTGCTTCGTATTTCGACAGTTGTTGTATGAAGTCGTATTTCCTCCCTAATTGTACCGAAAGCCGTTTCTATGCGTTGGACAAGAGGACAAGTTCCTCCCTAGTCGCAACCTCCGTCGCGTACACGAGCTCTTTGGCACGACCTCGGACATAAAATCCAACGGAGTTAGGACTGGGGAACGTGGAGGCCATTGAATGGGGCCATCCCGCCCAATCTACGCATACGCCTATAGTTTTTCAAAATGACGGCTGTCCCGCGCACTGGCGATTGATTGTAAGACAATATCTAGACAATGTGTTCCCAAATGCGTGGATTGGGCGGGATGGCCCTATTCAATGGCCTCCACGTTCCCCAGACCTAACTCCGTTGGATTTTTGTGTCTGTGGACGTGCCAAAGAGCTCGTGTACACGACGGAGGTTGCGACTAGGGAGGAACTTGTCCCCTTGTCCAACGCATAGAAACGTCTTTCGGTACAATTAGGGAGGAAATACGACTTCATACAACAACTGTCGAAATACGAAGCAGATGTCGGGCCTGCATTCGCAACAGAGACCAATACTTTGAGCAAGATTTTTAAATTTTTTTTACTAAATGATAAAAATGTAACTGTTTCTTTATTTCAAGAAAACTAATGAACAGAAAGAGATAGAAGATAGATTTTACTTCGCAAGAGTGAAACAACAGATTTTACCTGTTTGCCATGCATAATTTAAGCAAATATAATTTTTTATTCGAAATTTTGAATATTAGCCTTATGTGACCCGATTCATTAATTTAGCGAATTCACGAAGTTAATAGAGATATATTGCAACTTCGGTTTACCGATTCTTTAATAAAAGTTTCCTTTAATTTGACATGTACGCATGCGCATTGAAAATATCATTAAGCATTTTCTTTTAATAAAATACGGGCATCCCGTATTTAACTTAAATACGGGCAAGGCTTTCCTTTATTAAAAGCACCTTAATTTTGACACATTTAGGAACTTTTTGTCGAAACTTGCATCAGACGAAAATTCCCTAAGGAAATTGTTACTTTTGTTGGCGATAATGGCACAAGAAAAAGATAAAAAACGTGTGAGATTCAAATATGAGGAAGACGTAATTTCGCAATCGTATTATATCCCATCTTTGAAAACGAAAATTAACTTCTATTTCATCGTCAGTCATATTATTCAAATCGAAGTTCACGGGGTCTACAGCGTTAATTTGTTCATTACCGATATAAATATCAATTATGTAGAAGTAACATTTCAATTTTTTCATCATTAACACCAGCTAGGAGCTACTTCTAATTGTTCTTCCATATTCATTTTAAACTCGAACAAATAATAATACCGGCAATGCCCAATTTGGATTTTTTAGGTTAGGGAAAATTGTCAAAATAAAGTATCAACATAAGGTATGAGGAGGACACCGTTGCAATAACTCACTTTAAAAATGGATGATAAATTGGAATACAGGATACTTTATTTAAAGTTTCTGTTAATAAAGTCAGAGCCCTTTTTTGTTTTGCAATAACTCTCTATTAAAAGATTTTTATAACATGTGGCACACCATTAGCAAGAGGATAGACTAGAGAATTTTTGAGGGAGTTGGAAGATCCCGGTTGCTCTGATTTTTTTTATAGCCGTCTAAAGTCTAAGTTCAAATTTAAATTTTACTTATTCCGAAAGTTTGCGAGTGAATAAAAAAACAACTAGATGACTAATGCCAGTAATTTTTGATTTAAAAGAACCCAATAATTGTTAATAAATTAAACACTGCTTTTAGATGAATCAATCAATATATTATAAATACTCTACATATGTTTCGGCTTATTAGGCCTTTATCAAGAGTATTACATAGTGAATACTATGTAATACTCTTGATAAAGGCCTAATAAGCCGAAACATATGTAGAGTATTTATAATATATTGATTGATTCATCTAAAAGCAGTGTTTAATTTATTAACAATTATTTTCAAGATGTTTCACAAGGAACCTACCACAAGTTCAGTTCAGTGTATTAAAAGAACCCTTCAACAATACACATCAAAATAAAATTGAAATTCGCGGTCTACGCCTAATACTTTTTTATAATTTGAATTTAAATGTAGAATTTGGGATTTTTTTCATTAAAAAGATAAAATGTCGATATGAAAAATCCCGCAGGGCATGGGAAGTATTAAGGGGCCTGAAAGGATAGCAGATAACTCTTTCTGTCGGCCATTTCCATTTGGCACACGATGCACCAAACACCCTGTATACCCCATAAGGTATGAAATTATAATATTGTTGTTACAAGACTATGCATATCTCATCGTTTATTTGGCCGTCTTTTTTACTGCACTATTAGACCTTGCATACGAATTTCTAAAAAGTGGAATTGACGATTTTTGAAAATTTCATGTCGAGGAAAAGTTACTATGGATTTCATCGTGCAGGGAATTGATTGCTGAAACATTTTAAGTCAAAACATACAGGGTTCTCCATTTGGAAAAATTAGAGTTATGATAGTTTAATAAAATAAAAAATTGAATAATCGTGGAGAAAACACTGTAGAACAGGTTCAACTTTGAACTCCTGTTCCCCTGTTACTGTCAGTAAGTCTACATTTGCAAGTGCTATCGATTAAGCAAATAATAATACAGGAACATTATTAATGATAATCAATTGAAAACTATTCGATAAAAATATTGGAAAATTGATACAATTTATTTCTGAGTTGTAAGATTTAATAAAATATAATTATACAGACTGTCTATTTTACGAGGGCCACACCAAATATCTCGCTTAATATCTATTGTAGAAGAATAAAGTTTTAGAAACAGTTACTTATTCCATTTTTTGTGAGCTATATTTCAGTAAAAAGAAATTTGAAATCCATAGCCTACTTTATGAGATATATTACAAAAACCTGAAAAATAGGAAAACCACAATAGCTTCCTTATTTGACGAGATACGAAAAAAGTTAAAGGAATGAAAGTTGACGGAAAAGACAATAAGAATAATAACGTGTAACAAAAAAATCGAAAAATGCAATTGGCTTTGACATACACTATTGTGCAAAAATGAAAAATACATATCTCAAAGTAGGCCATGACGCCATTAATTCCGTTATTTTTTTCTCATTCCAACGATATAACACATGTCACAGAAATTTTAACCGATAGTGTCAATATTTAATATTTTACGAATACCACAATTCATATAATTGAATCGTAACAATCAGCTGTGCCATAATTAGTGAAAAACAATGTATACAGTTATTAATAAATTTGACAGATTGTCACTGTTGTATGTTGTATGTTGCGTTGTCGAGTTCTAAGACAAATTTTATATCAGTAATTATGGTGTACACCAATAATAACAAATTCGATATGATTAGCATTTATTGTCAGTGCAATTTTGACGCTGAGATGGCAGTCACGGTTTACGGAGTTCAAAATCTAAAAAGGCACGGTTCATTTTCAAAAAAAGTAGTAGGGAAAAGTGAATAGAGTAATGAATTATGTTAACCGAAATGAGGAAACCTCTTTGAGACAAATTCAGAGAAACTGTCGCATAAAAAAAGACGGTGCAAGAAAAATATAGAAAAAAAAAAACGGATTTCGATGCTGCAAAATGAGGAAAGTTCAACATTTAAATGAGGGAGATAAGCCAAGGAGAGTAAGATTGTGTAGATGGTTATTAAATAAGAAAAGGAATGACGCACTGATATGTAGCAAAATTCTTTGGTCGGACGAATCAAATTTTTCTAATAATGGATTTTTCAATAGAAATATGCATTATAAGTGGACACGAGAAAATACACATTGGTGCAGAGAGACTGCTTTCCAAGAAAGATTTTCTACGAATGTTTGGTTGGGTCTTTTAGGGACTAAAGTAATTGGACCTTATTTTTATGATGGCAAATTAACCGCTCGTAGATACCTTAATTTCCTGCAAAACGAATTTCAAGATTTTCTTTATGAATTAACAGTGGCAGAAAGATTAAATTATTCATATTTTCAACAAGATGGGGCTCCACCTCACACTGCTGTAATATGTACAAATTATTTAAATCAAGTTATGCCAGATAGCTGGATAGGCACCTATGGACCCATTCTATGGCCAGCTCGATCACCAGATATTACTCCCTTGGATTTTTTCGTCTGGGGTTACATTAAAGACAAGGTATTTCAAACTGCCCCTGAAAATATTGAGGACATCAAAACCAGAATTCGAAACGCATGTGAGGCAATTACTCCTGAAATGCTCCAAAATGTAATGCGTGACGTGTCTCGTAGAGCACGTTTATGTGTCAGAATGCATAGTGCACAATTTGAGCATTTGTAGTTAGAAAAATAAATACACACAATTTCTTTTCAATATAGTAGTAGGTAGTACTGTTATACATAGTTTTTCGTTTTTTTCTTTGGATGTTCGTTTTGTACTTGTATTTTTATTTATGAGATATTTATTGGTTTGTATTAAATTGTAATAAATAATTACGAAATTATAATTATTATAAAGTGAATTTTTACTATTATGGCACAGCTGATTGTTACGATTCAATTATATGAATTGTGGTATTCGTAAAATATTAAATATTGACACTATCGGTTAAAATTTCTGTGACATGTTTTATATCGTTGGAATGAGAAAAGAATAACGGAATTAATGGCGTCATGGCCTACTTTGAGATATGTATTTTTCATTTTTTCACAATAGCGTATGTCAAAGCCAACTGCATTTTTCGATTTTTTTGTTACACGTTATTATTCTTATTGTCTTTGCCGTCAACTTTCATTCCTTTAACTTTTTTCGTATCTCCTCAAATAAGGAAGCTATAACCGTTTGTGGTTTTCCTATTTTTCAGGTTTTTGTAATATATCTCATAAAGTAGGCTATGGATTTCAAATTTCTTTTTACTGAAATATAGCTCACAAAAAATGGGATAACTGTTAAGCGAGATATTTGGTGTGGCCCTCGTAAAATAGACAGTCTGTATATTTTGGCTCGTGATTTTTTTTTTACTGCATATTTAATCAGTTTTTTATACTTTCGACCTAGATCGATTACATATTCGTGGCTTACATTTCTTCCGTACAGTTCCTCCTGTTTGATCTGAATTTTATAATCACAGAGTCATACGTATTTTTTAAACGAACGCTGGCGTGACTATGTATGCAAACCCAACCTATACCATATGAAATGTGTCCATATTGTATGTTGAGTCTTAATGGTCTTAATAATTTTTTTTATGGAATATTATGTAACCTGAAAATCATTCATATGGAACCTACATATGTTATTTTAAATAAATTGCCCTCTTTACGGCCATTTTAGGCCGTATATACAAGTAGTTAATAAAAATAAATGCATTTTTAAGGTATCTAAGATGCAAATATCTCACTTCAGCAGTAGCGTCACCATAATAAAAAATGAAGTTTATATGGAGACTTTTCGTATAATATATGTTTGGTTTTTATATGAGTTCTGCCAATTTAACCAACATTCTTTACGTGATGAACCTTTAAACATTAATTACTTTCTGTCTTTTCTAGTTTACAAAGATTCAGAGAGAAGCAAGCAAGATATAAGAAAAAAAAGATCGATCACAGATAGCTCTGACGAGAAATCAGATTCCGATTTCGATTCTGATTCCGATTTCGATTCTGATTCCGATTCCGATACTTATCCCATCGAAGTCAGATTTGGTAATCATCGCAGAGGTCTTGACCGACGACATGGACATACACATGGACACGGACATACATATGAACGCGGACATACGCATAAACATGGACATACGCACGAACACGGACATACACATGAGCACGGACATGGTCGTGGACCACCGTATGGACATGGCCCACAACCGTTTGGTCCACCTGGTCCTCATCACAATCCCTTTGGCCCGCCACCATTTGGCTCCCCACCATTCCATCACGGACCTGGTAAGTTTAATCATTTCAATTTTGGGTACATACCCCATTTCTTTTGGGGGTGGCCCAAACTGTTTAAGCCGTTTTGCTGTTCAGGTCCTTGGAACAGCCGCGGACATGGTCCTAAGGATAAATTTGGCAACAGTGGTCCATGGGATGGACACGACGGTGATGACTATGGCAGGTATGGTGAACAATTTGGCATGAATAATAAACCTTGGATCCATAAATACAATCATTTTAGTGAACATCATGGTTTTGATAATAAGAAACCCTGGGGGGACAATGGGGAAAAATTCAATGGAAATGCGGGTAGTAATAATGGTAATAATGAAATAGGTAGTAACTTTGATAATAATAAACCCAGCAATGGAGGTAATTCTGAGAACAACGGTTTGGGAAACAACAGCGGCTCAAATTCTATAAATAGTATGTCTAAAAATGGTGAAGGAAATGATGTTGGAATTGAGACAACTGGAAGGCCAATACCTACTGTGAAAACTTCAAGAGTGCCAGATATTGATATACGATTTGCAGATGTTAAGGACCACTAGTCAGATTTATTTGAATTCTTGACACATCAGGGCCATTGATGGCATTTCCCAGGATTCACACGAAGCCCTTTGAAGATCCAACCCATTTTTGATAATTGTGTTTTGTTCATATTTATTGAAAAAGAAAATATATATTTTATTTTAAATGTGTTGATTTTTTACAAGAAATGTGAAGCAGGTAGTGATAAATAATATGTTTTATTTCGCTTTCCTTCTAGCTTCAAAATAAAACATTATTTCGAAATTGGTAAAAAATGTTTTTAAAAATATTTTCTAGTCTACGTCAGTAAAGTTGTGTCATACCACTGATCATTTAGAACATAATATTGGAGAATAGAATAGAATAGAATAGAAACATTTATTTGTCATAAGAAACTGTTTTCACAGAAAAAGTTTTCGTCAACTATAATAATTAGAGAAATATAAAAAAGTGTATAGTGTATACTTATATAAAATATATAATAGAAAATGTATACAAACAACAGACGTACATAAACTGTATATAAAAAAAATACGATCTTAGTGTATGAAATAATCTAAGTCTAAATTCAATGTGATGTCATTGATGAGAAGAATTCGTTAATGGAATAAAAACAGTTTTCAATTAAACAGCTGTTTAGTTCTGTCTAAAATAACTTGTATGCATTTACTAATTTTAATCGATCTGGAAGTAGATTAAAGAGATGGGCACCACAAAGCATTGGGCGCCAGCACAGTACGGGGACTTTTTGTATTTACTAAGTCTGTAGTTGTGGATGTGTATATCGTTGGTACTCCTTGATCTATGATCGTGTACTGATCTATTGAGCCTAAATTTGCCGATATTATTAAAAAGAAAACAAAGTAATTTATACATGTATATGCAAGGTAGTGTCATAATTTTCTTGTTCTAAAAGTATCACGATACGTGTGTCTATAGGGCAAATTGAAGATAATCCTAAGATGTTTTGAAATAACTAAATTATTGTCAGTATTAGTAATAGACAGGGAGGTTAGTAAATAACTGCCTTGGAGTTGATTCTACATGCAAAACTACCCTAACATATCCGGAAATGTTTCTTAAGGGAACTGCAGCCGTCTGAGGATGGCTCGTCGTTATTATTAATGAATTATAGATATACTACACATTATTAAGCGAAACCTAAAATTAGTTAATTATTCCGGATCTCATTGTGTTCGCCCATAAATATTATGTCTTCTGGCCAGTACCTATAATAATAGAATTATTTTCTCTAGTTAGCACTAACTTTCTGTCCAGATTTCAATACAATTGGACTTTTCGTTCTTGAGTTATTGTGCTTATACGAAATGTGACGGATGGGAATTTTGAAAGTTGTTTGGAACTCGTTTGCTAACACAATATGAAATTTACAATAACAAGTGTAATGTACTTTCTTTTCGAATTTACGAAGAGTATAATATTGAAGGAATCTCGTGGTTATTTTCAACTTATTTTCTATGTAAAATAGAGCATAAGTAAACTAAAACAGATTGTGTTGAGATCATACTACTAATATATTTTAATAGTTGACAGTGGTTTTTAATATTTCAGGTGAATTTAACGGTTCAGTAATACTTTAAAACCATTTAAAAATCGTATTAGTCCTGCTTCGAGGTCGGTATTTAGAGTGACAGCCGACTTTATAATTTCAATTTTATTACTATTTTTATTACTATTATGGCAGAACATAGATCGTAAATCTGAAACAAGAGTAAAAGCCTGTAAAATATAAACCGAACGGTCAATTTTCATATTATACCATGTTCAGAAACATCTTTCACTATTGTCTAAATGTTATTTGTGGCATTATCTTAATTTTTTTCTTCTTCAATTCTTTGGGACTTCCTGCCACATGTATTTTGCTTTTTAAGCGGTGCTCGGGGAATCTACAAAATATCACAATTAACCAGTATGTTACTGGTAAATAACCTCTATGCCTGTGACTTTTACGTCAAAGGATCAGTTAGAGGTTGCTTTTTTTAAATAAACAACATTAAGTATAAAAACTTGAAATCAAATATTTCGCCGACGTTTCGGATCTCATCTGTTTTCTTTTTCAAGGCTTTTTTGAAAAATCTTTTTTGCTATGTATGATAAATACACAGCTCTAAGAATGTTTGTTATATTCAATATCCATAGATACTTACTATTTACAAAGAACTGTTGATATAGTTAACAGTTTTTTTTAGTTTTTATACAATGTTAAGTTTGTGCAGTTCTTCTTTTAATATTGGCAACTAAGTTGTATAAACATCTACGGAACAATTCGACACGCATCTATCCTCATTCAATAATATTATCGCGGATTCTTTAATTTTTCTTTTTTTGCTATCTGCCTCTTTTGTTAAAATTTTTGCCGAGTCCCAGTTTATTCTATGTCCGTTCTCCCAAGCGTGTTCGCAGATCTTGGACTTCTGAATTTGATTTTTTCTGATATAATTTTGATGTTCGCCCAATCTTACACTAAAAGGTCTGGATGGCTCACCCACGTATTGTTTGTTGCACTCACACAGAATGCTATAAATGCAGTTTTTTGAATTTTACTCGTGGTTCTTCGGTTTCCTCTTTGTCAGAATAGATCTTAAAGTGTTGTTTGTTTGAAATGCCGTCCTAATATCAAATCTATCACCGATGCGGCGCAACTTTTCGGATAATCCGCATACATAAGGAATTAACGCTGTGTAACGTTTTTCAGGTTTTTGTCGTACCTGATTGTTATTTTCAATATTTATGAAGGTTTTATCGACAAAAACCCCCAGGGTATTGGTTATTTATAAGAACTTCTTTTATAAACCGCTTCTCATTGTTTAGTATTTTATCATTAGAAGAAATGATTTTGGTCATCATACAAAGATTTTACAACATCCCGCTTAACGTGCATCGACTCATTTGAGTTGGAATTTAAATATCTGATGGTATGTGTTGGTTTTCTATAAACAATTGTTTCAATTGTACCATTTACTCTTTTAATTAAAACATCTAAAAACGGTAATTCATTTCTAGTTTCCTTTTCTAAAGTGAATTTAATAGAAGGTTCTTTATTATATAAATGTTCCAAAAAACGATCTAGTAACTCAATACCGTGAGACCAGATTGCAAAGATATCATCTACGTATCTCCACCAGATAACCGGTTTGTATGCACAATTTTGAATATGTGCATATAAACATCGAAACGTCGGCGAAATATTTAATTTCAAGTTTTTATACTTATTTGTGTTGTTTATTTAAAAAAAGCAACCTCTAACTGATCCTTTGACGTAAAAGTCACAGGCGTAGAGGTTATTTACCGTAACATACTTGTTAATTGTGATATTTTGTAGATTCCCCAAGCACCACTTAAAAAGAAAAAATACATGTGGCAGGAAGTCCCAAAGAATTGAAGACGAAAAAAATCTTTCACTAAAATATTGGATATTGGAAATCTTTTAATTATTTACTTATTGTATAATATCCAAACAGACCTAACTGATCTAATTACAAGGATTGTAACATTTGAACATAACAACTATACTAGCAAGTAAATAATTTAAAAAATATATTAAAATACATAGTAGGTACAATGTACAATATAACAATTATGCATAAGAATTATTGAAATGTGTGATTCCTAAGAGGTAGGGACCAATCCAAGTCTACTAAAATATTGATGTTACTAGTACTACCAGTCGAGGCATTGACAAGAGAGGAGTGGGATTAGAATAAATGACTATCGGTATATTAAACATCAATGCGTTGCGAATCCGTCGTGAAGGTACATTAAATGGTAATAATGCTAAAATGTTCGGGCTGTTAATTATACTATTCACAACTTTATACAGAAACATGAGAATTGCTGTGTTCAGAAAATAAAAAAGATGATAGCCATAGGTGACAACCAAGTCATTAACACTATTAGTCCTTTTTAAACATGTGAGTCGTTTTGTGGTCGATTACAGTAGGTTCTCTCCTTCGAGTAGTTGTTATTATAAAACTTTTTTTTATATTAAATTGTAGCTGAAAATTGCAGCTCTACTTGTGAATATTAACAATGTCTTTCTGGAGTTCCACACAATCTCTAACTGTTCCAATTTTTTTTGTAAATTTTAAAATCATGTGCGAAAAGTAAGCATTTAGAAAATTTAACAACTAAAGGCAGATCGTTAATAAATAATATAAATAATAATGGGCCAAGATTTGATCCTTATGGCACTCCAGAATTAGCATAATATTTACCAGAAGTATATTGTATTAAATCGATATAGAGTGTAAATTATAATTTATAATATTAAAAAATGTATTTTCTTTTATAATTAATGACACGCGGAACAGTTAATTACGGAGTATAATAGTCTAGCATTACAGCAATTAAAAAGATTCACGGGCAATTAGTACTCGACCTTGATGTGAATAAGATAAATTATATGAAACGAAGTTTCATAAAATTAAATTGTAGAAACTGATCAAATTTCCATATATTTTCCAGTCTTTTGTTTCAAAGTACAAGAGTGCTATTAAATACATAAATGTAATTACACAACAGTTGAAATAATTAATAAATATTGTTCTGAAAAAGTTAATGATTTACCTAATTTGTGTGGCAAATTCTTTTGATCAGTTTTGGGAATTTCTCACAAGTCGTGAAATTGGTTAGCTTTAAATTTTATTTTATTAACATTTTAAACTTGTCAAACCATTATGAGAAGTACAAAACGCAAGATGCAATTGTTGTTTAACCCAAAAGTGAGCAGATATTTGAGATTTACAATTTATATCTCGACTAAGGAAAAAACCAAAGTACTTGTCATTTTGTTGTTTTTTTATATGCTGTCCTCATTATTTGTGACGCTTTTTGAGTTACTTACGAAATAGGGAACCAAATATTCAAGAAGATTAGCAGTTTAGTGTTTACTGTGCCGTGAGAAACGATAGAGTGGTAACCAGAGCTGGGTAAAGTGCTTCAAGTACCAGGCACTTAGCTAGAGTGCTTTAAAGCATGAAGTATCAAGTACTTTTATCTACAAAAGAGCTTCAGTTACTAAGTATAGAACTTGAAAAATTAAAGCACCAAGAACCAACCCTTAGAGATATAAATGTCAAGTACAAAGTACTAAAAATGGTCCAAACATTATACAAATAACGCACAGATAACGAGATAACATAAACTTGTGTATGGATTAATTCCCAAAAACCAATCTTGTGTCTGTTGCTTCAATTTTACAATTATTTCATTACTGTTTATTGGGCGAAAACAAATTAACTATCTCATAAGTCCTCAATTATTCTAAAACTTGCCTTTTCTTTATTTCACAATACAAAATACAATACATAACGACAATTATAGGAATGGTAATCACACACTTGCATCACCTCACTAACTATGACTATGGATAACTAAACACTGAACACAAGCTGCTTTGTTTTTCTGTCGGTTCCTGTATATTCCTGATAATTCATGATGAGACTTGTCTAGAAGGGATTGTTGCATTCTTTCGATAACCTGAATTCTGGTTATGCTAGCAAATTAAAATCCTAAAATGAATTTGTCTAATTTCTTATTTGACAATTCTCATTCTAACACTAGCATCCACACAGTCCCCTGCGACCATGCAGATTAAATTAGTATCTACATAAACCCCTACGATCATAAAGATTCAGTTAAAAATGAGAACAAATGCCTAAAATGAATTTATGTATCTACCTTGTCTTAATATTTTTTCATTCTAATGGATTACATTTTCATGAAATCTGTCATTCTGTTTCTTGGAGATGCTTAGCCTTCGAAACGTATTTCGCCCTTCACTAGTGTTAGAATGAGAATTGTCAAATAAGAAATTGGACAAATTTATTTTAGGATTTTAATTTGCTAGCATAACCAGAATTCAGGTCAGCTTTTATGGCACGTTTTTGAATGACAAATATGTTGTGTGTGTGGCACGAGTTTCCCCAGTTCATTAATCCATACACTATTGTACTGTGGAACATTCCAAAGTAAGCGATTAGAGCAGTTTCCAAGTTTATGTTGACTCTAAGTTGTCTTAGGGCTTTGTTCTTGATAGTTTATTAGCTAATGAATATGGTTTCCAGTTTAAGTTGCTATCTATGGTTAGACCCAAACATTTTGCACTGTTTTCTGTTGTTTTCGTTGCAAATACGAGTTGGTTTGTATTTTGTTGATTTAGGCACAATCTGTTTGAGTTAAACCAGTTCGCTGATTGAAGAATAATATTTCATTTACTGATGTTGGGGAATCATTTTCACTGCAAAAGTTGTATCAGCAAAGAGAATTGTACATGTTTTCATGCAGTCTGATAGATCGTTAATATATACTAGGAATAACAGTGGTCCATCACACTGCCTTGCGGGACGCCTTGCACCTGTCAATTTTGTTATAAGACATGTTTCAACTCAGTCGACATCAGCAGGTTTTTAACATTAATGTGCATAGTCCTGAAGAGACATTACAGAAGGAATTATGTAAAATTCATTCATTACTCGAGAAATCCGAGGTTTTCCCGCTTTTTCGGCTTCATTGACTCCACCATTATTCCAAAACGTTTTGCTACACTTCTTGTAATAATTCCCAACAAAAAATTGTATTGCAAGACAGTTGTCTTTAAGTTCCAATTTAAGTTTAAGGAAGATAATACTGCTAAACAAAATTTCATAATTATGTCTGAATCTGTTTCGAAGATATCTAATAATATTATTAATTATCCGGTGGCCACCGTTAAGTTTTGTAAAGCTTCTAAGTTTTGAGTAGCCATTTTCAAAACGTCTTGTATAAAAGAATGCCTCTACAGATTAAGTTGTTACTTTGTGCCATATTGTGATATGATAATTGTATGACTTAAAATAAATCATGCTTAAGAGGCATTGATTATCTTGAAGTTTTAGCCTTTGAGGTTAATGTGAAACATGTTTTTTAATGCAGAGTAAAACGGCTAGCTGCAAAATATGACGTACATCCCGCTCTAACCAGAATACCGCAGCAGGCTTATACTTCTCTTCAGAGGCGTAGAAGGCATCTAAGTTGATGCAACATTTTTGAACATTTGTTGTGGTAAATTTTACGCTTATTTTGTCTTTACCGTTATACCTTTCACATTGTCTAAATCTCTTAGAAATTAATTTTAGGAAGGAAAGACGCAATACAGGAAACGTCAAAGATAAAACGATATAAGAAATCAATACATCTCTTCAGGCAAATATTTGCTGTCTAAATATTTATCAAATAAAGAGGAAATAAAAGTCTTTTTTATAGCTTGAATGGATACTGTAGAAAGCTTGTCAATACACAGTATAATTATTGGGATAAGGATATATGATTTTTGTAAACGTTTTTTGACTCTATTAATGTAAAATATATAAAAATCTGTAATAGTATATTATTTAACGTACAATAATGTAAGTAATAACTCATGCAGATGAAGTTTGCAGCCTGAGTCGTAGGCGAGTGCTGTAAATCATCAAGAGTGTTATTACCAGTATCGTCGGATACTATAATTTATCTACGAATATAACGATAAACATTAATATAATAGTTTGACAACGTCCAAACTATTCAAACATGTCAAATCACCTTCCCCCACAACAATGTACCATTCTATTTTATTTTGCGCGTTACATCAATTGGATCACTAGAGAGTTATAATAAATCACGCTGTTTTTTCATGCAGACTATTACATGTTCAAGAGCTGATTAATTAATATATAACTTAAAAATATTATATAACACCTATATTCAATGGCTCTAAAGAGAAAATGTTCTATTTTCCGTATCGATCAACGTTATAATTCTCTATCAATATTGTAGTAATAATAGTGGAGATACAGCATTTATTTGTGCGAGGGTCGTCTAACCTGGAAGTGTCGCAGCCTTGGTTCTTTACACACAACTTGCATGTACAACCATATATCACTGATTGAGTGCTTGAGACACCAAAAACTTTTCTACAAGATTTGAGCAATATGTTTCCTCTTCTGTGAACGTTTTTGAGGATCATAAGGACGAAGAACTGACCATAGTGAATAGTAATAATGGTATATAGTATCATTATTCACTAGTGAATAATGAAATGATTATTCACTGTAGGGAACCATGGATCATTATCCTTTAGGAAACGCATATACAATCAGTACCTAAGTTCAATATTTTGTAAACATCGCGAACGAGATAATAGAAAATCTACCACAAAGTGAAACAACTTATGATAGCTTTTTAGATACCTCAAAATTGGATATTTCTTCTAACACTAAATTTCACTTTAGGGAAGTTAGTTATAATGAAGTTTCCGATATAATATTAAATTAAAAAATAACAAACAGTAAAAGTAATAATATTAATAAGAAAATCTTAAGAGCAATAAAATATTTAGTACTAATCCCACTAACTGACTCGATTAATCTATGTATACGTAATAATACTTTCCCGGATGAGCTTAAAATATCCAAGGTAGTACCCAATAGTACCCATACATAAAAAGGACTCCAAAGAAGAGCACTTGAATTATCGTCCAATTTCAATAATTCCTTTCTAGCCAAAATCTTCGAGATGGTTCTAAAAAGACAAGTAACAGAATATTTTGAGCACAATAATCTTTTCAATCAACATCAATTCGCTTTTAACAACAACAAATCCACTACATTAGCTATACTCTCCATAATTCATTTTATAAGCAATGGTTTTGAAAAAGGTCTATACATTTGCTCTCAATTCTAGGACCTTACCAAAGCGTTTGACTTTGTATCCCACGATATTTTGCTAGATAAGCTAAAGCAACCGCCATCAATTCGTTACCAACAAAAACACAAGCTCGGCTTTATTACCTATAAAATATGGAGTACCACAAGGGTCTATAACAAGCCCCATGTTATTTCTTATATATACAGGGTGTTTCAGTTAAAAGTCCCCAGGCCATTATCTCTAAAATTAATAAAGATATTTTATTTTTGTAAATGGCAGATGATTGATACCAAAGAAAGGTTTAAATAACGGTGATTAGAATTTTTCCTCAATAGCACACAGAGATGGCGCTGCGATGCAAAACTATTTTTTGATGGCTGGAACCTTGAAACATAAGTCATGTGATTAAACAATAATTTGTGAATAATTTTGATGGTATAGAGAATTTACAAAAAACAAGCCATTTTGGAGTTACATGAGTTTCTTTCATTAATGCCAGTACACGTTAATTTTGATAAATCCCTATAATTTATTTATTATTTATTATAGAATATTGGTTACCAAACACTTTTTTTCAAGAAAGTGATATAATACACTATCATAAAATTATGTTTACCACTTCCGGCCAAACCGGAACTAACATGATGAACCAATATCCATATGTTCCTACATATTAAATTTTTTTTCTAATAACGCTTCTAATGAAACGGCTCCCAAAACTTAAAGTAAGTAAGACAACAAAGAAAATACACACTAATTTAGAATGGTAATGAAAAATCTACTTAAGAGATATTAGTAGGCTTTGATTTAATTTTAAGTTTGACAGTTATTAAACAAAGTTTGTAGTTGGTGCATTTCAATCATAGTTTAAAACAGAAATAGTGTACTTAGAAACAATTCAAAGCAAATAAATCCAAATAAGGCAATAAAAAAAAATTTAAAAATGGTTAGATACACCAATGAAGATAAGTTAAATATGATTTTAATATACGGTGAATGCAAAAGAAATTCCCGACAAGCAAAACGATTGTTTTGTTTACGATTTCCAAATAGACCTACATCCGATAAAAAAACATTTATCATGCTGTTTAAAAATTTAAGAAACTGGGGTAGTTTTAAAAAAACTATTCGTAACAGAAATAGGCCAGTTAGAAACGATGAAAATGCAGCCTTGGTGTTAAATAGTGTTGTCAACAATCCTCAATGTTCTCTCCGGAAAATGGCATCGGAAACTAATCTGTCGATATCTTCGTGCCATAGAATATTAAAATTAAATAAATACCATCCATACAAATTAAAATTGATCCATCATTTAAGGCCTGGTGATTATGAACGAAGATTACATTTTCTAGCTGAATTTTCAGTTCTTTCTGAAGAATGCCCAAATTTTTTAAAAAATGTGCTCTGGTGCGATGAAAACCGTTTTCACAACAACGGAGTTGTGAGTAAGCATAACTGCCGATACTGGTCACAAAATAATCCTAGATGGATGAGAATGACCCGAAATCAAGTAACTTTTGGAGTTAACGTGTGGTGTGGAATATTAAATTCATATATTATTGGACCATATCTATTCCATGGGACTTTAAATGGAAGAAAATATGAGATATTTTTGAGAAATGTATTGCCAGGATTATTAGCGACTATCCCTCATAACCAGGAGAATATTTGGTTTCACCAAGATGGTGCACCACCCCATAACTCAGTACTAGTCAAAGATTGTCTTAATGAAATGTACCCTCAGAGATGGATTGGTACTAATGGAGTAGTCAGATGGCCAGCACGATCACCTGACTTGACTCCATTAGATTTTTACCTTTGGGGGTATTTAAAAAGTGTAGTGTACATTGAACCCATTGAAGATATGGCCGATTTGTATAATAAAATATATGCAAGTGTTGCTGCTATAAATAGACATACGTTACAAAAAGTTTGCAATGAAGAGTTACTGAAACGGTACAATATGTGTATTCATGAAGAAGGGAGAAATTTTGAACATTTAATATAATAAGTACCTACTAATAAGAAAGAAATTAGTTTAATTTCATTTTTAATAATATTTCGATAGTTTTTAAATGTTTGTTTATAAAACTTTTGTTTACGTTCTTTACTGAATTGTTAATATAAATTTAGCCCATTCTAAATTAGTGTGTATTTTCTTTGTTGTCTTACTTAATTTAAGTTTTGGGAGCCGTTTTATTAGAAGCGTTATTAGAAAAAAAAAAGTAATATGTAGGAACATATGGATATTGGTTCATCGTGTTAGTTCCGGTTTGGCCGGAAGTGGTAAACATAATTTTATGATAATGTATTATATCACTTTCCTTATCTTGAAAAAAAGTGTTTGGTAACCAATATTCTATAATAAATAATAAATAAATTATAGCGATTTATCAAAATTCACGTTTACTGGCATTAATGAAAGAAACTCATGTAACTCCAAAACGGCTTGTTGTTTGTAAATTCTCTATACCATCAAAATTAATCACAAATTATTGTTTAATCACATGACTTATGTTTCAAGGTTCCAGACATCAAAACGTAGTTTTGCATCGCAGCGCCATCTCTGTGTGCTGTTGAGGAAAAATTCTAATCACCGTTATTTAAACCTTTCTTTGGTATCAATCATCTGCCATTTACAAAAATAAAATATCTTTATTAGTTTTAGAGATAATGGCCTGGGGACTTTTAAGTGAAACACCCTGTATATTAACGATTTGTCCACTTCAATGACTGACAGTCACTACTACGCTATTTGCTGACGACACCACTATCTCAATCCTTTCTTCTAACCTCGATGATTTAATAGAAAATGCAAATAGATCAGTCAAGAGCTGAGAAATTGTTCCTGGCCAACCAGCTATGTATAAATCGGTCTAAAACTGATAAAGTAATATTTAGCCTAAGAAATGTAAATGATGTAGATATTTCTACCTTTAGTAGTGAAATCAAATATCTAGGGGTTGATACAAAGCCATCATGAAAACCGCAAACAACATCTGTATGTAAAAATAGTCTCGAAAAGTGTATACCTCCTAAGGAGTCCGTCTTACAAAGTTTCACAAAAAACCCTCGTAATTGCTTACCATGGATTAATACATACCACCATTTCTTACGCAATCCTGGCCTGGGGTCATGCTCCATCTGCCACTACTGTTTTATCATTGCAAAGAAAATCAATTAGGGTGATTGCTGGTCTGAACTATAGGGATGAGTGCAAAAACGCATTCATTCAACTTAAAATTCTTACACTGCCTTGTACGTACATCCTTCATTGCTTAATGCACATAAAAGTAAATGAAAGCAAATATGCAACCCACAGCAAATTACATGGCTACCCCACAAGAAAGTGTAACTCAATTTTGCCAGACTATCTGAGGTTAACCAAAAGTAGACACAACATAAATTACTACGGAATAAAATTCTTTAATGTATTACCCAACCATATCAAACAGTTAAACTCTAGAAAATTTAAAGAAACGGTGAAACGTTTTCTGCTTGGAACGGCGTTTTATTCATTTGAGGAATTTCTATGTGCAGATTTTAATCATTTTAATCTGTGTTAGTTCTTGCTTTATGCACGCTTTTGTACTTTAATGTTTTTATCTTATTTATGATATTATTATTATTATTATTATTACCTTTAATAGCATTTTAAAGTTTCTGTATCCGTCTTGACCTGTGTAAATACTACGTGTATAATAACACCAATATTTATTATTACTATTATTATACATTATTTAATAGTCGTGGACAAAATTATTTTTATGCGTGTATTAATAATTGTATTGGTGTTTCGCACAACTGTCTGTGTGACTCATAAAGAAGGTGATGGTAGGCCAACCGTTCGTACAGAAGCAGCTGTTAATAATATTCTTCAATGTATGAAACAAGAGCCTGTAAAACCTTTGAAACATCTCTCTCAGGATATTGGAGTTTCTTGTACAATATGCCCAACGATTGTAAACAAAGACTTTGGTATGCATTTATATGAGATGCAATAATATCAATCTTTTTTGCCGACAGACCACTCTAGACGTCTTGCATACTGTCAGTGGTTTAGCAAAAATTTAATAAATGAGGACCTACTAAATATGTTTCTCTCACGAAGCGTAAACACGCTTCAACTTTCGGGGTCCATCAAGTCTCAAATATGCAGATGTGGAGTACTAACAATCCTCATATTTATGTTGCGTATCCATTACATACTCAAAAAATGGTATTTGGGAGTTTCTAGCAGGAGAATAATTTAGTTCGTAAACCGTTAATAGTAATTTATTTAGTTTACTATTTTATCTCTAGAATTGAAAACACGTACACATTATTGCCGATGATGTCAGTGGGGACGCAACTTGGCAAACTTTGACATACCTAATCATTACAAAAGGACGACATAAGCCGTCTTTGACCAAGATAGTTTTTGTTATCACGGTACAAAAAATACTATAATACTATAATACTCTTCCGTTTGTTAATTTGTGGTATCTTTTGAAAGCTTGTAACTAATAATTTTCATATTTCCTTCTGTCAAATTAGATTAAAGTAAATCCTTTATACTGAAGACATACTGGAATGGATCATAGAAATTTCCACTTGGAATCAATAACACAAAACCAGGCCTGAAACGCTTAAAGATAATAAAATTTGAAAGATGCAATCCTGCAAGGAAATATCCCATCCACACCCATGGCATGAGCCCATCTACCATCCAACCCACGTTTTGTTTCTTACAGGCATCTCGCTCTCTGAACACAGCCCTCTCTTTTCAGCCAGGGTTATTTTTAGAACCCCCATCCACTTTGCCGAATTTCATTCACGGGAAAGGCTCCCCTTCCCCTACACACCCTCCAAGGTCTAAGAAATAGATCATCCAACGCCTACTGTTCGACTAAGTGACGCACAGAGATAGTTTTCAACGAGTTTCCTCATCAATAAAATACTCGTCAAGTTAGGAGTCAGGGAAGACATTAATGGGATACTAAAGAGAAGAATCTGCCGTGTATTTATAGAGACATGTAATTTAATTCAAAGATTAAGTGTAGTCGTTGAGAACATAACATTGAGTAGTATTTTAATTGTACCTTTAACGTTGTAAAAATAAGGAAATGTAACTTTTAGTTTATTTTAAATGTATTGCTCGTATTAGATAAAATGTAGGTAACCATATTAATCAGAAATAATAATGATTATTATTTTTCTAGAAAATATTGCATTTTGTCACAAGGTTATTATTTTGATGTGGCTAAATCTGATTTTAGTCACAAGCGTCCGGCTCTAGAATGAAGAAAGGGGTCAATTTCAAACAACTTTTACTAGTTGAATACTACATTTTTATTAAGCATCCTTATAGAGACCCCTCTCTATATCGAATTTGAAGGAAATGTCTTTAAACGTATTTCAGATATAAGTAGGCAAAAATGTCACTTGTCTTCATTATTAGACCCCTTAGTTTTCCATATTTGTGATGGGCGATATGTTTCTTGAATCTGGAATCTACTAACACCTTTCGTTTGTCCAACATAACTTACAACTGAAAATTCTAACTATGGATTGATAATTGTTATGTCTACGCTTCTACTTATACTCCAGATTAACGGGGTTTTATGTAGGATAGATTCAAATGATTTCTCTCGTTGGGTTTGAAAGATCGAAGAATCACAGTGTCCTTAAATGTACATTTCTTATAGTTATTTCACTAGCATAGAATATCTATAGAACACCCGATCCGCCCGACAAACGACCAAATCGCATGCCGAAACAAACCTTGGATGCCTTTATATATCGCCGAACCGGCTGCATACGCTGGATTGGACATGGGACATGCTTATTGCTAGCAGCGAAAGCCACATGACGCATGGGGTAGGAATATAGGATGGGACATGTAGGTGCTTGTGAGATGCTTCTTTTAAGTTTCCATCTACCATCATCTGGTGTAAGTGTAGGTGTTGGAGCCCTCTGCCTCCTCCCTTTCCGAATCTATCAGTTTGCACCGCCCCCTGCCCGCTTGCATCCATACATTGTTTCATTTTTCCCAGAAATTTGTGTTTTAGCTCGCCGCAGTGAGCTTTCATTTATATTAACCGTTCCACCGGTATATATCCATTTACGGTGGAAGTCTCGCGGTAAAAAGATTTTCAGCGGGTTATGAGAAAGATGCTCGAGAGAATATTTTGTACGCCCTGTATATTGGTTTATTTTTGAAATAATCAATTTTAGTTTTAATTTCTGTTTTCCATTTCCAGGTACTTTTTCTATTTCATTACCTGTGTTTAATACCGGTTCAATTTCAATTTTAATTTTTTCGGTTTAGGTAAGGAAATAGACTACCCTATAAACTAAACTACCAGTTAAAAAAACTTAAACTTATCTATTTCATCCTTGCTGGTCTATCCTCTGATTTCTTTATTTACATCACTTCATACATCTGTCACTGCATTCCCTATAGTCTATTGTTGCAGGATAATTTACGAATGAAATGATGCACTTTATACCTATACGCACTGGTCCCATTGTACATGTTTACTATCTTTTAGCAGAGTTATCATATGTTGCCAGATGTTTATACCCTGTGTCGAGTTGTAGTGATGCTATACTGAAGTATCAAATATCAGCTATATGAAATAGTCAAATTTATGCTAATTTGTATCAACTAATGTAGGATTCTTCACGCTTTAATTTAACACATTTTCGCACGTTTTCTGGCTGTTTTTACCCGAGTTTATTCTATATTTCGTGGGATTCACTTAAAACGCGTGTGCCTTCGTCGACAACCGAACTCTTCTCTCTAATAACAATAATAATTTATTGACCAAAATTTGAAGTGGACCTATGTCAGCATGTCCTATACCTAACATGTACTTTTTGAATTATTCAGTCTTTTGTTGAAAATTATAATTTATCAAGAAGAAAACATAGAAACCATAGAAGCGTAGAAGAATAAAACAATTGAAATAATAGAAACAAAAGAATAAAAAATAACAACTAAACTTGGGTAAGTGTTTAACACAACATACTATGTAGATATCTACCTAATTCAATTTGCACAGGTGGGAATTTTCAACAGGAGAAATCGACATTTTTGGGCCGCCTCAAATACCCACCTAAATTTTGAAGTTGAAAATCAAATTCAATTTTCCATGAACGTTTTCAGTTTAGTCTACATTTTGTCTACGCCTACGCCTACGTCTACGGATAATTGGTTACATCGGTACTGTATGATAAAAATTTGTATGGCAACATATATCTAGAGATTATTAGTTCAAGATTTTGTCGATAATTTTCCATTGCAGCATGCCGTCCATTTATGGTATCAAATGGATGAAGCACCAGCACAGTCAACAAAGACTGAGAGAATTGTTTCAAGACAGAAGGTGGGGCAACAGAGGTCAATTTCTTTTGCCCCCTAGATCTGACACAATTAGTTTTTTATTTATGGGGGCGAGTTATGGATCTCGTTTATCAAACTGCACTCGCATTTAGGGAAAACTTGAGATTAAAAATAACACAAGCCATGAATGAGATTGATGTAAATGAAGTCAGAAATGCTCCCACAGCCGTCCAACGCGGGATTGTTGAGTGTTTAAACCATACGAATCTTCGTCAAAATTACATGCATTTCTACTTCTTTTTTAATATAGGTAATCTTGTTCTCTACTTGTATAATTTATTGCACAATATTCTTCATACTTTCAACGAAATAAAACCGATCCTCTTGTAGAAAGAAAACGTCTTCTACAAATAATTGACGTGGCGTAGACAAAATGTAGACTAAATTCGATTTTAGATTAAATTTAGAGCATATCATGTGACATGTGAACAAACAAACTCGTTCAGAGTTCCGCTCCCAGTATCAGATTAGCATTTGCTACAAACACATACCGAGAAAATCAGAACACACGTGGGAAAATGGTCACATTATCCAATTAGTCGGGGAATTAGGCAGGGTCTGCGAATGTCCATCTCCTTCAAATCCTCAAGGACCAACGATGCTTTTAGATTAAACTGTATTGAAAGTTATTTGAGATATTCACTAAATAAATTAAGAGTAGCGTTAAGTATTTTAGTTGTTTAATAAATAAAAGTTTTTAAAAAATAAAAAATATGCTCTTAAACATCAAATGAAATATTTATTTTTTGTAAATCGTAAAGATAATCTAGAAAATAAAAAATGTTTGTTACTTTTGTTACAAAAAATTGAGGTGATGGACCTAAACAGACATCGCGCAGTGGACCGTATTGTCGATCTAGGTGGACAAAATTCATAGCTTCTCATAAGACTAATATACAGACTTTTATAGGGTTGTTTATTGTATTGTATTTTACATATTATAATTGTTTATTGATTACGATTATAAATCATAGGAGTACACAAAAAATGGAATTAGTGAAAGTCGATATTTTTTACTACATAAAATATATTGTTTTTTTGTGTTTATAAAGAATACTTCCCAAGATAATAAATTGCAATTAGCAAACTAATATGTTTCCCAAGTAGTCAAAAATATTAACATATGGACACATAACAATTATAATTTCTTAAAATATTACAAGATTTACATCATAAAAAAACTACCCTTAGAAACTAATATATTTTAACAAGCTAATTAGTGTAATCAGAATCGTCACTGTCAGTATCAGATTCTGTAGAATCCTCTATGGTGTATTCGTCCGCGGCCTCAAAAGTGGGTGAATTATTGGTATGAGATTGAGATGGAATACTCGGACATTTTAGGAGATTTAAGACTTCCGAGAAAATCGCTCCTTTTGAATTTTTAGGAAGGGTTCGGAAAGTGTTATAGGATCTCAAGTTACTAAAAGCATTGTGAGCAAATCTCTATGGAAATACGAGATGTTTTTCTGGTGTGCGATTCCCGAAACCTCCTACAATCTTTATTTCTGACTTCCTGTGCCTCTTCTGACAATTGCCCAATAGGTAAAATACTACTATTGATATTGGCGGCACTATGCATAAGAAGTTTGTGCACAGTAACAGGCATATAATACCATGGATAGAGACATAAATACATTTCCCTAGTTTCCCTAATATATCTTTCAAATTCATCAATATTTATTTCATAGTATGATGATAATGCTTGAAGTATAATCCCAAATCTACTAATAATGTTTTTATTCAATCCCGTAATATCGGCACTTTTTTAGGCATTTGCAAAAAAACGTCGAGCAGTATTTTCATCATTTGTGGAGCCAAAACCTGGTTTTGGCCTATCTACTATTAAGCCCATGTCTTCTTTAAATCGATTTTGAATAATTTTCTTTGCTTGACACTTGTTTTGTCAGCTTCATCTTTTATTTGCCATTTTTTTACGTCAAGTCTGTAGCTGATATGTAGCAAACATTCGAAACATCTGATCCAATAATGTAATGTAGATAGGCCAAAGCTATAATGTTCACGTTTGTCTTCTTTGTTCCGTTAGAGAATTACAGACTTTTCCTTCAATCATTGTTAACATCATCTGATGATGGACTCTTATCTCTGAATCTCCTATGATTATTTTGATTGGACGTAAATGAACTATTTGGTATTTAATTAATTGGGTTTCACTCCGGGTTAATTTATCAGTTTCTTTAGCAAATTAAAACTTTATTGGGCGACACAATCTCCTTGAAGAAGATCTTGTATTTTGCCACACACTTATATTTTCATCGTTCACCGGACTTAACTTAATTGGAACAAAAGAAAAACTGAATAAGTATTCATCATCACTAGTTGCGTCAGAAAATGTTTGTTTATAATGACTATGGTCCGAACTTCCATCACAACCCCACTTTTTTGTAAATCGCGAAAATAGCCTAAGCCTGATTCTTTTAGGATATTTTCGCTATTTACAAAAGATTGGTGGGTGATGGAGCTAAGCAGACATTGGATTCGTGTTCAGCACGTCGGAACACATAGGGATTACTATGTCGGGTCCCGGTAACAGATCACTTTTTTTTGTGTGTGCCTGTGTAAACTGCTAACTCGATAGCCCTCAAATACCGACTTATAGTAGAATTAGACGATAAGTGATAAAACTTGTCCACTATATTGACGCCGCCATATTGAATTTTAGAGTTTCGACCTAAAATATTCCTGTATATTTTTTTGTATCTATTTTCAAACATTTACTGCTTCTGAATATACAATAGCTATAAGGTCACTTGGGGTATTTGGGCCATGATTTTACAACCTGATCGGGAAGATTATACTTTGAACTGCCTGAAATCCACTAATAAGTTATATTAATATCTAAAATATTTTTTTATATATATAATAAAATATACAGTCTTTAAATATATAATATTCAAATTCCGAGTCAAATTTAATTTTCTTTATAATTATAATTAAATAATATAAAGTCTGATGGGCCCAGTTACCCTAGAAATTGGGGCAACTGGACCATACGGGTCTTGGTTTCATACAAACGATTGTTATTTGAACTGGGGTAAGTGGGCGTGTTGGTAAACATGTAAACTTCCTACAAAAATTACCACAAGTCATTTAAACCACACCATAGTCGAGTTGTCGACGATGTAAGAGAACTACTACATAACAATTAGGTGGAAATTTATTCAAATTTAGGAATAACACAACTTCTGTTAAAGTAAAAAGGGCAAAATTAAATGTAAAAAACATCCAACTTCAAGTAAGCATAAATAACACAGGCCCACAAAAAAAAGTGATCTACACCAGGGACCTGACATAGTAATCCTACGTATTTCGACGTGCTGAACACGAATTCAATGTCCGTTCAGCTCCGTTACCCACCAACTTTTTGTAAATCGCGAAAATAATCTAAAGAAATAAGGTTGCTTAGGTTATTTTCGCGATTTACAAAAAGATGGTGGGTGATGGAGCTAAACGGACATTATATTCGTGTTCAACAAAATACATAGGGATTAATATGTCGGGTCCCGGGTTTAGATCGCTATTTTTTGTGTGACTGTGCGCAGTGATCTACATCTACCTAATAAATAAAAACAAAAACAACATACTTAATGTGCTTGGGGTAACTTGGTCCCAGTCGTGCCCAGATGCCCCAATTAACTGGCCCACTTGCCCCATTTTTGAATAATTGTGGAGGTAACTGGGCCACCCACTCAAGCTTATGACCTAACGCAGAATACATGCTTGCAATAACATTTTAGGGATATATCATGCTTCTAATTTATGCTAAATTAACTGTGACGTTGATAATATATACAGTAAACCTGTAGTATTTCATAAAAATCAAGATTACATCACGTTTCTATGAAAATTTTGCACTACAAAATTTAAAAAATTTCTACATGAGAGCAACAACACTCAGAAACATGAGACTAATTGTTGTAGTGAGATGACATTGTCCTTCAGTGCTGCCAACTGCTTGAAGTGAAATTACCACCACAAATTCTACGGAAAAAAACATGGCCCAGTTACCCCCTGGGCCCAGATACCCCAACTGACCTTATTAGTATTCAATTTAATTTAAATTTTCTTCCATGTACTTATTATCTTTTTTTTTTCCAACTTACTACATTAGTCTTTTTACACTCTAATTTTTTCTGTTTTCTTGCAATGGTAATTGATCCTCTTCATGAGTAAAATTGGAAGAACGCCTCTTAACCATATTAACTAAATAATAAATATTAGAAACTTACAAAACTACGAAATTATTAGTGGCTTGTTTATTACTTCTGCATCGTAGTGGTATAGTAATTATAAAAAAAAAATCAATTTTTTTTTGTTGAAATAGGTTTAGAATGTCACGAAACGTCGAGATTTTAGAAACAGAAATAGAAATAGAAATAATTTATTGATGTTATCAACAATACAGTTTTACATAAGTCACATTACAGTTTTGAGATAAAAATACAAAGTTAAAAAAATAAAACATATGTTAAAGTTTGTAAATGACACTGACAAATATATAAATAAGAACACTTTCACAAACAAACATAATTGGTGTGTTACATGTGTTGGGTTTCATTTGAAAGGTCAGTCGCCAAAAATTCCTGAAAGGAGTAGAAAGTTCCTTCTATTAGCAAATTTTTTATGTGGCGGGCAAATGATTGCTCTGGGAGAGAGATAATATGAGATGGCAGCTTGTTAAAGAAGACGGGACCATAATAATTAATTCCGTTTCTGCTTTTTTCTAATCTCAGGTATTTCAGATCTATGTTGTTTCTCGACCTTGTGTCGTGATCATGCACGCTCAGGTGACTGGTATAATCATTTCGATTTAGCCTTACATAAAGTAAGCACGTGTATATGTAAAAAGCTGGCACAGTTAATATATTGAGTTCTTTGAATTTATGACTTACATCATCTCTATAACCAATACCCGACATCACTCTAATTACACGTCTTTGTAAACCAAATATTCTGCTTAGATGATTAGTATGTCCCCATGTTAGTATTGCATAAGAAAATGTTCCTTGAAACATAGAGTAGTATGCCGTTTTTACGACATTAAGGGACACCTCCCTGACTAGGTTGATTATCATATATATACACTTAGATAGTTTTTTAGAAACATAATCGACATGTTGGTCCCAACAAAGTTTGGGATCAAGAATCACGCCTAAAAATTTAACTTTATCTGGGTTTTGATAGTTTCCAAAATCACGAGTGGAAAATACTATATTTTCAGTTTTGCTGGTGTTTAAGCACAACATGTTCGATTGGAACCATTCAGAAGCACTCGACTGTGTTCGTCGCATAATATTTTCTAAGTCTAACATGTTTTTGTGGGTATTTATTTTGGTTGCATCATCAGCATACAATACAAAACTGGCATGTGATACATACCGAGGCAAATCGTTGACATATATCAAGAATAACAAGGGTCCGAGGATGGACCCCTGTGGTACTCCATGATACGTTTTATTTATTGACGATGCAACACCATTGTATACAGTAACTTGGTTTCTGTTTTCTAGGTAGCTTCTTAGTAGATTCAGCGCATTTTTCCTGATACCATATTTATTCAATTTTCCAAGTAATATATTATAAATTAGGGCGAAAACTTTTTTCTGTTTGTCTGTAAGTAGGTCTGTCTGTCTGTACCTTGTTTGTCCACGCGTTTTCTCTGGAACGATTTAAGATATTGACTTGAAATTTTATACTCGTATGTCGTATGTATTAACCAGATCTGGAACTGGATTGGTTTTTAACATATGCGGTGACGGGTTGGGGGTAAATAGGGGTAAATAAGGGAAAACGAGTAAAGCAAGAATACAGAAACTTGATATTCGATGTATATACGAGAAGCCAAGGCTTCAATTTTTTTTTAATAATATTTTAAATTCCCCCACTTCATTATTAAAGGGGTTGATAAAATTGAGATATTTACTTGAAACGTGGTACACATATATATTATAACATCTGAAACTAGATTATATTTTGAAATTATTCCGTTAAATGGTTGGGGGTTAAATAGGGGAAAATAAGTAAAGCAAAGTAAGTTTTAAAACGCATGAGATTATTGTCTCGAAATATCAGCTTTATAAATACGACAATAAATGTCAATTACTTTATAACATACTGGAAGAAATATTACACCCCTCAAGAACATTATCGCACGATCAAGAAAATTGGATATTTTGCGACGTATGTAATTTCTTTATTTTATTCGATATTACTCAAGCCTTACTTTCCCTGATAGTCATTCATTTGGTTAAATCGATTACAAGCAGACCACTTGATTTAATATTTCTACAAGGCGTGCTCAAAGCGATGAAGACTTGTATATGCTAAATTTTCTTTAATAAGTAATTGATTCACTAAACAGACCATTAAGATGGCAATAAATACGATGCTGCTCCAGTCATGTCTTCCATCGACTTAAAACAATATATGTTTCGCGTGCTCTCCGTGATCTAATATATCTTCAGCCTTCTCTGTTGTTCGTATCCAATAAGTAAATACTTCCGAATGTTTAACCATTTAACTTCTACTCAGACCCTGCGGCGATAAATTCCAGGGACGGCTTCTAAGTAGTAATAATAATACAACGAGTAGAGGTTGCATCCAGGCGTCGCACAGTGGGGCAAAAAGCTACACTTGTGGACAAAAATCGCCTGCTAGCTCAAATTTTGACCAAACTTGATAATTTTTTTTTTAATGATCGTGAGGAATGTAGCTTCAAAGCCCGACTGCTACAATTTTGAAATAAATAAAACAAAACTTAAAAATAATACTGGACAATTTTTATAAAAATAACACAGCCACACACACAAAAAAAAATCTTTCTGGCCTGGGGATCTGACCATATTTACTATATGTTTTTGGGGTCACTGAATCCGAATCCGAGGTCTGTTTAACTCCATCACATTAGGATTCTGCCATAACCTTAAAAAAGTCAAGCTATTTCGACATCTATAATATTTATAATAATAATATTTATTCCAATTAAAAATTTAAATACATTATAACGTATTCTTACAATATCTATACCTAATTATTATTACTGTATAATGACATAATAAAACAAACCCTGCAAAAATAAATTTGTGCGCAGGGTATGAGATAAAAAAACATATAATTAGATTTTAGGAATTAAACATAAGATGCATATAAAGTATGTATAAAAACTATATAATACAAATTTCATAAAATTTCAATAAAATCCATGGAGCAGAATGGCTAAGTTTAGTAGTATCTTTTATTAAAAAGGTAAGTGTTTTTTATGTCTATTAACTGATGTACATGCAATCTACCGAGTGATAATATCCATTTTTTTATTTTAGTTTTAAACAGTTTTGTGGAGTTTAAGTTTTTCATTTCAGGAGGAAGTTTGTTATACACCCTTGGTCCTAGAACAACGTTGTTCGATTGTCTTCCTAGCATGAGATATTTCTAATGCATTCCTACTATACCTAGTATTGTAGACGTGATCACCTTTTTGGGTATTACTTAGGTGTACTTTTTGATAGCAAATTATTGAATGACAAAATAATTGTCTAATATCCAGCACATTAGCTTGTTCAAATAGTAAATTGGTTGGGAAGGTAATTTCTTTTTGATGTATAATTTTTAAGATCCATTTTTGCATTGTATCTAATTTTGCTAGTTGACAGTTGTACGCACATCCCCAAGCAATTATACCATAGCGAAGTTGTGATTCCACGAGAGCGTGATATACCGTGGTAAGTAGCTTAACGTCTATAATTTTGGTTAAATATTTAAATTTCGCCAGGAGACCTCTTAATTTTTGAGGTAATTTATTAATATGAACGTCCCATTTTAGATGTGAATCAACTATGATTCCCAAGTATCTAGCATCATACTTTATTGGGATCTGATAGATCGAATTACCACATTCAATCTCCCGTGGTTTGAAATCATAAGAGTTACTATTACTCGCGAGGAACGGTAAGTACATGGTTTTATTAAAATTAATTGTCTAGAATCAAACCACTGTTTTATTATTTTAAAATCTTGTTGTGCTGTTTCTATGACAGCTTCCCATGTAGGTCCTGTATAAAAAATAGCTGTATCATCCGCAAAACTAATAAACTGACCCTGCGAAGGCAGAGAAAACAAGTCATTGATATAAATACTGAAAAGGATAGGACCCAGAACTGTGCCTTGTGGAACGCCATATTCAATTGAATTAAATTCACTATAAATTCCATTTATACTGACACATTGTTGCCTATTTGTCAGGTAGCTCTTCATTAATTCAGCTGCAATCCCCCTGACACCAATTCTTTCCATAGTATCTAAGAGTTTCTTATGCTCTACCGTGTCAAACGCTTCGGCCAGATCCACAAAAATGCAGATACTGGGATTCCCATCGTCCATAGATTTGTATATATTTTTCTGCAAGTAGACCAATCGCATCCTGAGTGGATCTAGCCTCTCTAAATCCGAACTGAAAATCTGATAATATATCATATTTATGTTTTTAAAGTATGTAATAAGTTATATATATTATATTATATTTTTTTATTATTGTTTCTACAATTTTTGAGATACTGGACATCAGCGAGATTGGGCGATACTAATACATTCAGTTTTATCACCACCTTTATATAAGGGTATTACAACTGCTTGTTTTAGTATTGTTGGGATTTTCCTGTGTTTAATACTAGATTAATTATATAAACTAGTGGCGCAATCAATGAACAAGCAGCTGACTTTATAGCCTCAGCCATAATACCATCATAACCAGGGGTCTTGTTATTCCGTATTTGAAAAATTACATCTTTGATTTCCTGTTCATTAGTATCAATAAAGTATAATGAATTTATTATTTGTTTTTCATTTGCTGGTGTTATATTATTGGTGTTACTTCTTATTTGCCCAGCTAAATTTTTTCCCACATTAATGTAATAACCGTTAAATGTATCTGCTATATGCTTAAGATCATTTACCTTACCTACCACTTACTATCTCATAAATCGTAACTTTCTCTAGACAAAGATGACCGCCCCTCTTTTTTGTGCTAGATTGATTGCAAATTAAATTTATAATCCGATGATGTATTGCACGATATTTTTCCGGAGCTCTTTAAGTGAGATATCGGCCGCTAAACTTAGAGGTCCGAGGATTTCACTTCTCGAGCGACACAGCCCAGCTTCGAGGGCCATTTCTGCTAAACGAAAGCTAGCAAAAATCTGAAAAAATTTAGAGATACGTAAGAGACGTAAGAAATCATTTGGTGTAAATTGGAGGTTGGTGCGCGCTTTGGTTTTCGATATATGGCCGTTCAAAGTCACCGATAGATGAAAATTTAATTTTGTTATCGCTTTCCGAGGCTATATCTCGAAGACTAAACGAGATACTATAATTTTTTTTGCAAAATTTCTAAGGTAAAGCATCTAAAAAATTCAGAGGAATGTTGGAAGGCGCGAGAAATCGAGATGTAACCTCGGGAAGCGGTAAATAAATTCGATTTTCACCTTCCGGTGACTTCGAGCGGCCATATCTCGGAAACCAAGGCACTCATTGAACTCAGATTTGCGCCAAACGATTTTCTATATCCTTCTACGTACTCCTGATTTTTTTCAGATTTTTGCTAACTTTCATTTGGCAGATATGGCCCTCGAAGCTGGGCCATGACGCTAGAGAAGCGAAATCCTAGTACCTCTCATTTTGGCTGCCAATATTTCACTTAAAAAGCACCGGAAGAATATCGTACCCCACATCATCGGATTGGAAATTTAATTTTCAAACGATAGAGTACAAAAAAGAGGGGGTAATTTTTATCTAGAAAAATAAAATAAATATAAAGCTGACAGGCGATGTTAGCCAATAAAATTGATTTATTAAAATTTTTTAGGTTATTTATTTATTTCTTTATTTATTTATTTAATCGTCTTATTTATATTAACGTCCTGGCGGAGTTTAGCTAATGCTATTCCACCACTCAACCAGGACACGTACACATAGACATCAACACAACTACCATTCCCTGCGATATTGCCATCTACCGCAGCTGAGACTCGAACACAGGATAGATTTCAGCGACTAGACATGTTGTGCCACCCAACAGCAGTTTAGTACACTGCTACCATCTCGGTAACACATGAAAAACGCCACTAAACATCCATACCCTGGCCAGGATTCGAACCCGTGACCCCGTGGTCGCAAGCCATACATAAACATATATACATAACAAATTTATTTACTTCTTTTAATACAGTAAATTGCCTTCCCGGATCGAGACCCGGAGTCAACCGTACAACCACGTCGCGCAGCGCCGTGGTGTTAGTGCGGTTGGGCGAATCGCGACCGGTTCGACTCAATAAAACTTATATTTAAAGGTTAAAACTCCTGCCGCCTGTGGCGGCTTAAAATTAACATTAACATTGTTTTTGCCTACATTAAGCTTAAAATTAAAATATTTCACTTAAAACGTTTGGGCGCGCACTGTTTCACATTTTAAAATTTGGATCGTCTAAGCCAAACGCCTTAGCATTGCGCCACCCAGCCGGTAACATATGTAACACATATTCGAATGTATTGTTGTTCGCAAGTATTTTTCTCTATTTTCTACCTTGAGACTTCCTTACATGATATTTTTTGTGATAATAGATTCCTTTGATCTAGATAAAATTTTATAAAATTTGTCCATAATTATTTTTGATTTTTTGGGTTATGTTTTATTTATTTCAAAATTGTGGCAGTTGGGCGTTGAAGCTAACATTCCTCACGAGCATTTAAAAAAAAATCGGTAAAGGTATTTACACAGAACTTCCCTCGTTATTTATGCATGGCGATCACTAAAAAAATATTAAACACGAAATGACATTGAGAATAATAATGGAAATATAGTTATTGTAATTATTACAAAGAAATCCTGATAACTTCTGGTCAAAAAAAATAGTGCTCATCGAACAGCAAAAGTTCAATACTAAATAACAGGTCTCCCATAAATTATTTCTTGGGATGAATACCCTGTATATTTTCCAATAAAAGTATAATAGCATATGTCAAATAGTATTGCCATTAGACAATTCCACATTCACGCAGTGAAGTGGAAGTATAGTGGTGGTTAAAAATTAAATTTTTTTTTTTTTTATTTTTCAAAACTGTTGGATAAAAATGTTCACTTCTTTTTCTTCTGCAATAGGTTCAGAATGTCATGAAACATGGAAATTTTAAATTTGAGCAAAGAACAAAAAATTCCATCTGTTTTAGTGGTTCAAAATTTTTCAAAACTGTGTGAAAAAAATTTTCAAAATTTTTTTTCTGAAATAGGTTTAGAATGTCATGAAACGTGTATATTTTAAATTTGAGCAAAAAAAAAAATTCCATCTATTCTAGTGGTAATTTTTTTTCCAAAATGGTAAAAAAATGTTACAATTTTTTTTCTTCCGAAATAGGTTTGGAATGTCATGAAGCGTGGAAATTTTAAATTTGGGCAAACAAAATATTTTCTTCTATTCTATAGTAAGTACCTAGTTAGTGATGAATACATACATTTTTCCAAGAAAATTTTTCGGAAAAATTTTTAAATTTGTTTTAATACGTTTAGAATGCCATGGATATGTGGAAATTTTAAATTTGAACAAAAAAAAATTCCACCTGTTTCGGTGGTGAAAAATTTTTCAAAAATGTTGGTAAAAAAATTTTCAAAATTTTTTTTTTTAAATACGTTTAGAATGCCATGAAACGTGAAAATTTTAAATTTGAAGAAAGAAAAAATTTCTCATATTTTAGTAGTAAAAATTTTCAAAAATGTTGGTGAAAAAAATTTTCAATTTTTTTTTTCTGAAATAGGTTTAGCGCGTAATGAAACGTGGAAATATTAAATTTGAGCAAAAAAAAATTTTTCATCTTGGCAAAAATTTTTCAAAAATGTTGCAAAAAAAATTTTCAAAAAATTATTTTTTCTGAAATAGGTTTAGCGCATCATGAAACCTGGAAATTTTAAATTTGAAAAAAAATTTTTTTTCATCTTAGTAAAAATTTTTTCAAAAATGTTGCAAAAAAAAATTTCAAAATTTTTTTTTTCTGAAATAGGTTTAGCGCGTCATGAAACGTGGAAATTTTAAATTTGAGCAAAAAAAATTTTTTTTCACTATTCATTCCGTTTAGACGGTCCACCCTGTATATTTTCCAGTGAAATTTCTACCATGTCTTCGCTCACAGTAGCGTCAACTATCTACCAAATTTGACTGCTATCCTTCAAGTAGTTTTTTAGTAAATGCACCAACAGACAGACAGACAGACAGACAGACAGACAGACTGACGGAATTGAAAACCTATATTTTCGTAATCTACGTGTTCTGAAACGTCAGAATCCGAAAAAATCTCGGAGGGTGATTTTTTTCTCGAATACAATACTTCCCTTCGGTATGCGAGAGAAGTAAAAAGTTTATTAAATTCGGTCAAAATTTGAGCTGGCAGGCGATTTTTGTCCACAAAATGTAGTTTTTTGCAAATAGCTCATTTTATTTATCAAACGACCCGGAATTAATGAAACTTACACTTTTTTAAAACTATTCGTATTTGTTATAAAATTACCTTTAATTCTATCGAGACTAAATTTCGAAATTTCAAAATTCAAGATGTCTAAGCCGGACATAAAGGACCTCCTTGTACCATTAGTATTGGAAAAATCATATCGGTGGAATTTTCTTCAAACTTTGGGAATAGGCAGTTTCCGAAAAAAAAAAAAAATGTCATGGAAAAATTGATTTAATGCCTTCCCTGCAGAATTACAATGGAAGATAAAAATATTTGAATTTTTAAAAATTTGAGTACGAATCAATATCAATGGTCGAATAGAAATTAGTTCGCTTTTATATGGTTCGCTGAAATTAGGTACACAATCAATATTTATTTGTCAACGGCCTACTGCATCTCACTATTGTTTCATAATAGTGTTATGAAGAACATCAACCATTCACTAATAGTGGGTGAACTACGAGTTTCTTTGCGGCATCTCAACTCCTCTAGTTGCCATTTGGTAGTTGTTCCTTACTCCGAAGAGATTTATTATCGATTAGGACGCGTCAACATGTTCCCTTAGGAATCAAGATGGCGGCCATTTAAAAAAAGATTGTACTTTGTCCAATTTTTTATGTGGGATATGATTTCTAGTTAATATTAACCCTCTGAACACGAAAATGGGGTTTATTATTCATTAAGGACTTGTACGGCGGACATAATATATTATAGTGCTGAAAATATTAGTTAATCAAATATTTTGTACATGAACATTTTGAGTATGGTTTCCGACTGTTTATTGCTTCCTGAACACTAATTTTGGGTCCTATCTTACTCTTAGATCAAGTTAATGGATTTATTCTATATACATGCTATTTTATAAAATAGTAGTAATACTCGGAGTGCGGAAATGAAAGTTAAATGGAAGTAAATCAAGATAATTTAATACTATAATATGAACATAAGATCATCCTTAAATAATGACATTTTTTCCAGCACACAAAAATAATTCCAAAGAAGACATAAAAAATTACAGGCCAGTCCCCATAATTAATAATTTCTCTAAACTGTTCGAATTCGTTCTCTACGACTATATTTTTCCTAACATAGAAAATAAAATATAAGCCATCAACACGGGTTCATGCTAGGCAGGTCTACGACTTAAAATTTATTGTGCTTGACTCAGTATCTTTGTAAAGTCTTGGATGGAGATGGTCAAGTCGACGTTATTTACACAGTTTTCTCCAAAGCATTTGACAGGCTTAACCATGGTATCTTGTTTCATTCTTTACCTCATATTTAAGCAATAGATTACAATATGTTTATTACCATAGGCGCAAGTCTGTAGAATTTAATGCCGAATCAGGAGTCCCTCAAGGGTCAGTCCTTGGTCCACTTTTATTCAATGTCTTTATCAATGACATAGTTATAAACTTACAGTGCCCACATCTACTCTATGCCGATGACATAGAATTGCTCAAGTCAGATTTGGAAAATATTGATGAAATATTGAATGAAAATAAACCATTTCCAAATGTTGAAAAATGTAATGTTGTCACCTACTCACGTGGGCATAATATTTTCATTAATGAGTATATAATAAACGATAGTGTCATACAAAGAGTTGATAGATTTAAGGATCTAGGTGCTACTTTTGATAGCAAGACGACTTTTATTTATCACATAAATAACATCGCATCTTCATCTTTTAAACCATTGAGATTCATAATAAGAAACTCCAAAGATTTCAAGAATGTTGAAACTATGAAGCTTCTATTTAACTCGTTTGTCAGAAATAAATTGGAGTATTCTGACGTAATCTGGAGTCCCTAGTACATCGTTCATATTAATGAACTGGAGAATATTAAAAAAAAAAAATTACCATGGTTTCAGCTACTTGAGGACAAAATTTATCCACTTGTTGGAATTAGTAATGATATTTATTAAAAATATTAAACAATAAACTCGATTGCTCTGATCTATTAAAACTCATTGACCTACGAGTTCCTTCTAAATCAACTCGACTCCATCAAATATTTCATACTAAAGCTTCATGCACCAATCTATTAATGTATTCACCTATTAATGGTATATGCAGGAATTATAATCATATACAGAATAATATTGATATTTTTTATTGTAGAATTAAGGATTGAAAGTGTATATATGGACATAATTTGTAATATCTACTTCTGTTATAGCACAATATTTATTGTTAGTATTCCGACTCTGTAATTAGGACATCCGTCCTGTTGAGTTGTGTAAATAAATAAATAAATAGATCATGTCAGGACACTTCTATGGCATTTAATCAATTGTCCTCTATTAGGTCACCAAAAATAAAAGAATCGAATAAGTGAATGATTTCAATTACTTGAAATTTTTTCATTTTCCTATACATTTCCTGCAAATTAGGGCGTAGGGAATATCACTGGCAACCGCGTTTTAAAGGCTAAGCATTTCCAAAAAACAGAATGATAGATTTCATAAAAATGTAATCTATTTGAATGGAACATTTTCCAGAAGACGAGGTATGTAAATAAATTCATTTTAGGCCTTTGTTTTCATTTTGACTGAATCTTCATAGACGTAGGGGGTTATGTGGATACTGGTTTATTTTGCATAGCCGTAGGGGACGGTGTAGAAACTAGTGTTAGAATGAGAATTGTCCAATAAGAAAGACAAATTGATTATAGGATTTTAATTGCTAGCATAACCAGAATTCAGGTTATCGAAAGAATGCAAAATTTGTAAATCAATGATTTTACAAATAGTTTTTATTTTAGTTCTCATGGATTGTTCTTTATGCTGTTTTCAAAATCCTGTAAAGAATATGTTTCCTTACAACCGGGTGTTTTGGTTTTGCAGCCACGTTTAAGCAATATTTCTCGAGTGGCTATCCACATAGGACAACAACGTCGTCCAAGGGGGCGACTAGAATTTAGCACCACTGACCCAATCCCATCCCCAGTCCTGCTGAAACAGACCATAGTTAGTTAAGTACATTTCCATTAAATTTCCTTAAGAGCAGACCTGTAGATTATCGGGCTTGTCCACAAATATGTTCAGCTTAACAGGTAGCTCACAATGTATATTGGAACAGCGTATCTGATAAAGGCGATAGATTTTTTAAAGTTTTTCCATAGTATTTGTTAGAAGCACTTTAAGCTCCTCATTTGTAGTCCTTATTTAGAGGTCGAGTCGAAAGAATGCAAAGATATCATTAATATTTTTACACATGCTTTTCTTTTAGTTCCCCTACAGTTATTTTTTCTGCTGTTTGCAAAATCCTATAAGGAATATGTTTGAATATAATTATAAGCAAACAAATAATAATTCACTTAAAAAAGGTCTTTAATTCGGTGTTTTTAAATTAATTTTATAGCAATAATTAACCGAAATATTGCCATTTTTCGATGATGGGATTGGGTGGAATTTTCAAGCAAATTTTGTTTGAAATAGGTTTCTTTAGAATGTCATAAAACGTGAAAATTTCAAATTTGAGCGAATCTATTCCCTTTAGACGGTCCACCCTGTATATTTTCCAGTAAAAGTCTAACTACATCTTCGGTGGCAGTAGCGCCAACTATCTACCAAATTTGACTATTCTCAGTAGTTTTTCAGTTAAAGCACCAACACATTGTGTTGGTGCATTAACTGAAAAACTACTGAGATCAAATTTGGTAGATGTATTAAACTGCTTTTAAAGCTTAATATATCAAACAGATAAAATGCAAAATTTCGGATAGATAACATGACACGTTAAAAGATTATTTTAAATATGTGCTATATATGTTTAAAAATTAATTATTAGTTGTTTGCTTACAATTGTATTGAAACATTCTTTATAGGATTTTGCAAACAGCAGAAAAATTAACTATCTATAAAAGAAAAACTTTGTGTAGAAATATTAATGAAATCTTTGCATTCTTTCGATAACCTGAATTCTGGTTATGCTAGCAAATTAAAATCCTAAAATGAATTTGTCTAATTTCTTATTTGACAATTCTCATTCTAACACTAGCATCCACATAGTCCCCTACGGCCATGCAGATTAAACTAGCATCCTCATAACCCCCTACGATTATGAAGATTCAGTTAAAAATGAGAACAAAGACCTAAAATGAATTTATTTATCTACCTTGTCTTAAAAAAAATTTCATTCCAATGGATTACATTTTCATGAAATCTATCATTCTGTTTCCTGGAAATGCTTAGCCTTTGAAACGTTTTTCGCCCTTATTCTGGAGCTCATCAGAAAGACATAAAGCCATTCATAAAGATGTTTCATGCAAAACCAAGACAATTTCTATGAATAAGTGTGAAATGATTATATTTGACATTGACTGATAAAAACAACCTCACCTATCTATTAGCTAACTAGTATTGGAGCCTATATACTCTATGCATGTTTAAAAATGAATTATTATTTGTTTGCTTATAATTGTATTGAAACATTCTTTATAGGATTTTGCAAACAGCAGAAAAATTAACTATCTGCTGTTTGCAAAATCCTATAAAGAATGTTTCAATACAATTATAAGCAAACAAATAATAATTCATTTTTAAACATGCATAGAGTATATAGGCTCCAATACTAGTTAGCTAATAGATAGGTGAGGTTGTTTTTATCAGTCAATGTCAAATATAATCATTTCACACTTATTCATAGAAATTGTCTTGGTTTTGCATGAAACATCTTTATGAATGGCTTTATGTCTTTCTGATGAGCTCCAGAATAAGGGCGAAAAACGTTTCAAAGGCTAAGCATTTCCAGGAAACAGAATGATAGATTTCATGAAAATGTAATCCATTGGAATGAACTTTTTTTTAAGACAAGGTAGATAAATAAATTCATTTTAGGTCTTTGTTCTCATTTTTAACTGAATCTTCATAATCGTAGGGGGTTATGAGGATGCTAGTTTAATCTGCATGGCCGTAGGGGACTATGTGGATGCTAGTGTTAGAATGAGAATTATCAAATAAGAAATTAGACAAATTCATTTTAGGATTTTAATTTGCTAGCATAACCAGAATTCAGGTTATCGAAAGAATGCAAAGATTTCATTAATATTTCTCAACAAAGTTTTTCTTTTATAGATAGTTAATTTTTCTGCTGTTTGCAAAATCCTATAAAGAATGTTTCAATGTGCTATATAGTTGTAAATATAAATTATGAACAATAGCTGGTGGTTTATAGTGCTTTATCGGAATCATTTTTAAATGCGGTATTGTGGATTATGTGACATTACTTTAAAAATGCAAATAACACCCAACATTACAACATTATTTAATTCAAGTCAGTACCAATGAAATCCAAACCTGAAATATTGCCTTCTTCTAATTCTTAATTAAGTGTTAAGAGTTTTGCTTATTTTTTTATGGTTAAGGACCTTTGTTTCAGAGTATATAAGTAGATGCCGAATATGTCAATAATACAATGTAATTGAATTAGGACGAACTTTCCTTTTCTCGAGACAATTTTATGGTTTACCCCAAGGAAATTAACACAAGGATGTTTTCTCTTGTCAAGATGAAACAAAAATACGCCTGTAATTTGTTTGTAAAGGGCGGAGAAACAAATAAACTTTTTAATAATTGATTTATTTATATTCATGAAAATGGTATAATCATTTAAATATTAAGTAGGTATCTAAAGACTCATTCGAAATCCGACGGATTTGCTCCTGACAACCAAAAACTTCAACCCGTCTGATGTAAAATCGATTAGAAAATACAATACGTAACGTATATTTACTTGATGCTTGATTATTTTGCTGCATTTTTCAGATGTGTGGTTCTGATTTGCCTTGGGGGGAAATTTGGTCAGTGGGTGTATCTAGGCGAATGATTGAGACGCTACGCGAGGCTCCAGTCTGTCGCGCCATCCCTTCCAGAGATGAATTTGGGGAGTTTAACCCTCTCCCGCTCAGATGAATCTATTTTTAGAATCAACTCTTACACCTGGTATTGATACTGTCCTTTTTTCAGTTGAGAATTTACCAATTTGTTGCTAATTACGTCTCTTCAATCATTAAAGATTTAGGGCAAATAATGAAATAATAAGCCGTTTTCAGTGTTCCTTTGCCGCACGGTTTAATGGGCTGTCAATTTTTACTCAAGTAATGTACACACGCCGGCAAATTTAAAGGAATAAATTAATTGGCATTTTCTATTTTTTTCACAACACAACAAACGACAAATTTGAACGGAATCTCTTGAAAGGAAAAGTTAGCGAACAGCTAATTGCAGCTTGTTTTGCAGTTTCATGCCATTTTGAAACATTTTCCTGATTGCACAATATAATTTTTCTAACTCACTATCGAAAACTTAAATTTTAGTGTAAAAACGTCACTTTAACGCACCAGTGGACCAGTGCGACAACAACTGTCACTTTTCACACTTAGTGTGAAAAGAAGAAGAATTTATTTGTTACATATATTTAGGACGCATTTCGTGCAGTTGTTGAAACTTATCCCCGACGACAGCTGATAGGACGAAATTGTGCTTTCCATCAGAATTGCATCTCCAACTTCCTCTGGTGGCTGTTCGGCTATAATATCTCGAACTTGGAGGCCAATTATTTCTTTTCCTCCCAATATTTTAACAGCTGTCCTCCGTATATTTTCCGCAGAGTTTTCTATGTATCCTTCTGCAACGTTGGACGATTTCCAAGCTCCGTGACACTTGAGCGTTAAAACATCGCTCCGGAATCTGCCAAGAGTGATGCAGAAGATCTTCTGAAACAGTGTCCGGTGTATCCTGAAGAAGATAATCCTAGAAATAAAGATATCTTCTTGGGCATAGCACCAAACGTGTTAATCCCAGTGGGTTGCTTTGTACATTTACCATTTCTGTAACCAATGAAAAATCGAGCATGGAGAGTTTGTCAAGGACGTAAATGTCTATATTTGCGGATCATTTCAACCAAGTTCACTCCTTGAATATTTCCACAAGTAATTATGAATTCCCGAGGACATTTCGTCTTAGTAATGGGGATGATAATTTGGTAAACATCTCCTTAATCTTCGATGTCTTCAACTTGCATGCTGCTTAGCTCTCTCCTGCAGGGGGATCCCTGCGATTCCAATAATTAACCTAACCTTAAAAGAAATCACTTTACACAAATAAACTATATTTATTCTATAAGATTAGACATACCTTCATCATCAAAAAATCTTGATCATCAGCTCTCGTTAAAAAATTTTGGATGTTTTCTTTGCTTAATACTTTGGATTTCTTCTGCGCCCTTTTGTGTAACTTTCTTACGCGTGTCTTAAACATGCATTTTTCACACTTGTATCATAAATAGCTATTGTCGCATTTCATACTTAAATTTCTCAATTTTTGTAATATACTTTATATTAGCAGGTACTTTATTATACAATTCATAGATAGTATATGAAAGAGATCATCAAAAAAAAGCAGATCTATGAAATGTGGAGTGATTAAAGATTTTCTACGTACATTAATAATGTATATCTGTACGAAAACGAATTTTATTATATAGATAAGGCGATGACTTGGTAGTCACAATCTTCCAAGAGCAGACATAGGCATGTCTGTTTGCCATATTTAGAAAATTTAATTCCTTAATTTTATGAGAGATGTGCTCGGTTTATATTGCAAATGAGACGAGCACAAGAGTTTTGAATTCTTTGAATTCTGCTTGTTGTGGCAATATCCAAATAAGGGCCATACACAACATCACAATAATTAAAATGTGACAACACACACAATTATAGAGCAGTTTTAGGGTATTTTTATCCAACAGATCTTTACTAGCATAGATGTTACTTTAATTACTAATGCTTTTCTAATGCGGTTCTTTATATGGCCTTTAAATCTTAGATCCGAGTCTATAGTAAGGCCCAAGTTTTTTGATTCATTTACACAAGTTGTAGAGATATCATTGACTTTTCATTTTAAATCCTCAAGGTACCTATTTCGCTGAGTTGTCTTACCAAGCAAAATCATCCTTGATTTACTAGGGTTTATACACAAAATATGATTATCAGAAGCCGTTATTAATTCAGCAATAGCATTATTGATTATATTGTTAGCGTTCTCAATATATTCTGGATTAAAGAAATAATACAATTGTGTATCATCAGAGCAACAGTCTAACTTGCAAAATTTAAGTACTCTGTGCAGTTGACAAACAAAAAATAGCAAAGCCCCCAAAATTGACCCCTGTGATACCCCTGGTCCAAATTAATCTCAAGAGATAAATTATTATTCAATTTTACAATTTGCCTCTTATGTTGTAAGTAGTTCGGAATAAACCCATAAAATGCAATATACGTAATAAATTTTCGTGATTTACACCGTCAAAGGCTTTGGAATAATCTAATGGCTGATCTATGTCTGGAGTAATCCTTTTCCCATGCTTATGATGACCTTATCAATCATTTCTTGGGGCAGATTCTCCCATGTATCTATTAGAGCAGCTCTCGCCTCTTCTGTGTTTCGGACAGTAGGAAAATTTGACGTAAGTCGTCTGCCTAGCATGTCTCATACATGTTCAATTGTATTCAAATCCGGGGAACATGCAGGCCAAATCATTGTTAGTTTAAAAAGTCAGTTGTACAACGAGCGGTGTGCGGGTGAGCATTGTCTTGAATTAAGAAGAAATTTTCACCGATATATGTGGCGAAAAGTAGCGCCTAATTTTGCAGAACATTCCTCATATAGCAATCTGTAGTTAAAGTTAGTGTCACTTCCGGCGAAACCGGAAGTGAAAAAAATCAATTGTATGTCAAAAAGTGCCGCTTATTGAGTATGTAGTATATCATAAATTTCAATCAATTATTTTCAAAACTAAAGGAGAAAGGGGGGTATACCACGATCCTGCTACAGCCGGTAGAATCTAAATCGATATTTATGTTAGCGATTGCCCGATCTACGTCAACTGGATTATATGAAGTATACCTTTGACTGCCGTTTGCGTACTGATGGAATTTACAGAATTTTATTTTCTCATGTAGATCAAGCATAAAAAGCACAAATAGTATGGGGCTCAAGATTGACATTTGGGGCACCCCTGATAAGACAAAACTATCTTGATACGTCAGTGATTCTCCGAGCAATATAATTTCACCTATTGAGTTCCTCTGGATAAATATCTTCTGAACCAATTTACCGACTCAATTCCTAAATAGGCAAGTCTATAGATTTACTATCCTGCTGTTGTTGCTCAGTATGGCAGCAATTGTTTTATAACATAATTAAAATTTCAGATAAATAGAACAATATTGTGCTAACGTCGGCAGTGTTTTCTGGTGACTTTAAATGAAGACATTTATTATGTGTGAATGAGTACTCCTCGAAATTTTCCGTATTTAAGTGTTGCAGGAATCTAACACACCCGCCAAATGAAATACAATAAGATAAAATAGGATGCTATTGCCTGATATTACTGTTTCAAGCACATATCTGTAATTTTTGAGTGGGTAAATATTAATTATATATATGCAGAGATACGATCAATATGCGTGGGTATTTTATTCACAAGTGACTGTCTAGATCAAGTGACCTTTGACATTTAACAATGTTCTTGTTAGTGTTAACAAAATAATTCAGTCACCACGTTTCCACATACTTCACTTTTAAGAAAACTTTGTCTCCATTTTTCACTAATATGTAGTTTAAAATCTGGAAATTTTAAAATAGTTCCTTAATTTTAATGTAGAATATTAGGTCTAAAATTTTGTATAATAACATATGAATTTATGTCTGGCTAAAACGTTACAGATTATAACGTCTGTTTGACGAAAAAAAATGTGAAAACCCCACCTGCGACACGTATAGGATGGAGAAAATAGAGATTGCAGTGCATTTTTGCACCCATTTTAATAAATATCTTTTTGAATATAAATTGTTGCAAAACATGTAAATAGGGGTTAATATGTAGGAAATAAAAATTGTCTTTACTTGGCTGGGTATTTTGTTTGTTTCTCTAAAAATTTACTGAGATTTCGTGTTCATTTTTAATCGAAGAAGAAATATCGTATTTCTAATTAAATGTAAGTATTGATTATTCCATAGTTTTTCAAAGCTTTAAGCTTTAAGAAATATACCTTCAATTTGTTTCTTTTTTCGCTTATATGATAAATAAAACAAGCTCCATTTTTATTAAACAAAATATTGTTTATTATCTAACTGCTCCCAGTTTAAAATTAATCCCAATTTTGTAGACTATGACATTACCGATACGACTGAACTTTAACCATCCATATATATGTACCTAATTATTTATGTGTTAGAAAGTTATTTTTCCTGTAGTCAAAGAAAACAATTTAAAATAAATTTCAACTTAAATACATATTTGTATTAATAGTTGGTAATTTATCTTTTTTTTCATCGTAATTACGCATAGTGGATAACATGGAGCAGAAATGCCATGTAATTTTTGTAACGTTTGTTACGTTGTTACGTTGTTACGTTTATATATTTAATACCCAGACGCGTAGAAGCGTTGGCAAATATATGAAATTAAGGTTTAGTGTAAGTATCTCCAACAATATGAGATCCCTAGTTTGCAGAAACTTTGTTAGAGCGAAAGAAAAACAATTTAATATGTGTGTCTTTAGTATATTCTCTAGGCCGCGGTATAATTTCCAGAAAATCTTTTTATTTTCTTTATTTGATTTATTTGTGAAGGATTTATAATCTTTCATCAACTAGAGACATGGAAAAATAGAGAAGAATTATGTTGATGTCGGGATAGGGGGATGAGATTTATATTAACTGTAAATAAAAATAGTTTCACTTTGACCTAAATTTCCAATTGGTTGGTTCATTATAATGTTTTAAAAATCATATTCATATAAATAATACGAATTTATTTTTCCGGAGAATTTACTAAATTTGAAAATCTTTCACATTTACCGCTAAATAACCCCCAACCCATCAACGGAACCATCTCAAAATATAATCTAGTTCCAGATGTCGTTTAATACATACACGTGTACCAAATTTCAAGTGAATATCTTAATTTTATTTTACCAACCCCTTCAGTAATGGAGTAGGATTGGTGGTGGGGTATTAGGTATTATAAAAAAATCTGAGGCCTTGAGTTCTAGTACATACATCGAATTTCAAGTTTCTGTACTCTTACCAGCTTGCTTTACTTATTTCCCCTATTTACTCCTATTTAACCCCCAACCCTTAATCAGAATAATCCCAAAATATAATCTAGTTCCTGATGTCATTATAATAGATAAGATAAGATAATATTTATTGGTGCTAAAACAAGAAATGTTAAACACAAGTCACATACATTGATAAAACACAGTAAGAAACAAATTGTCAAAATAAAATGTATACATTCAATAAATTATCTATTGATATTAAAAGCACATTATACATTAAGCTCAATACAAAATTTTAATTTTCAGTAATTACTGACACATCATTCTAAAAATTCATTGATGGTGTAAAAAGCTTGGTTTATTAAAAATGTTTTAATAAGTCTTTTAAAATTATTGACCGATAGTACTTTGATCCAGAGAGGCAATTTATTAAAAAACTTAGGTCCATAGTAATTGAGGCCATTCCTGCTAGATCTTAATCTTAAGTAGTTGGGTCTTATGTTATCTCCATTTCGGTTATCGTGATTATGTACAGATTTCTGGAATGTGTACTCTTCCAGATTACTTTTAATATATAATAGACATACATAGATATATAAATTAGGGAAAGTTAGTATTTGCAGATTAATAAATTCTTGTTTAACATCTGCCCAGTACTCCAGATTCCTTATAATACGGATCAATTTCCGATGAAGTCCGAAAATTCTACAAATAGAAGGAGCATAGCCCCAGCTTATCAGACCATAGGACATCTGGGTCACTATAAGACTATAGTAAGCAGTCTTTAAAACCTAAAGAGGAACCAATTTTTTAAGAGATCTAATTAACAATATGTTTTTTGACAATTTATTTGACAGCTGTTCAATATGTTGACACCAACTGAGTTTTGGGCCTAAGATAATACCTAAACCTATTTCAAGAAAATAATTTTTTTTATGATTACTATACTTCCATTCCACTGCGTGGATGTAGAAGTAAAAAAAAAATGTAAATCACCTGCAACTATACGGAAAATCCAACTAATTGTTGATAAATGGGAAGGTGGATGTTTTTATCACAACAATTCAAAATAAATCGAAGTAAAACTATAATGAAAAAGGTATGTGTGAAATTTAACATTTAAATATAAGATTTTGAGCTTGAAATTTTCCTCGATAAGTAATTGGAATCTCACTCGAACACGGACCTCATAGTGCATATGGGCTGAGGTTCTCCTCTTCGCGGAATCTGCTTGTTGTGTTCTTTGCCAGACCCGTCAGACTCATATGCTTATTGGAGCGATATTATCAGGTTCGAAGACGCACGCATCTATCTTGGCTTCGTAGGTCTTTCTTAAATTTAATCTCGTTCTTTGATGAACGCATCATCAAGGAACTTCACTAACTTAGTTCATCAGCACTTTTATTTCTTTTGTTCCTCTGTGTCCTGGTACCCACGCCACGGTCACTTTGTTTTGTCTTACTAGGCACACCGCCATTGAGTATCGTTGAGTATCGAACCCAGTACAACAGAAAGTGTGACTAAGCGTGTTAGCCATAGACATGCTTTAGCCTGCTATTCTACGATAGTTACTTTAGGAATTGTGTGAACTCACAGGGTACTGAGTATATAGATCTATAGCATTAATTTCTGCTTGTAGGATGGTTGGAAGAGTATAATCCCTAAAGAGATAAGATACTGCAATTTCCGCAACATTATTTGTGTTGTGTCATTAGTATTTGGCTACCACACGCATGATGGATAGATAGAACTTTATTGGTCATACATACACAAAGAGTGGATAAGTCACAGTGCCATTCTACTTTACTTTGAGACATTGGGCATTTCTGGGATAGAATCTACCTTCAATTCAGAGAGCAACTTAGAGCTGCTTCTGGTGCTCTATTCCTGTTGTCAATAAGGAAAAAATGTACCAGAGAAAACAGTCAGCAAAACACCTTTGATCTTTTAGTAATGGCGCTATTGATTTATCGCGCAGTTGTTACAATGTGCCAATCAGACGGAGAAGGTAAAATTGGAGAGAGAGGCCAACTGTGAAAAATCTTAACACTTCGAACGAAAATCAGCTGATTATCAAAACCATTAATAGCCAATCCCGAAACCGTTTCGCTGGATGCCGTGTTCCTTTAATCCTGTCCCTTTAATTTGGAATTATTAAAATAAAAAAAAAGACTATGGATCAATTGTGCCAGTGAAATAAAGTTTTAGTTTTTTCGTCGAACAGGTTAATTTTCTCTAACTGTCTATTACTACTCTTTGCTGCTGCCTTACATTAGTATGCGCTGAAGGCGCTTCTCATTGAATAAACAAACGTGGTGATGGCAGGATAAGAACAACCTTCAATGCAGCTATGGGGCGCAGTTTGTATGGCTTCCGTGGCGTATAGGCAAGCAAGCCTTTACGCTACAGGAAGTGTCTAGTCCACCATGTCATTGATCTGTAGGTTATCATTGGTCTTACTAGTCTGGTGTACGTTCGTCTTGGAATTTAACCCCTAATTATTCTCACACTTGCATGCACCTTTTCAGGGCAATTGTTGCGTTTTGTGTGACTTCTCGGATATTAGTTTTCCATATCAGTTTTTGATTAAAAATGACTCCTAGGTATTTTCCTTCTCTGGCAAGTGGAACTTCCACTTCATTGAGCATTAGGCGACTGTAGCTTTGTAAGGATTTATGGACAGTCCCTTCTCATTACACCACCTGTCGACAATGAACTTTGTGAACTCTCCACTATCATATTTACAAATCTCCCCTTGACTACCTTTACTGTATCGTCAATATATCATATATCATTCTTTGAAAGAGTTTGATGAGTATAGATAGCAACAATGCCAAAAATTAAAAATTTCTGATTGTTCCTTAAATAAATAAATAATGTTAACTGCTATATCGTTGAATGGCTCTATTAATACCGTTTCTTCTTCCATCTTTTTGGCTCTCCCAAAATTGATCAAATATCTCTCATATCTCAATCTGAACTTATTTTTTCAGTAGTGGTAAATGACGTCAATTTTTTTATTTATAACTTAAAAACTGTATCCATACTTAAACCAAGTGTATTTTTAGAAATGAAATTTATTTAAGTTATTAAATTGTGACTATAATATGTAGGTGTTTATGTATCATGGGGTTATATATTGTACAGTGTACACACAATATTAATTATAAGAAATTAATTTCTGTTATACGTCCCTTGTAAAGCTATATATTAAGTTATTCTGGACTAGGAATAAAATGATTTATTACACTTACAATTCAATTACTAGTCTGACAACAAACTCGATAAAGTCACAGTGTGGGTTGGAAATGTATGTAATAGCAAACAAACAAAAAGAATTATAGCTGATCTAAATAATAATTGACTCTCTACTCTTTTGAAACTTCGTAAAGATTGTCCGAATTCGAAATCCCAGCCAACTACACATCCCAGTAGGTCCCTTAAAGTCCATATTTTCGATATAATCCTATTACTTACTATCAATGTGGAAATACTGTGAACTTTCCGCGTATCATGTGTCAATGACATCCAACAATCTAAATGCTATATAAAGTAACTGGGAAACTTACTTTTATTTTCGAGAAAAAGAGAAGAGATGTTCCGCCCATACCAATCGAGCAAGCAGGAGGTAACAGGCCTGGATTCTGAATTGTGGAGGCGGCAGCTCTGCCTGGGCTCTGGGTTGTGACTCTATGCAGTATATTATACCCAGTGAATCTTTTCTACTTTTTGTCCAGTGTGGTGTACCTACTTTTAAAGTTCGAGATCCGATATCCGAAACTGATTTAATTTTTTTATTAGTATATTAAGAGAAAAATAAGTCGTGCGAAAGAATAAAAAATTCACATATCTAGTGCAGATATTGTAAGCCTTGCATCGTTTAAATTTTATACAAATTTTAGAGGTGTGTACATACCCTGCCTTGGTTAGATATAAATCTAGATGATTTAAGCGATTCTACTTACTATTTTCGCACAGAATCTAGTGTATTATCTAGACGACATTAAGCAACTGGAAGCTTCATATCAGTTATGAATTTTTAAAATTTGGCGCATTAAAATTCGGTAATACAAACGACAAGGACACTGTTTTAAACGTCAGCCAATAGAAAATTAAATTGGTAATAGCAGTGGGAATTTTCAATACAGGATGACCCAGAATTAAACCGCCAAGCTTGCTTTACCAATATTCTCCTATTTACCACTATTTAACACCCAACCGTTTGACAGAATCTTGTCACCCGAAATAATTAGTAAGCTTAATTTTCACGTTCCCAGATTAACCTCTCGTAATCAGTAATCACCAAGTCTTCTATTTACCTACGCCGCGTACCAACGTACTAAATAATTCACCTTTATATACGATTTGCAGTACTTCTAACAAATTATGTAACGACTTCGATATTTTTAATTGCAGCCTTAGTGACATAAAACAAAATGTTCTAAATTAAATAACCAGTGAGTGTCTTTGTTTTTCTTAATTTGCTTTGAATCACATATGTGTATATATGTATATATAGTTTTTATATTTAAACATTTTCCATGTTATTTTTTTCTCTTCGTATCATTAGTTATTCATAGTTCGTACATTTAAGTAATTTTTTTTCTTCATTTTACTTTCTTTCTATGTTGTATATTATGTAATTAATGCTTTGTATGCCTTTATTCCTGTTCTGTAATGGGCTTGTTCCATGATATTATTTATACATGGTTTTTATACTTTTTCATATAGTACTCGATATTCTCATTATACACTTAAAATTTCGTATAATTAACTTTTTCCGTTCTCGAGATATAAGGAGTTGAAATTAGTAATAGTTGCAAAAACCGAGCGCTCATTTGTGACGTTACTATACGCAAGTGACGTAAAAAAATGGCTTTCTGGGACCTTTCAAATTTAACCTGAAAAGTCGAAAAACATGGAATTTTTAAACGCTGGTAACTAAATAAATACGTCGAGTGAAAGTTCGTTCTATGTGTCTACGGAAAGGAGAAGGTCGGCGATGAATTCTAATCGTAAATTGCAGGGTCGAAATCGAAAATTCGTTCCGGCAGGAGCGAGAGAAAATTGTAGTTTTTTGACATTTCACCAAATTGTACTCCCCTACTGTCAAGTAGTAAGCAAAACAAACAATACTTCGAAAACACTTATAATTATAACCAATAAGGAGCATCAAGTCTATTGAGATCGCCGAGTCTATGCGTATAGTGACGTAGCGCCTGGTCATGCCCCATTTTTGCGAGATGGAAATTTGTAATAGTTTTTAAGATACTAAACGTGCGAATAAGATTCTGATTTTTTGCAGATCCATTAATTTATACTTGCACTTTCGATTTATGAAATAAAAAAAAAGCCGAACAAGCCCATTGGGTATCTTACCTGTTGAACAGTGTATGCAATAAATAAAATAAATAAATAAATAAATAAAACATAATCTAATTGCAGATGTCGTTATAATACATACATGTACCAAATATGAAGTAAAAATCTCAATTTTCTTTTATCAACTCTTTTAGTAAAGTAGTGGGGGTTGAAAAATATTATAAAGAAATTATGACACTCATTTTGTTCGTATTGTTTTCGACAGTCAATTTTCACTTTTAATCTCCCAAGTGCTTGAATTATTGCTGGAAATTTTTCGAGTCTATGAATTTTCTTAAAAAATTCATGTACGAATAAAATTTCCTGCAATTAAGAACGCGGGGAATTCGGTAAGAACATTTCACACAAAAACGAATTAAATAAATAATTCCAACCGGCATTAAGATTATTCTATAAAAAGGTATAAGATTTGTAGGCCATGAATGGGTCTTGTTGATAAAGTGACAGAAATGCATCGGAATTAATAAGTAGTGTTTTTGTGTCAAAAGTTAATAGTACAAAAATTATTTGAGAATGGAATACCTATATAATAATAATAATAATAATAATACCTAAGACACTGAAAGATGGCTTGGAGGATATTGGAGTACCATGGAATACCTACCTTAGCATGCAAAAATCAGTCATTCTGGATGCTACAAACATAGTTCGGTCGTTCCTAGACCAGTAGGATGATAGTTCGAGTCTTGCTTAACCAGCCGATCAGAACTATTTGAATACCAGGGCAACCTGTGAAAAAAATAATAATAATAATAATAATAATTCGGCAGAAATCTTAGCTGGAAAAATGCAGAAGTCCGTCATTTTTGGTACGTTGCGCCTACTCAGAGCACACGATTCGCGGACCCAGTAATCACTGACTCTACGGCGTAGAGAGTGGTTACTGGTACTACCAGCGTACTCTCTCTGGTTGCATTGGAGACAGAGAGAAGGGCGACTGGCTTTGGAAAAAAAAAATAATAAAGTCTTTATTAGGAAAGCATGTACATACAATACATCCAATCGCTAAGGCGAAGTCTAGCTAAAGCTATTCAACTTAACCTTATCTAACCTAAAATTCCTAAAACTAAAAGTAGTAATAATAATAATACCTAAAGTACATGTCAACAAACATTAAGATATAGTATAATATTCTTGTGGATAAATAAAGAAAAATAGAAAAAAAAATATGTGGAAAAAGAAATCGCCAATAAAAAAATGCAGTATTAGCATTAGTATTAATCAGTTTAGTAGTGTCAGACAACGAATGGGCCACGTATGCAAGATGCAGATAAAATTACTGCATAGAAAAGAATTTCATTTTCACTTTTTTGCGAAAACTGTCTACATTTAGAAATTTGAGGGTATCATTTATGTTGTTATACATTGTGACAGAGTTGTAAGAAAAAGATCTACGAAACAGGGTAAGACGATAAGTTGGCAATAATAACTTGTGCATATGTCTCAAATTTAAATTGTGGATGTTATTCCTAGACATCAGTTTTTTACGAAGATATGATGGCGAGGAGGTGCATAATATACGGTGAGTAAAAACGGACATATAATATTTATAAACACTTTCCACTCGTAGCCAACCAAGTTCATTTATTTTTGAGGAAGAATGCGGTAAACAAATCGACAACAACTGTTCTGTATTTTTTGCAGGCGGTTTTTTGATAGTTTGTCTAAGCAGCTATAGTATACGACATTGCAATAATGTAATATAGGTAACACCAACGATTCACATAGCTTTTTTCTTAATTTAAAATTAATAATGTTTATATTATTATAAAGTAACTTTAATTCTAGATACTCTTTTTTGACTAATATGTTTACGTGTTCTTTAAATCTTAGATTTTCGTCATAAGTTAAACCTAAACTTTTAACTTTGTTTACAACAGTTAGGGCTTAATCTGATATCTTGCGTTTTGTATTTTGCTTGACAAAACTTAGATTTTTTTTATTAGCAAAACATATTGCCGAACATTTAGCAATATTTAATTTTAAATTATGCGAATTCGAATAACGCTCGATAGAAGTTAGATCTTGATTTATGTTAACTGATGTGTTCCTTATATTATTTGGGTCAAAAGAACATGTTAATTGTGTGTCATCCTCATAACATTGAATTTGTGTGTAGTTTACACTATTGAAAATGTCAGCTGTATATATTAAAAATAGGATAGGCCCTAGAGCAGAGCCCTGGAAAACACCTGAGGTGATTTTGGTGGTATTTGAAAAGGCATCATTCATTTTGACAGTTTGGTATCTATCGCTCAAGTAGGACCTGAAAAACTGAACACAATTTTCATTAAATCCGAAGTAGGTAAGCTTGGCACATAACAAAGTATGATCTTTTTGATTTCTAGTTGTTCTAGCAGATCTAAACGTTTACCTTTTCTTTCTGAATAACATAAATTTACTTCATTCAGAAAGAAAAGGTAAACGTTTAGATCTGCTAGAACAACTAGAAATCAAAAAATCTTTCAAGTACAACCCTTGTACCACAAATGACCAGCAGAATTTCCTAAACACCCCTATAATAAACCAATTGTTAATAAATATCCTTTGATTTATATAATCAGCTTAGGTCCACTCCAAACATTCAAATAATTAAAGATGTTAAATTAAATCTTAAATAGCTTAAGTCATAAAAAGATTAAGACATAAATACTTTTAGGTATAAATTGAATATGCACGTCGGAAACTTTAGTATTCACTATGTAGTACTCTTGATAAAGGCCTAATAAGCCGAAACATATGTAGAGTATTTATAATATATTGATTGATTCATCTAAAAGCAGTGTTTAATTTATTAACAATTACTTATACTTAATTGAGAAGTGAAATATGGAGGAATACCAAAATGAGAAGTTATTCATGATCATAATTATACATCAAATAATAGTATATTATTCAACGAGCATATAATGATGGCTATTATTCACGATGGTGAAGTTTAAGACACGAGCCGCAGGCGAGTGTCGTAAATCACCAGAGTGAATAATAGGCATTATATGCGAGTAGAATACTATGCTTTGTCCACGACTGTTAAATATTTAATACTTATTTAATTCATCTTCATTTCAATTCTCCTATTTAAGAAAGATTCATATATCATAATATATTATTTTCTCGATATTTCGGGCAACAAGTTTAATGAGGCGATTTCTGCAGTTTCCTTTATCTCTGGCGGTGTCAAAGAAATCTCGTTTTCACTGTCAGTATCCATTTATTTAATTTTATTACTCTTTTTAAGTACCTAATCCGTAAAATTATTGTAAATAACGTTGGCGTTGAAATGGCATAAATTTTGACGTTTCAAATCAGTTACAGAATTACGCTTTGACACATTGTCATGGCTTACTAATAAAATAATACAGTGTGTAGGCACAGCTAAATATGAGGATTGCCGCGTGTTGCTAATAAATGATGCTTTGAAAACAAATTACTCATGTAGTTTTTGAGTGTTCATTAAAGTACCTTTTCGGCATGTACCATGTGAGTGCTTCCTAGAAACCTTAAAGAGAAAACACTTGTCTTTTGGTTGCTGCAATTTTGACATTTTGAATTTTTAGTAAAAAGTCACTAATGTAATTTCTTATAAACAATTGACTGTCCTCATTATTCACTGCAATCAGTGAATAATGAAATCATTATTCACTGTAGGGAACAATGGATAGCATTATCATTGAGGAAACACGTACATAATGAGTACATTATTTAATAGTCGTGGACAAAATGTTTTTTCACAAAGCTTAATGATTTTTTTTTATAATTATCTCGTTTAATATGAAAAACAAAATTCCATATTTATGTAAAAGCAAATGTCAAATGCAATCATATGTCAATAATTTGACAGAAAAATTTCCACTTATTAATTTCGTTTAGAGTACCCCGGAGGATGAAAATTTCCGGAAATTTTTTGGGTTGCCATGGTAACGCCACAAAAACCAACTTCTGATTGGCTAAAAAAGTGATGTGTGAAATTTTCAATAGAATTTTTAAAATCCGCGATTACGGCACTTTTAACGTGACCGGCTCTCGGGCTAAATTTTTTTTCAGTTTGTTTAATCCACTTGAATCTGCATATTGTTTATTGTACTCTTCGCAAATACAAAACAAAGAGTATATTGCATTCGATCGGCACATTTCTATAACCGATAATATTGCTCGTAGAGAAAAAAATTTCATATCACTTTGTTGGTGATCGAATTCTGAACGTTCAAAATGTCCGTCCATCTGTTTGTCCGTCTGCCCGTCACGTTTCTTGTAAGCACGAACTTAAGAACGAAAATTCCATTCTATTGAAACTTGAACAGTAAGTTACTGTTGTTTTTGAACATAATCGATCAATAAAAAAAGTTATTCATTTACTCTTACTCCGCCTGGTACTCTTACTCCGCCTCGTCACCTAACTGCAATGTTTGAAAGATCTTTTTCTTTCAACATTGCTAAATTTTACAACTCCCTTCCTCTGCCTCTAAAATCCCGGTCTGTTGTTAGCTTCCCAAAACATTACAAACGTCTTTTGCTTGGTTGATGTGTTCTAGCATAACATTCACATTTTGATAGGTTTTCTCTATAAAGCAGAATAGATAAGGTTATAGTCATCCAAATACATATTGTGTGTACTTACGTTTTCTTTAAGATTACTCCATCTACTTCTTACTTGGTTAAGTGTAAAAACAGCTGTAAGCATTGTGCTCTACAGCTGAACTTCGCCATTTCGATTTATAATATATTTTATAGTTATATTATTTGCATGTGTAAATTTATTGAATAAAGTGTATTATTATTATTATTATAATTTGAAAAATATTTTTTTATGTTTTGTAATTAAACAAAAAATGCCTACCACTAATATTATTCCTATATCCTATACAATGTGCAACAATTAGATATCTAGTTTATTTTTGAAATAATTGAAATTAGTTCTGCTTCGGGTAAATTTTAAAACACCGCTATTGACCATTTTGACAGTGGTAAGTTGATGATTTATTTGACTGTGGACACGGTGGGGAGGTTTTCGTATTTTTGGAAAACACTATAATCTAGGCACTGTTAGGTTACAATCTTTAAATGTACTTATATCTAACTTCAGTTACCATTTTTGGTAATTGATTTCTACCAAGTTTCTTATATGGAACATTGCTAATTAGATTCTCTTTCGTAATAATCATTTTTATCAGCAAGAATCATTAATCACCTTATTATCTTTATAGGCTTTCAAGCCAAAGCAGTCTTTCTCACGTAACCGTTTAATTTTTGTTTTCTATATATTCTAATCTCTTCTTATTAGTTATAGTTATATTCTAATCATTATTTTATAATTTGTAGTTTAGTGAGTGCTTGAAGAACCCGAGATTATAATGACAAGTCTAATTGTACTATTGTTCGATTCACACACTATTTGGAATCGAGCATATATGGGTCACAGTATAATGTTGTTGCAGGAATGTCAAAAATAATTCTAAATTATCTATGAGAATAAAGAAATAAATACATTTTTATTAGCGATAGATTTCTAGGCTTGCAGGACTAAATCAGGACTGTTAAAACATCCGCCGTAAATTTTTAGTGTAGTAGAAATAGTTCAGTCTGTCTAGGGAGAATTGGACAGTCGCCAATGATGCACTTCCCAATATGAAAGTTCGTTGCCTTTAAAGTTCCAGTCTAGCAAAACAAGATAATGGCTAACATTACTTACCAAAAATCTATATACAGTTTTGTTTGTTCCGGATCAATATCAGATTTCAATTCTAACGTTTCCTTTTTTAAGTAACAATATTTGAGCATCTATCTTTTATTCATATCCAGACGTGTGTATTGAAGCTAGTGTCCCTAAATCATCTTTTAACCTAAATTCTCAGTACCAGTTGAAATTAGTAGTTATGTAAATTTTCTTATTTATTCGTTTGTTTTGACTTCAACCTCCTATTGGCTTAGGTAAATCTATTTATAGGCTAAAAGAGCACATCTGTTAAAGTACTATATGGAAGTTTATAAATATACTCTGTAGATGCAAGCGTTAAACAAAAGACAATTATGAAAAAAACTGGAAACATTGTATTGCCTAAAAACACGGTACTGCCTAAAAATTATGAAATCCGTCGCACAGACGAGAGAATCCTCAACTAGGATGACAAAAATAATTTTTGTGTAAGGCGTCATTATCTTCGATTATTATCCATATACTGAACCTTTGGAAATTGCTTCAAAATAGTGTAAATAATCAAATTAAATAGGTCAGATATGTGGCATTTGAGGGAAGATAGATTATACGCTGCGCAGGATGGATTTCACATTGATGATGTACATCAATTCGGCTTCAGAAAGGAAAGGAGCACAGTGTAACAAATCGTTAGAAACGTTATTGATGTGGTGATACAACGCAATCTCTGAAAGAGTACCGCAATGGTACTTTTGGATGTTGAGAAAGCCTTTGATACCGTTTTAAAAAATGATAGGATATCGCTGGCCGAGGCACATCATTAAACGTATACACTTGTACCTGACTAATATACGCTGCAAGTGCGAGCGATTTATAAACTATCCATATAGCGGGACATTCGAGCGGAAGTCCCGCAAGAGTCCGTCTTCACACCTAACTTATACATTTTATACGCATCAGACTTCCCCACATTCTCAAATACCAAACTTGCAAGTGTACAAACGGCAAGACATGCTCTTCAGAGTTTAAAGTCGTCTTCATAATTCTAAGGCATGTAAAAAATGCGGTAAGTACAAAGCGGGCAGGCGGCATCTTTACTTGTTCAATGATGCCGCCGCGCGGACTCGTTCGACGGGAATTTTTTATGTGACTTAGAAATATGAAGGCAACTTTACATGGCTCGTGTCATGGCGTATTATAGCAAGTGGAAGATGCGAGTGAATGTGGAGATGTCGGAAGGAATAGTCTTCTCAGATAACTTCACTATTACGTCAATTTCGATCAATCATATTCTAAATAAAAAATTAATATACACTATTATAGTGGGGCTCCTCACATATGCTGTGCCGGTGTGGTGCTGTGCATCGGTGATGACAATTAAGAAATTTAGAATTCTGGAACACAAATTTAAGCGTTTCATATCTAATTCATCTAGATTACCTCCCTCAGAGATCCCGATGAACGCTGTAACGATATGACACCACTAACGGTCTACATCAGGATTACACGTGAGAAATGTTGTCAATTTAAACTTGGTGGTAGTCTGCTAGCAGACAACATCACGCGCATCAGAGAGTATAACGCACCATTTAGGATAAAACACAAATTACCATATCATGCGTATCTTCTGGCTACTTAACTCACCAATACTTTACAATCCATACTTACATACTTACATTTTAAAGTCTGTCCTATCAATCTTCCTTTTCTGTTCTTCATTGTCTTGTCCTTTTTGAAATTCTTGTTCACAGTCACAATTTTAGAATTATCAGTGGACATTTTTGAAAATCAATACATTTTGTACTGAAAATTATGTGGCATAATTAACCGCATACACTCTCGCATAGCAAAAAGGGGTTTCTTAACTTAACGAGGCTACCTAATCCAATTAAATTACAATAGAACATAGAATTAGGAATTACAAAATTTGCTGAACTTGGTAAAAACGTTAAATTTATACAATGAGAGGGCTAACTCTCGAATCTGCACCACAGTCACTACGTAAAAGCTATTTTAACCAAATATTCTACCTCAAAGTGTTCGCTGGACCTTTACGCATTAACCTTTTTACATACAGATTTCGCTATGCGTACACAGTTTTTAGGTAAATTCATTTTAGGGAGTTTACTCGTGTTACAATAGTCAAGTTCATACAAATGCTAATGATACCCATTTGCTGCTAACTATGAATGTGGGCCTTAAATTTCATCAGGACCAGGCAGCTCAGAATCAGGAGTGTTTAATTTGTTAAATATAGGACCATCGCTAACTGTACGATAATTAAATTCAATTATTCAAGGGGCGAAGAGCACAAGAAAGTCATAGTCGAAACCAAAATTTTAAACTTTAAATGTGATACTACAATAGCATATTGCAATAAAAAAATATGTACAAAATAGTACGAGGGAGCGTGCGAAATCTTAAAACGATATGATTCATTTTAAATATAAACTTACTTTGTATATCTTACTATGGTAAGATATACTAAATGTATTAGCCCAGGTCTAGGAGGCAGCGACAGTTTTCGTGAAATCATTTCTATAAAGCTAGATTTTTTCCAAAGAGAGATAGTATCTAATAAAGGCGCAATTCTACCAAACTCTGGTGCATAAATAAGTAAAAAATTAAAGAAAAAAATAGATGGGCGTAAATTTCGTTTTTCGAATTGTCACGAATTGTCAAAAAATGACGATTCGCCTTCGCTCCTGCCGGCCTCAATTTTCGATTTTCACCTCGAGATTCACGTTGTACAGTCATTGCCCACCTTCTCCTCGCCATCGAGACATAGAACGGGTCTCCGATCGCCGTATTTATTCAGTTCTTACGTTTGAAAAATTGACTTGCGGTCGTGCTAATTGGCGACTGTTTTCAAGTGGTTTCCCGAGTTCGAATCCCGTCCGGCGATACTTTTTTTTTTTCGTTTTAAATTTTTTGGCAAATATTTTTGATTCTATAATTGCTATTCGCTCCGTTCTATTGCATTTCTCTGAAAAGTTATGCATTTTCCGCCGCGAAATATTAATCTGCACTATTTCGATTAAAAATCAGAAAATTCCTTACCGAAATATATAATATAATGTAGTGAATAAAATCTTATTAGATCTATAAAAATACTGTCTGTTCATTAATAATAATGAGGAATATAATTGTCGTGATTTGACTACGTATTGTCGTTTTTGCAACGTCTACCAAAGATTTAGCCACCCTATAGTGGAGGTAGAATGTGATTTTTAATCCAAATAGTGCAGATTAATATTCCGCGGCGGAAAATGCAAAACATCTCCGAGAAATACAATAGAACGGAGCAAATTGCAATTATAGAATCAAAAATAAGTGCCAAAAAATTGAAAACGAAAAAAAAAATCCCCGGGAGGGATTCGAACTCGGGAAGACACTTAAATGTTTAATTTTTTTCTCATTTATGCACCACTAATAGTTTGGTAGAATTCTACCTTCATATATATACTATCTAAACTCTCTTTGGAAAAAAATCTAGCTTTATAGATATTAACGCAAAAAATCTGTCGCTGCCTCCCGGGCTATATAATTTGGCTGTTCTTGATGATTTTTTGGCTCGTTCTCTAGTGGATGGTCAACTATACATAATTACAAAATAGGTATATCCCTCCAGGAATAACTATTACCTTAAAAGATAAATAAAAAAAAGGTAAAATTCAATTACACACCCACACAAAACAATATTGGTCATTACTAATGAGCAAAGCATCATATTTCTATGCAGTGTCCACGTAAGTTAGCCCTTTCCGGTGCGTACGGCTGTGATTCGTTACGTGCAGTAATGGGTGGCCGGCAATTTTCTTGCTGCCGGGTAATGGAGGCTAGGTTTGAAGTGGTCAGAGCCAGGAGTTGCGCTAATTGTTCATAGCTGGGTAGTCCCAAGCTCGGTTGGGGTTGGTCCGTTATGGCGGCAGAGGGGACTGGGATCGTTCCAGTCGTTTGGTTTTGGAGCACTATTTGTCTTTGGGGCGTAGCACTAGGTCTTGCCGTCTGGTACGGCGGGGTGACGTGGTAGGCGCCGGCCGACGAGGTAGGCGTGACGAAGTACTGTGCGTTGGGCGGCGTGCTTGGACTTGGGCTGGTTGCTGTTGGTGGTACCATGCAGTGAGGGGTGGCCAGCTGGCGGCGAGGTGTCAGCGAGGCGTCGCTGAAGAGTTGGGGCCAGTCGGGTGTGGCAGCAATGGTGTACTGACCGCTGGGCAGCCCTGAGCCAGAGTGGGAGGCTTCCCCATGTGTGGAAGCGAATCCAGCGAAGCGGCGATCTCCCAGCGTCGAGGAATCGTCGTTGGCCCGGGATGCTGTTGGGTCCACCATACAGCGAGGGGGCATCACCATATCATCATCACCACCCAATCTCTGTTCCATCGCCGAGTTTCCATGCCACGATGCTGCGTTGCGCTCCATGCAGTAATCAGGCATCGCCTGAGAATCGTTGCTACTCCATTCCATATTTGTTGCCTGGGCTTCATGCCAGGTGGCTGCGCTGCGTGCCATGCAGCGAGGGGGCATCGTCGTGATGACGTCATGCGTGACCCCAGTGTCGTGTCCTATGTTGGTGGCGAGTCCTGCCTCGCTATGCCTGGGTGCTGAGCCCGGCGACGCACAGTATTGGGGCGCCGTCGTCGCGACGCCATGCGGAGCACTTGTGCCTGTGGAGAAATCAGAGGACATGCTTACCTCGCCGAGCCGGGTTGCTGTGTTGCTTGTCGTGCAGTGTGTGGGGGCCACCGTCGTGGAGACGTCGGGCGTGACCCCCGTACCCCTTGTCAGGGCGTCGTGTTGGCGGAGCACTTCGTGGTCAGATGCTGTGAGGGGCGTCGTGCAGTGAGGGGGGGCCGACGTGGAGACGTCGCTCGCGACCCCGGTGCCTACTGCCTTGCCACTCCGGGTATGCATTGCCACTTGACACTCAACACAATAAAACTCAAGTAAAACGCACTGTCTGGTTACAACACAAGAGGAAGGGATAACCTCATCAGCGTCGGCGTTGGCGTCGGTGCCCAAATGACTTCAATTTCGGCAGAAGACTATTAGTTGCTGAAGGCTGGAACATTACTACTTGAAGGATCGATCACTACTTCCTCGCTGAGAAAAAGTGTCCTCTTATATAGACTTTCTCGTGCTCAAATGACTTCTGCTTCGGCAGAAGACTATTTTCTTGCGCTCAAACGACTTCTGTTTCGGCAGAAGACTAAAACATGAGTCATAATTTGTTCTCGATGCCGACGCCGATGACAGCAGCTTGTCGCGTTTAATAGGAATTCGTTGTCGAATTTGCTCCGTCATCAAAACTTTTCTGAAATTAAAAGAAAAGTAAAAATCGGAAAAATATTAATTTAATTTATTTGATTACCCACAGAAATAGTTTTATTTGCTTAGTTGATAAAACGGAAATTGTGTAATCTGAACTTTCTTTGGAATGAAAATTTGTGGATTAATTCATCAAATATACCAATTAAATAATAAAAAGAATTACAATATATGAAAAATTATGTTCCAACTAACCACTGCATATACTGGTACGAAATAAGTTGAAGTAAACTTACCCCAATGAATAAATGAATAAAGAGATACAATAATGAAAAATATGATCACCAATAATCCACCACCGAAATGCCAATGAAGACTGTAAGTACTGGTAAATGATTGGAAAACTTTGAATGGAATACTGAATGTGCACATAAAACGACACTGAACCGAACCACACACAGACTAACAATGGGTCTCGAAATAAACGTAGTAATACATTTTAGTAGAATCTACGAGATTTCCCTGAAAGACAAAATAATAAGAGTATGAGGAATTTATTATTTGAAATGAGGACCATTTTTCGTGGGTCTTGAATAAGTAGTAAGTTATAATTGGACACATTTAATATAAGTTCTGCAAGGTATAAAATACAGATGACATTTTTTGTGACAATAAACAAGAACACATATTTCTTATAACATCATAACAGTAACCAATCTCGCTTGTATCACTCAATACGTAAATGAAAAACTTAATATGTCTAGACAGATTCATTTGATTTACACAGACTTCTCCAAGGCCTTCGACAGTAGATCTAATAAACTTAATTAAAACTTATTTGAAAAATAGATACCAATATATTCAGCATCGTGATTACAAGTTCGTTGAATTCTTGCAGATATCCGGTGTTCTCCAAAGGTCTATACTGTTTATGGTCTCCTGAGGGTTCTTACAACCCTGGTCGCCTTTCATCCTCCCTCCATCAAACACCCTCTCTTAAAATGTTGAATATTCTTTAGATGAAAAAAATCCACACCTGAAGAGGTTGTGACCACCCCTGGTTATAACCCTGACCACCTTCATCTTTCCTCCAATAAACCCCCTTTTTAAAAATTGTAAATATTTTTTACAAAAAAAAAAATAATAATAAATTCCACACCCTGGGGGGGGGGGGATTGAATCGAGGGGTAGGGGTAATTGGGGTCGCCTCCCTCTAAAATGACCACTTTAAGTTATGGGGAGGACCAATTTATCAAAATACAGGGTTGGATTGGTGTCTGCGCCGGGAAAGAGACTTTAAGGGTGGTTTTGGGGTGATTTCGGGGGGTTGCCAGGGTCAATAATTGTTAAAGTGTCTTATCATGCCTACAAAGACATAATTTGGTTTTTTATTTGAATCGGAATCACTAAAATCAGCTAAGGGGTAAAACATTTATAAGAAATTAACAACTAATTTTTTGTTACCCATCGCGTAGAGCCTTTAAAACCCTATTAAAATAAAACAGTTGCAACTCTATAAAACATAAACTTCCATTTTTTTATTAGGCGATCTTGAAACATGCTTGAATTGATACCCTAAATTCTATTAGCTCTTGTATCAATCTATTGGCTTCCAATAAAAAATGTATATAGAATTGTTAAACTTTCCCTGAAAAGAAAAAGGGATTACCAATTATTAATGAAAAATATTTCAAATTGGATATTCCTTCATCAAGTCCATACAAAAAATTGAAATGCCGCATTCACAGTAGATGTGTCAAACCCCGAGTGGGCGAAGACCTTTGGAATATTAAAATGTTTTATGAATATGAAATTAAATAGGGAAAAAGGAACACGGAAATATGTGAACGAGCGTAGGAGGATTCCCACAGCGTTCAATGAAAACCCCAAGTGGAAAAGAATTGAATTTGGCATTTAAAGGATATTAAATAAATCATTTGTAGTAATTAGTCGCAAAAAATGCGATTTAATATTAATTCCAGCTCGTAATATTATCTGCCTGCCTGACAAAAAGTTTGTGTAAAGAAGAATTCGAAATAATTATATAAATACACTTCGTCAAAGAAATATTCGCCCAACAGAATATTCCAATATGGAACACTACAAAATACATCTGTTTAAATTGATAATTTGTGATCCCTTTGCTTTTCAATTATCAAATTTGATACAAACTTCAAATAGACCCCAAAACTTATAAAACATGTAAGTTACAGGCATTAAAACCTAATTATAGTGCGATATTCACAAAAGGTTCTTTAAGTAATGTTCTTACCTCAATAGCAATGAATACAAAAACAGCTAATGCTAAATTCTAATCCAATTAGTTATATCTTGAGATTTCACCCTTCTGTAGAAATAGTCCCAAATATGGTCGATAGAATTTAAATCAGGACTGCTTGAAGGACAGTGCAGAACTGAAATGTTCACTTCGCTAACTGTTCTCATGACGTGCACAGATATGTCCTAACACCATTCATACACAGGGCATGAGGAATAGCTTAGTTATAATTTTTTACAAACAACAAAATGGAATTATTAGTATTGACAATACTACTAGGCGTATGATATAGGACCCATCTTACAAAAAACGTATCGAGAGCGACATATTCTGTCGAGGACGCTGCGTCGGCCTTGTAACCGTACCGTTCGCTCAACGCCATTCTATTAGGGATAACACGTTTCAATACCAATCCAAGTAGTATCTCGAAACTAAAATCTAAACATAAACACTCCTAAACTTAATGGTCTCTTGTGATACATGCCGACACTGCCATATCGTATGCCACTTAATTTGCATAACTTGCGTTATTTCTTAGAGAACACCGCCACTTTCAAATTAACATTAAAAAAACAAAATAACACAATAAAACATGGACTAGCTTAATTCGATCCTATGGACAAATATATTTAAAATTATGTATATAAAATTATCAAACACATCTAAGTATGATATAAAAAAGTACAGTAGAAAAGCACTATACAGGGTGTTCTACAAGCTTTATCACAAAATTTGACAGACGATAGCTGGGTTAATCTATTTTATCAATAAACATGGGTCCAGTTACAATGAACCCAAGTGGTATTATTAAATTTGATAAAAGTTTTAATTTTTTTTATTTTATCACTAATCGCTAATGGTACCTAATGCAAGTACTGAAAATACCTATCATCCCAGCCATCCATCCTTGGACTCCAAGAGCAGTATAGTTGCATCTGGTATTTTCAATACGCTTAAGATACTTGCGAAAGATGCAAGATCTGTGATTTTTTTTACTGAATGGTTTATTGCTAATCACCTTTTTTATTCTGACAAGGAATTTATTTTTAATTATGTGCTGGGGACTTGGCATACTCCGTATATTTTTCAACTGATTTTTCATAATTTGATTACCTATTCTCTTACTTTTTGTTGGGTATTTTGCCACTGAAAAATATTTTAATTTTGTTTTAATTAAAAAACCTCTGCGCCAATAACGGATCAGACAGAGCTTGGTTGATTACCTAGTTAAAATTAAAATAATATAAGCCTTTTTCTTTTCATTAAAACCTTGTATTTAACTTCCCCTGTTTGTAGTTAGTTTGTTAGTGTGTATGGTTAGGCCGTATCTTGCAATTAAAATTTCGACTACTTCTAATTAAGCTAGAGCTTTGAAATTTTGCACACGTGTGTCAGTTGACAAATATGTGATATCATTCTAAATCCAATATGGCGGACGCCCCAGAATGGCGGATTAATATTTTCTTCACAACCCCCTTGACATGGTTATCAAATGAAAAGATTTTGTCTGTCTGTTTGTCTGTAAAATAAAAAAAGACTAAAAAGTAAAAAAACAAGATTATATAAAAAATACATAAAAAAAGTTTTATTTAAAAAATGTACTAAAAAGTAAAAGAAACATTTTCTTAATTCATACATCTGGACACCAGAAGCTTGCGGGCGGTCATATAACACTATTCTACTGTTACTTTGCGCTCGATTGACCGCCCCACAGCTTTTAGTCTCCGCGCCAATATTCTTGACTAAAGATGACGGTCTCGGATGATTAGGGGTCGAGCTTGAGCTCTTTGCCCCAGTCATCGCTGTAGACCTGGACCGGCCTCGTAAGGGGTGGTCCTGCTTTTTCGCCCATTCCCCCCGCAAATGTGGGCAGTATTGGCGATGTTAGCAAACCTCCCCTGGGCCTGGCTGTTGGACCCTGCCAGTTGGGTCGTTTCTGCTGGCGCTCTTCTGTCTTGGTCTTCTTTCTTCGCTGGCATGTATAGGCTCCCGGGAGCGTCTTTCGTCTGTCGTGAGAGGGAACGGCTGTTACCGAGCCCTCTGGGAGTTTGAAAGGGATTTGGGGGTGTTGACTAGTCGGAAGCCCAGGGTGCCAATGGGTTTGTTCCACGATATTAATTTTATATGGTTTTTATACATTTTTATATAGTACTCGGCATTCTTATTATGCACTTCATATTATTAACTTTTTCCGTTCTGGAGATATATGGCGTTGAAATTAGTAATAGTTGCAAAAATAGTGCGCCTATTTATGACGTCACTATACGCAACTTTGAACTCGGTAATCTACCGCGACCACTAAGAGCCGTTCAGTAGTAAGTGAATACGTGGAGTTGAAGGCCCTTTTAGATGTCTATGGAAATAGAAAGAGTGGCGCTTTGTTCTTATACCAAACTGAAGGGGTAAAACCGGAAATACGGCTTGGCACGGGCGAACTAAACATGGCTTTTCTGTTAAAAATTGGAAAACATTGAATTTTCAAAAATTCATAACTAACTAAATACGTGGAATGGAAGTTCGTTGTAGATCTCTATGGAAAGAACAAGGTTGGCCATTTCTCCTGATGCCAAATTGTATAGGGAAATTCGGAAATTTGGCTCTGCAAGAGCGAGTAACTAATGCCTTTTTTAGAAGTATTAAAACGTAACCAAAGAAAATCAAAAACATCAACGCTCATATGTAAGTTAATACTTGTAGTGGAGGATCGATATTGGTCTCTATTTAAAAAAGAAGATTGGTTTTTTATCGATATCGTAAGTGTCACAGTGAAAATCGGAATTTCGGCTAGGTCTGTGGGAAAGAAAAGTGGCTATTTTCTTAAAAATCGAAAATTTGGCCGTCATGTTTTGACATTTGGTAACATTTCGCCAAATCATGTATTCCCCTACAATCCCTCGACTGCCTGCCTGAGAGAGATAGCCGACTTTAATTACTCAAAAACCATTAAAAGGAACGCCTCCGAATGTATCCTAAACAATGTAGAATTAATTCCCGAATTGAATGACACCGGCCGCTTCCCAAAAAACCGCCCCCACGAAAAGCCTTTGATAGATCTGATACGCAATTTTAGAGGGGCGCAGATCAACACGATAAGCATATAGATAATAACAACTAAACAGCATCGAGTCGACTGAGGTCGCCGAGTCTATGCGTATAGTGACGTATCGCCTGGCCACGCTCCATTTTCGCGAGGTGGATGTTTGTAATTGTTTTTAAGACACTAAACGTGCGAATAAAATTCTGATTTTTTGCAGATCCATTATCTTATACTTGAACTTTCGATTTATGAAATTAAACAAAATGCCGAACAAGCCCATTGGCATCATGTGCTCCGATTTCGTCGGAAGGAAGTGTGAACTGTGTTGTTCAGGATTGTGTTCGGCCAAAGACGCTTTCTTAGCGTCAGAGGCCGGCACGGGTTAGGGTAAGGATACCGAGCTGGTTGTTTGCTTGGTACCCCCGGGATCGGGTGATTGGATGTTTTTGATCATTGTCTCCTTGCGGTGTAGCTTGCAGATCGGGCTGTAACAGATAAAGGGTTAGTTATACTTACCCATTATCCAGGATCTGGAGCTTCGGCTTTTAGTTTCCAGATGCACGAATTTAAAAAATATATATTTTACTTTTTAATACATTTTTTTAAATATTTTTTTTATAACTTAATTTTTCTAATAGATTTCTCAATAATTATTACCTACTTGATGTGCAAATTACACATTTATGAAAGTTTGATACCAGCTCAGGACTACTTAGTAAAACTGTCATAACCCGAACATGTTTATATTGTTCACTAATCATATTATCCCTATAAAACACAAGCCACTGTTATGCCGCTCATTACTGCATACCCCTGAATAAAAATTCATAGCAGGTTCTTCTGTAACAAAGGTATAACCGGCTTTTATTTAAAAAGAAAATATTATTATTCAACCACAGTTTACCCTATGAATAATAACAGTTGCCTTAAAATAATAATATTTTCCATAAATTTCCATTCATAAGTCTTCATGTTACAGTAACGTCAATGAAAATAGAGTTTCTGACGTCTCCGTTGAGTTGGTTAAATAAGATTTCATATTTATGTAAATAACGTTTCGTTATTTTTGACAAGAATATGGAAATTTAACGCGACTAGCTGAATATTATATTCTTATTCATTGAACTGGCTCCTTAAATCTACGCCCACGCATCGACAGACGTATGAAGTCGTTCAATAATAAATCATATAGAAAGAATCATTTCGTAGGTTTGGAAAACTCGCTGGATCCAGAAAGAAAATTAAAGCGACGGCTGCTTCTTTGACTCTCGCTTGTTAATTCTTTAGAAAACAAATGAATTATTTAAAAAATTTTAAAAATACGCTTTTAAGAACCAACGGAAACTGTTGAAAATACACTAAAAAGAAGAAGAACATAAGGTTAATAATGCGTGTTTTTTAATTTTTTTAAATTATTTATGTACTTACGAACATTAATAACTACTTATTATATGGTCCAATAATTATAAAGATTTCCATAACAAAAAATGTTATCTGAGATTTTCCTTGAGTAACTGTTAGTGGAGGGATTATACATCACAAAACCACAAAAATGGGTTCTGGAAGTGCCACACAGCACCCCCAAAAAACCACTACTTCAGTGAAAACAGCCTTATTTCGCTGATAACTCGTTAACCGTTGAAGATATAAAAAAATTGCTCATCATAAAAAAGCAGGACCAATTTGCTAAAAAAAGTCCTCTTGCAATTTTTCTGCATGTCATGATTTTCGAGAAAATCGATATTGAAAAAAATTGCAAAATATGTATTTCTAATGCCTACGAATTTTCGTTTATTTGAAATTTTTTGCACGCTGCCTATGGAAATAGTTGAATTGCTCGAAAGCCAAACAAGCTAGGAAGAAAAATCAAAATATGCTTTAAAGGGGATATAAAACATTCTCTTTTGTTTCCATTTTTGATGACTACTGATGTCTATTATTATATGAAAATAACAATATAATATAGTTACCTCATGATTTTTTGCGCTTTTAATTATTCACAGGCCCATAAAAAATAACTGACTTTAATATAAGTTATAAATACATTATCTTTTAGTTCAACGTAGTACTTTAATGCAGAAAAGTTAGGAGTAAAAAATATTCACATTTACAAATTTACCAGCATATTGAAGTTAGCCAAATTTTGGCCAATTTTTTATTGTTTCCTAAAAATTGAAAGAAGAGATCCAAACATCTTGAAAATTCAGCTCAAAAAATTGTTTTTGAGTTTATATATCACATAACTATTGTTTCTAATTTTTATTCCTAACTTTTTCTGCATTGAAGTACTACCTTGAACTAAAAGATGGTGTATTTATAACTTATATTAAAGTCAGTTATTTTTATGGGCCTATGAATAGTTAGATGCACAAAAAATCAAGACATTGTTTTTTTTATGTACTAATAAATATCAATAGCCATCAAAAATAGCAACACAAGAGATTATTTAATATCCCCTTTAAAACCCATTTCAATTTTTCTTCTTAGCTTGTTTGGTTTTCGAGCAATTCAATGTTTTTTATAGGCCGCGCGCAAAACATTAAATAAACGAACATTCGGACGCATTAAAAATACAAATTTTGCAATTTTTGTCAATATCGATTTTCTCGAAAACCATGGCATATACAAGAAAATTACAAGAGGACTTTTTTAGGCAATTAGTCAAGCTTTCTTTTTTATGATGAGCAATTTTTTTATGTCTTCAACGGTTAACGAGTTATCAGTAGAATAAGGCTTTTTTCGCCGAAGGGGTGATTTTTTTGGGGGGTTTCGCGATACCCCCAGAACTGATTTTTGTGGTTTTGTGATGTTTAATCCCGCCACTAACAGTTACTGACGGAAAATCTCAGATAACATTTTTTGCGAGCTTCTGGTGTATTTTTTACTTTATCGACTGGACTATTACAAACACATTTAAACATAAATAGTACAAACATACTATAATCTATTATTCTGGTCTGTCCAGAAATTCATTAATTCACTAATTTATTTATTTAACATACACCATTCTCCAGTATAACACCAATTACTGAATGGGATCAATACAGATTTGTAATAATATAAATTATAACAATGAATATGAATACGTTATAAAAACAATAAATATATGAATACATGACTGTTATGAATACTATAAACACTAAGAATATAGAAGCAATAATCATCGACACACACATTATAGTTGCAGATTTTGTATTTAACACTGCAGTGAAAGCGTGAAAATTTCATAACATAATACGAGGTATTGTCTAAATGTTATTTGTGGCATTATCAAAATTTTTGTTTTTCCTTCTTCAATTCTTTGGGACTTCCTGCCACATGTATGTTTTCTTTCTAAGCGGTGCTAGGGGAATCTACAAAATATATCACAATTAACCAGTATGTTACTGGTAAAAAACCTCTACGCCTGTGACGTTTACGTCAAAGGATTAGTTACAGGTTGGTTTTTATAAATAAACAACACAAATAAGTATAAAAACTTGAAATTAAATATTTCGCCGACGTTTCGGAAACCTAATCTGTTTCCTTTTTCAAGGCTTTTTTGAAAAATATTTTTTGCTGTGTATGACAAATACACAGCTCTAAGAATGTTTGTTATATTCAATATCCATAGATACTTAGTATTTACATAGAACTGTTGATATAGTTAACAGTTTTTTAGTTTCTATACAATGTTAAGTTTGTGAAGTTCTTCTCTTAATATTGGCAGCCAAGACATCTACGGAACAATTCGACACGCAATTATCCTCATTCAATAATATTATCGCGGATTCTTTAATTTTTCTTTTTTTGCTATCTGCCTCTTTTGTTAAAATTTTTGCCGAGTCCCAGTTTATTCTATGTCCATTCTGACATACATGTGGCAGGAAGTCCCAAAGAATTGAAGAAGGAAAAACAAAAATAATACGAGGTGTTCGGAGATTGAAGGTGAGAGGTTGTCCTAAAAATGTGTGAAGAATGCAGAAGTTTAACTGTCTAAGAATACTCTCATTGTCAATGTCACTTGTTACTAATTTACGCAAAAAGCCAGTTGGGTAATAATGCGGCGATTTTTAAGCGATTCAAATGAGTGTCTTGAAAGTAGCTCTTCATTTTTTTTCCAATTCTTTGGGACTTCCTGCCACATGCATATTTTTTTTTTTAAAAAGACAAAAATACATGTTTGCCTCATCACTTATCTGCGGGCGCTTATAATCGAAAAAGTCCCCTCTGAAATTTGTTTTAAAAAATTGTTAAAACCACGGACAATCCACATATTTATATATGAATTTATATGATGAATAGTTGTGACTTGCAACAATCTTAATTAAATTATTTAATTAATTCTTAGAATTTTAAGTAATTGGTGTGTGACTCACTTTATACAAAGATTTAGCAACGAAGGAGAATAGCGAATAAAATATACCACAAATATTTCCTGCCACTAATGACTATCTTTAATTTTTTTTCTTTAAGTTGTTTCCATTTCTGCTATTAAACGCTAATCAAACCCATGTAATCTCATTAATTTTTGTTTTTAATATAGACTGTTTTTATACCAGATGTCCCAGGTAAAGTACTCAACACAGAATACATTTTTAGAGAATCCACTGATTTCAACAAAAACGGGCAGTGACCAGCTAGATAACCTGTCCTTACACCCCTAGACTTATTTTTTAATGGTTATTTGACAATAGCATTCATGCACAATATTGTCCAACACAGAATACATTTTTAGAGAATCCACTGATTTCAACAAAAACGGGCAGTGACCAGCTAGATAACCTGTCCTTACACCCCTAGACTTATTTCTTAATGGTTATTTGACAATAGCATTTATGCACAATATTGTCCAACCAGTCCCAGATAGAGCCCGAAAATGGTTCTTAAATATACTGTACATTTTTAGTGGATACATTGATTTCAACAAAATCGGGTAGTGGCCAGCTAGATAACCTGTCCTTACACCCCTAGACTTATTTTTTAATGGTTATTTGGCAATAGCATTTATGCACAATATTGTCCAAGTATGTAATTCACCGTCCCAGATAGAGCCCGAAAATGGTTCTTAAATATACTGTACATGTGAAGACGGATAAAGAGTGTGATCATATGAAGATATTCATACAGCTAAAGTGTCAATTTACTGTTTACACGGGTTGTAAGTTGCAGATGATCTGGAGTCCAAAGTCAGTGTCGTTTTCACGTACTTATCAAAATTTTCTATTACGTTATGTAAACATAGAAAAAGCAATAATGTAAATGACTATGCGGAGCTGTATATGGGGGTCGCTTGCATATAAGGCGAAGTTCCACCTTCTATGTTAAACTATACGTTGTGAATACCTTTGAAATGTTGCAAAGCTCCATATAATGTATTATATACGCTCCTTGAAGCTATCAAGGGTGTGTTATCCTGATTAATAATAAAATCGCCAATTAGGATATTTAAAGCTAGCTGCAAGTGAATCAAAATTTTTGTACAATTATTACAGTCCATCTGAGAACCTTCCAACCTTAACCCAAATTTACACACATTCCTCGGATAAAGGTGTCTGAATCTTCTTGTGTCAGTCCTTTGTTAGAGACATTTCGAGCTTCTTTTTACTGTGTACATATTCCATTTTCTATAATCACTAAATACAAATATTATTGAATTCAGATCTTTCATTGGCTACTTATTTTAAGCTTGACGACTTTCGTGCGATTTTGCGTTTCAAATCTGCAACTGAATTATTGGATCTTACACAATCCTTTTACATTTTTTGTTTTCAGGAAAAAATCATATGTTCATTATTATCATTCATTCTAAATCATTCACTGAAATTTGAATAATGTAAGTAAATTGGACAGTTTTGAAGTTCTGCTAAGTTATATTGAAAAACGTCCTAGTTTTTAAGGAAATTTTGACCATACCAGTTTTAATTTCATTATATTTTGGAAAATATGCCTACAATGTAAATTATATTTTAAATGCCGATAAAGCACGGCATTTTGTGTACAAGGAAATAGTTTCATATTTTTTTCTAAAATTTTGCCGTTATTGTCAAAACCGTGAACTATTATATATTCGATTATTTATCAATGTGTCTGAAATTTGTTTGATAAAGTAGTTAATTATATAAAATGTATGCATTTTCAGAAAAAAAATTGGTGTACAGTATCAAATATTAATTTAGTTATCAAGCGCAATAAATAATATTACTGCAAGCCAAAAATGCGGTACTTTATCGGTATCTAAAATATTATTTACATACCTAGTAGACGTATTTTCCAAGATATAATGGATATAAAACTGGTATGGTCAAAATTTCCTTAAAAACTGGAACATTTCTCAATACAACTTAGCAGAACTTTAAAACTGTCCAATGTACATTATTCAGATTTCAGTGAATGATTTAGAATAGACGCTATATACATAATTTTTTAATTTTTTTGTGCTCCTCCGTTTCTGAGATATTCGGGGTGTAAGTGAGGGGTCAATATATTTGAATCGTATATTAGTTTACCAGAGACGGCACAGGGGTCATAGTGAACAATTGAAGGTAAGTAATTTTGTTTAAGAATTGCTGCCTAAAGTGCATTTCTGTACGTACGTTCAGACTAGGTAACGGAGATGTATGGCAATTTTCAGTACCAATTTCAGGACTTAATGAAAGTTCAAACTTATCTAATATATAAGATCTTACTTATAAAACTCAACAGCAGATGACTGTAGTTTACAACATTTATGTTTATTATTTATTAGTTGAAGTGTATCCTTCTCTTTGATCTATCGCTTTATAACCAGCGGGACAATAGATTTGTCGCATGTCGCTTCATGTAGGCTTAAATGATCGCAATGTACATTTAGGGTGGAACGAAAAATTATTTCTTGTTAAATTGTTTCGACATAGGTGTCAAAATGTGCATTTGGATAAATAAATCGTCCCTAAAAGCTTATCGACCTATCTTAGCATCTTCGAATTCCTCACGGGACCGAGAGTATAGAAATTTTGATGATTTTATAGGTTTTTATTATCTGCCCTGGTTGATTAAAAAATATATATATTCCTAGTAAACACAGTATTTCAAATAATTATTAAAGTATGATAAAAAGCCCCTTCAAGTCAATTTGATTTATTCTAATATTTTCCGGTTCCTCATTGTCTTTGAAAATCGCGCCGCTTATGGGAATTGCGCAACAAATAACGCTCTTGAATACAATCACAATCCAAGCGACAGACGTCTATGACTAGGGTGGGAAGGTAACAAGTTCAAGCCTACTTTCATTTGTTTGAATACTTCTACTAAGTATTGTTTTTAGTTGAGTGTTTTCTGTGGGTTTTTACGTGATTCGTGGTTGTATGCCGATTGTTCGTTGCGTGTTAGAATATTTACGTTAATATGGCAACTAACTATAAGTCAACTTCGTTGCAAGATATTTGGTTAATCTAATATATTAAGTGACCTTGTGTTATCTACTCATCAGAACTTTACTTTCATCATTTATTTGTTTGGAATGGTCTAAAATATGAATATGCTGGGAGAGATATAAGTGTTCATGAGACACTCAAAAATATTGTACCGAAAATTTAAGGGATTTGGCAAAGTATATCAATTCCTACCGTTTTTTACTTCTGGGATAAACTAAAAAAAATTCATGGTCTTTATAAGGAAAATCAGAAGAATTTAGAATCTAGAAAGAATAGTGTGACCCTGGAAGCCAAGAAAATGAAAATGACAGAACAAAGGAAAGCAATGCCAGCATCCAGAGCATTGAAAAACATGCAGAAGCTTCACCGTTATTAAAGATGCACCACCTGTCATCTGTTCAGCTTTACTAGCAGAATGAAATTAATGATGAAAAGGACAATGATATCTAACATGTCTTCACGGCACAAACCGTTAAGACAACAGCTACACGAGAATTTAGTATACCTAAAACACATTTTGAGGCCAAACATTACTGGGAATTAAGTTCCTGGAATGACGTAAATGTTTCTGAGCTCCAATGACTGCTAATATGGAAATGTGTGTTATCAAAGCGTTAGACATAAGTTTTTCTGATTTTTCATAGTCTTTGCAATACCAAAACTGTTGAACGATTCATGCTCCTTGCAAATGAGGCATCACCAGCTGTCTGTGGCCAAGAAAACGAAACTGGCTTGATTCAAGCCTGAATAAAATCAAGGCAAATATTGCCATTATTTGAAACGAAATTAGATTACTTTAAAAATGGATAATAACTGAAATATTAAACATGTTCGGTTTTTGTTTGTTTTTCCATGTCTATTTGTGTGTTTTTTTAAATAAAAGGTCTGATTTTACTTAGTGTTCATCCTTCTATAGTTATTGAATGTAGAGAAAAAAATGATAAATACGATTCGATCAATACGTTATATTTTTGGAAGAAATAGCTTAGAAGGGCATATTTTGACATCTTTGAGGAAACTGAAGTGTGGATAATAGCATTTAAACATGTTGCACAGTGATCTATGGTACATTAAGACACCATTTGGTGACTATGGCATTACCAATATCCAAAGAATGGAAAAATAACTAAGAAAAAATTAATGGTCTAAAGAGAGCTTTTTTCTAATATTTTGAACCAATTGAGGAATCTGAAAATAACAAAGACCCGTTTTCAATTTTTGCAGTTATTAATAACCACCAAATGCACCTTTTGATAACTAAGTGGTAATAATTCTCGAAAAAAATTTGAAAATCTGGTTTTTCGTTCCACCCTAAATTGTACATACGTCCATAAGTATTTTCTATACTAAAAATATATTAGTTTTATGTTTAATTGGATAGGTACAACGTTTAGTGTTTGGATAGGCATACCCTGTAATCGTAAATCCCAGTAGAAAGTTGTGGTGAACTAATGAATGAAAAATATCCGACCTTGGACGTTTTAAGCTGTAATTATATCCTCAATATAACTGTTGAAATTTGAATAATGAAGCAGATAATCTAACTACGATTTCCCGGAAAACCCGGGTGCGGTTTCGGTAGCAGTAGCCGCCATTAGGTTCACCGGGGTAATTGCGTACGCTTCCATCGAATTTCAGTATAACAAAAATCGTGTTTGCATTTTTGCAACTGTTTATAATTAAGTTTGCGTCAGTGAGAAATTAATATTCATTCATTAGATGGTATTATGAATACACTGTAGATACTTCCTTTATTGCATTGAAATAACAGAGAACGAAATTTGTAGTTGTAGGTGCTCTCTGTGCTTTGAGATAAAAAAGAAAACGTTTCTTAAACAAATGTTTCTAATTAGGTGAATAGCTATGGCTATATTAATCCGGAACTTTAATATACAGAAGGCTTAAAACAATTATAAATACAGGGTGTCCGGATTTTTCGGAACTAACATCAAAATGTTTGGGAAATGAATTTCTCTCAAGAAAAACTAGATGCGGCATCCAAAACTTGGTTATTTTTTCCACACAAAAATCAATGAAACTGGTGAAGTGGTGCATTTTTCACGAAAAAAATGGTCGTTAAAAAATACCGTAGAAGGATTTGCGAACCAGTAGGAGATCATCTCCTATTTCGTCGCGTTTCTTTGCGTCAAACTTTTTTGATTTTTCAGCATTGACGTCGATGCCTTCTGAGCAAAACCAAGCAAAAAGGGTACCTTCTATAGAATTCCCTAGGACGTATCATTTGTGAGAGAAACCGCATTGAGTAAATCATTGCATTGAAAGTATTACCACTTAGATTTTTCAAATAAACTAAAGTAAGCGTGTTGCAAACACCAAATTCAAATTAATCTTAAATTATACAGGCACACACAAAAAAGTGGTCTGTTTCTGGGACTCCTTTGGGTAACACCGATGTACTTCGACGCGCTAAACCTGAATTTGGTGTTCGTTTAGCTTCATCACCGACCAATTCCTATAAAACGCGAAAATAACCTAAAAGATTAAGATTTTGCAAGAGCAATAATAGCTACCTACCTACTTTTCTCTAGAACTGAAAAACAGTTGAATAAAAATCTTCTGCTTACTTTGGACCGAGGTTATACAACAATAGGTCTGGGTTTCTTAAATGCTTGAACAGGAAACGTCTTTTTAAGATGCAATTAACAAATGGATTCTCTCAAATACTCTACTTTTCTTTCACAATAGTATTGATCCAAATGACTTGTAATCCTATTTTATACTATTTATTTCCTTTTGGAATTTTGCATACTTATTTAGTAATGTCATAGTTATTTTTTCTAGGTTTATTACAGTATACTGTCTTGTATATGTGTATCTTTGGCATTACAAATGCACATGATCGTCCTAATGTGATAAAGTGTATTAATTAAATTGTTTTGTCAATGATTATTATATTAGTGTTACTAACTAACCATCAACCAAGATTTCACGGCTGAAAGACAAGGGCCCCTCTGTGAGTCTTAATTGTGTGGCAAATCACATCATAGGCAAGACACTTGTTTCATTATTATTATACTCTTCGCAAATACAAAACGAAGAGTATATTGCATTCGATCGGCACATTTCTAAAACCGGTAATATTGCTCGTAGAGAAAAAATGTTCATATCACTATGTTGGTGATCGAATTCTAAACAATTTTCAAAATATCCGTCTGTGTCCGTCCGTCTGCCTGTCCGTCTGTCCGTCCGTCCGCCCGTCCGCCCGTCTGTCTGTCTGTTCGTCCATCCGTTCTTGTAAGCACGATAACTTAAGAACGATAAGTCCGAGTGTATTAAAATTTGGACAGTAAGGTAGTGTTAGTTAGAGGAAGAACCCTATTGTTTTTGAACAAAATCGATCAATAAATAAAACAGTTATTAATTTTTTAAATGAAAAAAATTTTGTTTTGTTTTGTAATTAAACAAACATGTTTCAAACTAATATCATTTACAAACAAAACTGCGAGGAGTATCCTATAGAATGTATAACAAGATTGTTTAAACTGGTGATACCATCGACTTAGATCTACATTTTAACAAAGGAAACAGCAGATTCAGTTCAATTATGCTCAACGATCAGGGTACCGCAAGCGAATAATAAATCAAACTCAATGTTGAGCGTACAAATATAAATTTTGTTAACAAATTTAATCTGTAATGTAAATATCAAAAAACGAATTTGTAAATAACAATAGCAAACTTAAAAATTATAATCTAATCTAAATGGCCTTTGAATTTAAATGAAAATATTTGAAAATTAAATTATACCATGGATTTCAAATGTCTGTAAAAGCTTTTACTTTTAGTGGCGTGAGGCGCTCGATCACATCCGAATATAACCTTAACAACTGGTTATCAGTAAAAAAATCTCCTAGAAATTTTCTTCTGTCACTTGACTGACGTTTGAAATGTCTCCAATTTAAAATCTAAATGCCTGGATTAACTTGACCGATACTTTCCTTTTGGATCTATTTCAGAATATTAGGCCAGTTGAGATAGAGATATAAGCGATAAAAAAATTGTGTATAAACATAAATTTTCGAGAAATTCCTTTACTAGCAAAATTTAGTCTTTTGGTTAACAATTGGTGGACTTTGGTTCCTTGGTATGAGATATATCTGCAAAAAAAATAGTTCCAGTTTGGGTAAGGGTCCGGCTCGTACAGACCGATTAAAGAAAACACTAGGCTAATTTGTTTGTAAGGCTATAAGTCGTAAACTATTTCACCTATACATTCTAGCTTTGGCATGCATAATTTGCCTGTAGCAAAGAATAATTCAAGGTAATATGAACGAAATAATGCTCTTCATCTAACTAATACTTTCAAACGCGATTGGTATTCGTTTGTAGATCTATTGAAAACAAACAAAAAAGTGTTGAATCATTTTTCTGTGGGATCAAAGGGAAAGAAGATATAAGCGAAAAACGAAAAATGGCTTTAAAATCACATGTTTATCGGATTTTAAACAATGGCCAATCACGACTTGAAGTGTCGAGAAAATACATGTTGTAGTTTGTGATTTGACGCAAATCGATGATTGTCGGGCTATCTCAACTGGCCTATATTTTTCGTAATAACTTCTAGTAACTTCTCTTAATGTACGGTACCTTCACTTCTTATATTTTAAATATATGGACATTTTAACTTGGATATCAATATATCTGAAATATATTTAATTTTCTACTTAATTAATTTCACTTGGTTCTTGGTTTCTATAAATTTATTGGTTATATTTTCTTCCAATTTTACATGTTATACCTTCAAGGTCGATTGCAAACTGATTTGAAACTTCAAGCCTTTAATTGGGTCAATTTTCATATTTTCATCTATTTTCACTACCTTGATTTTCTTTTAACACAAAATTTAATTTTTTAACTATTCCGTTTTACATGTCCTTTATATTATTTGAATAATGTTTCTAATGCTTGATTTTCATAGTCAATTTATCAGTAATAAGTGATTGCTTGTAATTTTTCCAAATTTATTGACATATTACATTTAAAAACTAAAAATGTAATTATAACAACCAGTATCCATTCCAGGTTAAATTAAAATACTATTTAACACATTTAGATCAATAGTCTTCTTAGTCTAAATTATTTAAATATGTAAAAACATAATGTAAAACTTTCAGATTGATATATTCCCATATGTTGGTACACTAAACTAAACAAGAACTTCTGTACGCCAATAAATATTTTAGTATCATGATATAAAGTCTTCTCTTTGAGCATGATATGAAATTAATTCATCAATCTCTTTAAGGAAATTATATGTGAATTTGAACTGAAACGTCACATGTCAATCTCTCTGTTGCAAGCTGTGAAGATCATTTCAGTCCTTATTTATGAAACAACCACGCTGCAATGCAACTATTGGTAATTGTCTTTTATTTGAGATATATTCTGTGTAGTTTCAAAATGTTTTTACGTAAATTATTTTAATTAGGCTGATGATCTCTAAAGGTTCATTCTTTATATAATACTGTTAGTTTAACCCTGTTACAACTAAGTTAGCTGTTTTTTGTTTAATTTTAGGTTCATCACTTTCAGGTATCAAACCTTGTGGACTTAAGTTGTTTGGCCACCACATTTTCCTACGTTATGGTCTTCTTAGCATCTCAACGTACCTACGATGCACTGTTTCATCATCTTAAAACTATATACATTTTGTTGATATAAAACATATTAAAATAAATATTAAAATTACTCTGCTCGATTCAACACGAAGTTTCAGTTACCACATCCTACTTGCCCTGTGCAAATATTACCTGATTTTTTTGAAAAATGACATGTACCAAAAATATGAATTTTGTGCGTTTCTTTAGGTGCACACTGGATACTATTTTAAATTAATTAAATTCGAAACGTTGATAAATTTCAACAAATAAGATATTACGGGTGAAACACTTGTCGGTTGTAGATCGCATATTGCAGAAAATAAATAAATAAGAACCACAGCAAATTAAATTTTTTAACTGACTATAGCACATCAGTTAGAAAATAGGTTAAAATTATATAAGTTGTGTGCTCTGTGGAGAAAACCATAACGAAATTGATTAAAAAACTGATTTTAAGATAGAGCAGAAAGAAAGCTTGAACATAACTACTTGTTATAGTTTGACAATAAAAAATGATTAACATTATTGAATGAGGATAGATGCGTGTCGAATTGTTCCTTAGATGTCTGTACAACTTGGTTGCCAATGTTAAAAGAAGAACTTCACAAACTTAACATTGTATAAAAACTAAAAAAAAATGTTGATAACTATATTAACAGTTATATGTAAATGTAAGTATCTATGGATATTGAATATAACAAACATTCTTAGAGCTGTGTATTTATCATACACAGTAAAAAAGAATTTTCGAAAAACGTCTTTAAAAAGGAAATTAATCTGATTTTCGAAACGTCGGCGAAATATTTGATTTCAAGTTTTTATACTTATTTGTGTTGTTTATTTAAAAAAAAGCAATCTCTAACTGATCCTTTGACGTAAAAGTCACAGGCGTAGAGGTTATTTACCAGTAACATACTGGTTAATTGTGATATTTTGTAGATTCCCCGAGCACCGCTTAAAAAGGAAAAATACATGTGGCAGGAGGTCCCAAAAAATTGAAGAAAAAAAAAAGTATGATAATGCCACAAATAACATTTAGACAATTATTGTTAGTTTAGAATTTTTCTAATAATTTTACTTAATGTTTTCTCCTCTCCATACTTGATATGTATACATTCTACAAGGCTTTTAATTGAGTCTAGGGTACATGAAATATTCATTAATACTTCCTGAGTGATATTATAGATGTTAATACACTACTAGTATTTAAAAGGCCTCTATAATTTACTAGTATAATTCATTCATACCCAATTGTGCCTTTAAATAGTACCTACATCTAAAAATAAATGCCCAAATAGTGCACTGCATGTTGTGCATGTTGTCTTACTAATCCTACCAAAGAATCATGCATTAAATAGGCGAGTAACAATAACAATATGTTGTCTAAGTCCCATCGATTATGCCGAGTGGGTGGAAAATAGGAATTTATGAATGAACAGACCGGCGGGAAAGCTCTGGATATCATAAGGTAGGAAGTTCCACATAATATTGATGTACCCCGGTAGTACAGCGATCAATACAACAAAAATACACCGACCAATAGAAATCCAGCTTGTTGAATATGCGTCCAATAAGGACCGATTGTCGCAATTTCGATGGTCCATCCCCACCCCGAAAATTTTCATTGAGAACGTGTGGGTGATCCCCTTTCCACGATTCAGGGGAAGTTTTGGTTATAAATAGGGGTGCCGGTTAAAGGGGTAGCGTATTTTAAACGGAAAGTCCGCTTGTTACTGATTAATAGTGAGTGATTGACGATTACTGGTGGAAAAGTGTACTAGAGAGGATAAATATGGTGAGTACCCAACAATAATTATTTTGCATTTTTTTTTAATTTGTAAATTAAGTTTTTTAATTTATTTTCAATTTTTTTGGTATGTTAAATTATTTTAAAAATTTTTGTTCCATTATTTCTGTCATATGTTTTTGAGATGCTCAAGATTTGAATTCCTTAAAAGTTGATAGAATTTTTTCTTATATAAGTATTTACATTTTTTCAAGATGTGAAAATCTGTTAGCAAGAGAAAAGTAGAATATAACACACCGATGAAAATAATTTTAAAAATATATTACTTATACCAATAATAAATTAACCTTAGCTAAAACATAAATTTGTAGCAATTCTCTTTCTAACAATAGTAAGATTATAAATAAAACTATTTAAAATAGTACAGAGGCGTTACATATACATTTTTATTGGGGTTAATAAATCGGTGAATTACTCAAATACCTCTTACAGGTTCTAATATTATTCTACTATTCTCAAATTCTCTAATCTTTGCATTCGTTCTAATATTGTTGACACAACTAATTCATCATGATTTCCAAAGACTATTATCTCCTAGGTTTATACGCGGCGGAAAGATTGCAATGCTCGATTTATGCTAATTTCTTCAATGCAACGTACTATTTTGAAAAACATACTTATAAAACATTTTGCTAATTGCTTTGAATCCATATGAAAGTATATTACAACTTGGAAATAATTTAATCCTAGAAAAAATTAAACCAAATTTTCTTAAAACATTTTTCGATTTGTGCGAATATTAAACAATATATTAACAGCACGTAATGGACCATAATTTCATAATGGTATAGTTTCAAATATTTACATTAAAATCCGTCAAAGAATATTAGCAATTCTACTTAACGCAAAGTATCAGTTCGCCATTTCAAAAATACCCATGACGTCATTCCTCCGCCATTTTACCGCCTACGATTTATACAATTCACTTTGCAGTCAATCTTCTACACTGCTTACAACTAATAATCGTCGTATCCGTCATAGCTAAACCAACAAATGTGACGGCATACATTTTGACGCATCCTGTATGTATCGAACTCATGATGGATGATTAAACACCGATCGGCAAACACAGCAGGTCCTTTGACATAGACTACCCACGCTTGTGATAAGCCAAATTAGGCAAATAATAGCAGAGCTTTGGCTAAATTGTTTACAACTAGCAACGAAAAACAAGATAAAATACATTTTCGCTCGGATTATCAGAATAAAAGTAGATAAAAGAGATACACAACCTGTTGGAAATAGGTCACATGTATCGATCCCATTATATTCCAACATTATAAAATAGATAGGCTAGTACTCAGAGGATTTAAATATTTCCGAAGCGTTATATTTTGTCACTTTCAGGTGTAGTCGGAATTTAAAAAATGCACGTAGTTTTTATTTGCTTTTAGAACACTAGCTTGAAAATTATTCAACAATTTTGTAAGGGAAAATAACCGCGCTTTTAATTTTAATACATTATTTTTAATAAGTCTAAACATGTATTAACCAACTCCCCGATCCAGTGCCTAGGATGTCCACAAATGGATTACATATTTGAAAAAAATGCGGACAACATCTAATACCCACCTACATTGCTAGTGTCGGATATGGCGATCGAACCGAGTACACAATAGACAATGTGATCAACCGTGGTGGCCACTAACACGCCGTGGCACGCTGCAATTGCTTAGGTATTAATTAACAGGCCAAGCAATATTCAATACAAATTTATAAAACGTAATACAATTTATACAAATATATACTTCAAGACGCCTTCGACAATATTAAACACTTAAAGTGGCGTAATTATGTCACACTTCACATTAATGATATTTCCTTGTACTCAGCCTTCCTCAGCTATTAGCAACAAGAGAGGAGAATAATAAAGATACTGGTAACAAAATTAAACTACATATTTATATAGGTAGTGTCAGCTTCAATTTCTGGTTTTCATAGTATGGGACTCTGCTTACGTTTTTGCAAAACCACTTACAGCCAGTACCATAAACATCGCCAAAAGGATCCTTTTAGAAAAGGATACTTTATGCTAAAAGTTGACTTTAAGCATAAATTATCCTTTACTTAAAATAACGCCAAAATAATCCTTTAAGTAAAGGATACTTTATGCATAAAGTCTTTTAGCATAACGTGTCCTTTTCTAAAAGGGATCCTTTTGGCGTTGTTTATGGTACTGGCTGTTTCTGAAAATCTATATGCTTTCTCTCAACTACCCTGTAGGTATATAAAATGGTGAAAGGAACAAAATTGAAAATTATCATCTAATAATCATCTGTAGCTTTGTTAATGTGTTTGATATAGTCTTACACAAATCACTTTATTCTGACGTACAATAGCAGCTTACACTAAGTCAACACTGTCTTGTATATGGGAGATCTCCAGTTACAAAACTCTGCTCTATAACACAATATCCCCAATTTGTAGATGCTAATGCCCATATTGACGTGGTCTATATCGACTTCTCAGTGGCTTTCAACAAATTAAACAACGACATTGTCTTAAATAAATAAATTAATTTGGGATTGCCGTCCCATTTCTTCCATTTTTTGAATTGTATATTTCTATTCGAAGAGAGTTTGTTAAATATTGTAGTCATAAGACCTTCAAGATGTCTGCCACTTCCGGTGTACCAGAGGGTTCCGTTCTGAGGCCACTATATTTATTATATGTATTAACGATATTGTTGACTCGTTAGATATACCATGTTAGCTATATGCTGATGATCTAAAACTCTACTGGCGTATAGAATCCGTTGATGACAGTGATAACATCGAAAATAACAATATTTTGCCACTAAATACTAATGGTGCGAAATTGTCTCTTAACAAAAAAAGAAATACTTTTGATTTCAGTTATTATCTGAATGAAAGAATTCTTGTACGTCCTGAATACAAATGATGAATACAAAAATGACTATAATTTATCATTTTCAAAGCATATTGAAAGGTTACATCAACATCCACAAAGAACCTTGGTTTTGTCACTTGAAATTCATATGGCTTTACAGCCCTTAAATATTAAGTGTGCTATTTAACGAATTCGTAAAAACTTGAAACAAATTTGAATTAGCCAGCTAAATTTGGTACCCACAGTACCCAGTGTATTTGAAAAATAATGATTCCATTGAAAGTATTCAAAGGGGATTCTAAATTTTTTTCTTATAAAATGGATGACATATATCTTTCGATTAAGACATGACATAATGTTCCTCTCAGTTATTTCTCAGTTTTTAGCTGTTTCTTAATGCGGTATAAGTGCTATAGGCACGGTATCTCAGCCGGATAAAGCTTGCTAGAGGCAAGTATGCTTGGTCAGACTGTTTATCGTGTACTGGGTTCGATCCCCAACCTCGACACTTGCAATGACGGATACTTTGAATTTGGGAGTTTTTCTACTATGTGTGGGGTGGTAATGTTTATAATATACATAACTGTGCGGAAATTTTATCAAACCTAAATTCTTCTGTACCAACAATCGCAACTAGATTAGAGGAAACCTTCTGCCTTCCGGCTCCTCACATCAATTTATTAAAATTCTATTCGGTCCATATAATGTGTAGTAACTATAACAGCCAGCAAGATCGACTGGGCATAATGGAAATTTGGAATCTATTTTCATGACAACTGACAAACTGTACAGTACGTAATTATAATTTATAATGGATTTGACATTTTGAATTGTTCACCTTTAACGTCAGATTCAGTATCAGCTACTTTTAAAATACCTAACTACCAATTTTTCAATCCTATGAAATCATTTTCCGTTATCACTAGTGAATTTGTCCATTTATTGAACAAAAAAAGATTTTACCGATTTTTGCTGTTCGTTTTATGATAGACATAGCTTGATGGAATTATAATAACCGCCAGGCCATACATTACAGTTTGCAAAAGATTTCATGCAAGTGGCTTACAACCATTCTAGAGTAACGATTGAACATACATAAAAAACATACATGCTATTTAAATTGAAAACTTCCTAGGTAATTTTTAATAATGTTTAAGGTCAATTAAATACACTTATTGACTGTTGAATTGCATTGGGTTCATCGTCAAAAATTTGAAATTGCATTAACTGTGGCGTGATTACAAAATCTCAATTTACATACTTAAAATGAAATTTTTAGGGAGATTTTTTTCTGAATTAGGGTCTGATGAGATTCATTAATAGTGTCTTTGGGGAAATATATATCCAACGCGTTGGCCTCCTAAGGACTGGATCTTTGTAAATATTCTTTATTTTACATAATATGTGAATTTGTAACCCTTCCTCTCACTCTGGTAATACTATTCCAAAATTTAAATTGACAAAATAATTATTGAAACACTAAACTCAATAAATGTACTAATCTCAGTATTAACATTCAGAACCCTGTATAATATACGTGATATTGGACACAGTATACAGGGTGTCCCAATAAAAACTCCCAAACCGGATATATTCTAAACGAATAGAGATATTTTAATTCTGTAAAAGCCAATTTGTAGAGTATAAAGAGAGCTTCATTTTTGAATATAATTGATTTTTTTGAATATATCAGTATATAGATGGGGCTGTGCTCTAAAGAAATATTTCGATGGGAGAAACTTTGAAATGGGGTTTATGTGAAAGAAAATGCATTTCTAAGCAGATTATGTAAAAAAAAAATACCATAAAACTAACAGTTTTCTAGATATTTGAGTCCAAATGTTGGCATTTGCCAACATTGAATAATTGTAGTCTCTTCAACATTTCAGTCCTTTAAGTGGGACAATCTGTATTTAATTTACAAATTTTACAAGAAAATATTTAAAGAATTTTTCATATAATTGTTTTGTTATTAGATTTGATTATAATTAAAAATATTTGATATCTAGTGAGTATAATAACCCTTATACCTTATAAATTAAATACAGTAATTAAAGTTACCTTTGGAATAATAGTTTTGACATTTCTCAATTACAATCACATTTTGTTTATTGGTGTGTCAATAGAACTGTATTATTGTACCTAATTATTGTGTTCTTTGTGAATATTTATTATTAAATGTGGTTTCTCATACAAATGAAGATAAATTAAACATGATTTTAATTTATGGGGAATGTCGTAAAAATGCTTCAAGAGCTGTAAGTTTATATGAAATACGTTTTCCTGACAGACCTTTACCAGATCGGAAAACTTTTGTAAGTTTGTGTTCTAATTTGAAAAATTATGGAGGTTTTAAGAAACCAAAAACAACAAGAAGAAAAAGAACAGCAACTGATGAAAATATTGCATTGGTATTACATCAAGTACAAAATAACCCAAACATGTCAGTACGCAAGTTGACGGAAGAAACAAATATTCCACGTTCCACCTGCCACAGAATTCTTAAAACAAACAATTTTTTTTCCGTATAAAGTTCATTTAGTTCATCATTTGATTCCAGGGAACAATGAGCGGAGATTAGATTTTTTGGCGCAATTTTCATTTCTTCTAAGAGAAAATACAAATCTTTTAGATACAATTATGTGGAGTGATGAAAGTCAATTCCACAACAATGGAGTAATCACAACACATAATTGTCGTTAATGGTCCCAAGAGAATCCTAGATGGATGAGACATAGCAGATCCCAGAATCGTTTTGGAGTAAATGTTTGGTGTGGTATAGTTAATGGTTACATTGTTGGCCCATACCTCTACCGTGAGAATTTCACAGGTAAAAGATATTTACAATTTTTGCAAAATGATTTACAAGTACTATTAAGGAATTTGCCCGCTCAGTTGGATAATATGTGGTTTCATCAGGATGGAGCAGGCCTACATAATCATCACAACGTTATTAATTATTCAAATCAAACATACCCAGGAAGATGGATTGGTACCAATGGAGTACCTAGATGACCCGCTCGATCTCCTGACATTACTCCATTAGACTTTTATTTATGGGGATTTTTAAGAAGTGAAGTGTACAAAGAACCAATAGAAGACATGGCAGATCTTTATAATAAAATTTATGCTGGTGTTGCCGCCATTAATCGGCGTACATTATTAAAAGTTTGTAGATCTGAACTAATTGATAGGTTTACGATGTGTGTTAATGAAAATGGAAATAATTTTGAACACCTATTAAAATAGTTATTTTAATTTCATTAGTTCGTAAAAACTGTTTAATGTTCGTAATTGTTTTTTTATTGTTTAAATGTTTGAATTATATGATAAATAATATTTTTAGTTTTTTTCCAAGGGTTACTTCAAATATATTTAATTCATAAGATATGAAAAATTCTTTAAATACTTTCTTCTAAAATTTGTAAATTAAATACAGATTGTCCCACTTAAAGGACTGAAATGTTGAAGAGATTACAATGATTCAATATTGGCAAATGCCAACATTTGGACTCAAATATCTCGAAAACGGTTAGTTTTATGGTATTTTTTTTAGAACGTAATCTGCTTAGAAATGCATTTTCTTTCACTTAAACCCCATTTCAAAGTTTCTCCCATCGAAATACTTCTTTAGAACACAGCGCCATGTATATACTGATATATTAAAAAAACAATTATATTCAAAAACGAAGATCTCTTTATGCTCTACAAATTGGCTTTTACATAATTAAAATATCTCTATTCGTTTAGAATATATCCGGCTTGGGAGTTTTTATTGGGACACTCTGTATATGAAACACCATGTATAAGCAAACAGCCCTAACCGTCCCTACTTGCAATTTTAGTCATTACTAATTCTTATATAAACGTTGTGCCTTCATAGATTTTTCCAATACACAGTTAAGTCTACGGATCAACATTTTAATGAGATTTAAAAAATATATGTATACTTAGATCGTTCAAGTTGTTTTCTCTTATTGTTCCAGATGGCCCTACAGATTCTTCCCCTACTACAAATAATCATAATATTCTACACCCCCGGATATCTGTCGTACCCTAACCCAATTTATGGAACTAAAAGGTATGGACGATCCACCAACCGACTAACCACCTACGATCCTTATTCCTATCAAACAACCATACCAAGAACACAAAGGTACCCTTTAAATTATTATAACCTATACCCTTACAGCCAAACCTACCCTGAGGATTACTACTACCCCCAAGAAACTTATCCCGTATACTACCCCGCCCCTAGAACTTCCAAATACGAAGTCTACCAAGCCGTACTACCATACTACTACCAGGAGAGACCGGTAACGAGGCCAGGCTACAGTTACTACGGATATAACGATCCAGTAGTTGACTTACAAGAAGAGATGATTCAGGAAGCCGAGAGAGAGGAACGAGAAGAAGCGCAGCCCATTGGCCACGAGTCTTACTATGAAAATGATGCCGGAAATAACGAAGACGAGGCACTGGATGAGGTGAACGCAGCTTTTCTGCAGAACTTGATCTTGACGCAAATGTACCAGGATTCCGTAGACAACGAAAAAGATAACTACGATCAATACGCTTATAACGATTACGATGGAACATACGGTAGATTTGAGGGCGTAAATGATAGGCCGAGCTATAATTCCGAAGACGAGGATGTGAGGGAACTAAAACAACTCACAATGCAACACAACAGAAATCAACAATACAGGAAACAAGACAAACACGACGATATTCACTGGTTCCAGAAAGGCAACTATAATAACCGAAATAAGAACGAACAGAAAAGAGGAAATCTAAATATTGACGATATGCCTGACTCTTACAAAGGATCCATTGTTTATACTGACCGAAAACCAATCATCAAGTTGACTACTACCAGTACTACTGAGGCTCCACCAAGCACGGAAGAATCGAAGAGGGATTCCAGGGGGCAAAAGGAAGAGTTTCAGATGAGACCAGCAACACCTGTCCGCCATCCGTTTTCCAGTCCTGTCATGGCAATGATGTCCAAGAACGATGTGGAGAAGAAAAGGACACCATCCGTATATGATACTATTAAGAAAATGCTGGACATGGAGAAGAGCCTTGAAAATGTAAGTTTAAATCATTTTTGTTTATGAGCATTTGGGTTTAAGGTGGCCATTCCCTAGAAAGAGACATCCGATAGGGAAATATTTATTATTTTTGCCCATAACTTTTTTTTCTTATTACGTATATTTAAAAAAAAACTATGAGAGTACCTAAGTAGAACCATAACAAGACTATTACTATGAATCTTCACTCAATAATTTCAGTGGTTTGCAAAATAGCTAGATTTAAAACCACGAAATACGAAGATTAACATAATTTTTAAATTTAAATCTAGCTATTTTGCAAACCACTAAAATTATTGACTGAAAATTCATAAAAATAGTCTTGTTATGATTCTACTTAGGTACTCTTATAGTTTTTTTAAAGTTATAACCATAAATAATAAATACTTCCCTATCGGATGTCTCTTTCTAGGGAATGGCCACCTTAAGTCAATCCTATTTTATAAAATTCCGTTAGGAACCTTTAATTTCTTAGTATCGTTCTATAATTTACGAATTACTTTCATATAGAACGTAATCTAACACTGACAGCAATCATGACTACAGTTTCAAGATTTATGACTACAGTTTCAAAAAATGGAATTGACGATTTTTTATTTTATACCTCATAGTTGACCACTTTTCTTCAACAGTTTTTGAAAAATTCAGGTCGAACAAAAGCTGTCATATGAAGCATTCCTGAAGCATTTTAAGTCAAAATATACAGGGTGTTTGTTCCATTTGAAAAAAATTAGTTACGAATTTGAATAATCATGGAAGACAACCTGTTTCTACATTGTGTTTTCTATGATTATTAGATTCAACTTGATACCCATACGTTTTGACTTAAAATGTTTCAGCAATCACCTACATGCGGAAATCCATATGACAACTTTTCTTCGACGTGAATTTTTCAAAAACCGTTGAAGAAAAGTGGTCGCTTTGAGGTGTAAAATTAAAATTCGTCAATTCCAATTTTTCGAAGTTCGTATGTGAGGTTTAAAAATGCAGGGTGTCCTAGAATTGAGTTACAGGACAGGAACCTGTGATTCATACTGGGCCCATATAACCCAATTTAGATTAGTCAAAAAATGCATCCCTGGGGAAGTACATTCTCTTAAAGTGAGACAGAAAATATTTTCTTCCAATTATTTCCGTTATATTGAAGTTAGCTTGATGTATACCCTGGGATTTTTCGTTCAGTTTTAAGTGAAATTTCTTTACGTTTCGGTTTAATTAACCATCTTCAGAGGCAAAAATTTATTGCGATTTTAACAAATTGTTTACACTATTATACCATTTTATTATTGCATTAAAACTTTTAACTGAAACAGACATAAAATGGTATAATAGTATAAAAAATTTTTTTAAATCACAGCAATTTTTTCCTCTGAAGATGGTTAATTAAACCGAAACGTAAGAAGATATGAGAAATTTCGTTTCAAACTGACTGAAAAATGGATATACATCAATCTAATTTAACATCAACGGTCAAGAAACTACAAATATTCAGTTACATTGAAGATAAAATTTTCAAAAATGATGGGAGCTGTATCACTATAGGTACGCTATATGAACTTGATAACAACCAAATATCTTTTGTTTCCAATTCTTTTTCACAATAATTAATATTCAACTGACTGTAATTTTTTAACCGCTCTGTAAAATTACGGAATACTTTTATAGGGCATTGAAAGGACTGCAAAAAAGGTATCTACTATTAAAAATGTTTGTAGTATCAATCACAATATGAGAAATTATCTCTTTTTTCTCCATTTGTACTTAACATTTATTTATGTTTCTAGAATAAAATGTAAAAACAGAAAAGTACAGTTTGTTTTAAAAAACACATTAATAACAAATGCCCCACATGACGTCCACCTGCTTCAGTACACAAATTAATACTTTTAAAATTCTATGTAATATCAACGAAAAATCAAGAATTATCATTTTTTTCTCTGTAGGTAGCATAGGTGCTTGTGAAACAGCAAACCTGTCGCGGTTGAGAAACAAAAAATATTTGGTTGTTATCAAGTATACACAGAGTACTTATAGAGATACATGTCCCATGAAAATTTGAAAACATTGTCTTCAATATAACGGAAATTATTATGAAAAAAAGAATGTCTCATTTTAAGAGAATGTACTCAAGGATGCATTTTTGGACTACAGTAAATTGCTTTATACGGGTCCAATATGAATTCAAGAAGCACAGGTTCCCGTCCGAGAACTCAATTCTGGGACACCCTGTATATTATAAAGAGTGATTTATTCTTAAAAAACATGCTTTTATACTTTTAGTGCGTCAAGAGACAAGAAATAGGCGATTTTTCAATTTTTAACGATTAATAACATTGAAAATATCAGCTTTACGAAAAAAAGTTATCGAACATTTCTTGTTGCAAATTGGTAAAATATATTTTTTTTAAATTGTTTTATTGAAAAAATGTAATATTTTATTATTAGTTATAAACAAATAGTATAGGCGAAGTAGCATTTCTGACTAAAAAGTTAACGGAATTAATGTATTTTCAGGAAATATTCTGGATTCTGTTCGTATTGATGTCTAGATCAAACTCCACAAAAAAAATTCTGCCGCTATTGCCCCGGAATTTTTTAAACAATGATTTTGTCGCTCATTTGTTAATTACAAAAATTTTGGTAAATTTGAAAAACAAAATGTATTTTTTAAAAATTTGATGAAAAATAACAACTTTAACGTGTTTTCCGAGATATGGCGGTTCGAATTTTTCAAAAAAGGGGAGGGGAATAAAAAGTGACGAGAAAAAACACACTAAAATTCTGGTGAATGTATTATTAAAATGCAACGCTTTTTTCTCTTTATAACTTTTACCTGAAATGTACTCTGTTCATGTTTTTCCGGAAAAACATGAAAAGAGACCCTTCTCGCAAAATGGAAAATCTCATAGACTGTGAAATTTAAAAATCTGAAAAAATTCAGGCGTATAGGTTAAGATATTCTTTAAAATTTTAGTCTCTTGTAATTTTTCTGTAACGTGCACATTTTCCGAGTTTTCAACAGTTTTTCACTATCAAAAGAACCTGAAAAACTGTTGAAAACTCGGATAACATGTACGTTAAAAAAATTACAAGAGCCAAAGTTATAAAGAATATATTAACCTATACGTCTCAGTTTTTCCAGATTTTTAAATCTCACCGTTTGCGAGACTTTCCATTTTCCGACAAGGATCTTTTTTGTTGTTTTTCCGGAAGAACTTGAGCAGAGTGCACTTTAAGGAAAAGTCATATAGGAAGAAAAATCTTGCATTTTAATAATACATTCACCAAAATTTTTGTGAATTTTTTCTCGTCAATTTTTATTCCCCCTCCGCCTTTTTTGGAAAAATTCGAACCGACATATCACGGAAAATAGGCATTTTCTCGGAAAATTTTCAAGAGTAAAAAGTTGTTATTTTTCGTTGAATTATCTAAAAATACATTTTGTATTTTAAATTTACCTACATTTTTGCAATTAACAAATGAACAACCAAACCATTGTTTAAAAAAATGCGGGCAATAGTGGCAGAATTTTTTTTGTGGAGTATGATCTAGACATTAATACGGACAGAATCCAGAAAGTTTGGTCAAAATCCTTTCATTCGGTAAATTTTTTCAAGTTTAGGTCGATTTTCGTCAAATTTTCGTACACTAAAAAAATCGTCAACCCAGATTAACGTCTGGTAACATGGATTTTCATAAACGGTAGTGCGTCCTGAACTGATTCCAGCAAAAAGCTGCGTCCGAAATATATTCGAAACTCATACCCCCGTACCTCTTGCTCTATTACTTTTCTCTCAGTATTTTCGTAATTTTTCAAATATCTTACTTCGTTTTTAACTCTGAAAAATACCAATTCTTTTTTGTGCTATATTCGTCCTCATTTTGAACACCGCTAGATAGGAAGAAACACTTCACACAGATACTTTAATTTCATATTTTACTCCTAACTTTAATTGAGCAGTTTACATATACAATTCGACTTCCGAGCTCTCGACAAAGCTGCAAAATTTCATTCAGCTGTAGCGCCCATTCGTCCCGGATTCGATTTTCTCATACCCCCATTTTCATTCATCACTGCAGTGCGCTATACTTAGCCCTCCGGATTGGCAACATGCCAGAATCAGAACTATTTCGTCGGTAATATTGGGGTAGGCATTCTATCACATATTCTGTGCTATGACGTCAGTATTCGTTTCACTCAGGATGACAAAATTTTGTTATATAAACCGGTGATGTAATGGCCCAGGCTATGAGCTTTTTATGTGGATATGGTAATAAAGTAGATGAAATATTGAAATGTTTTTATGCCTTTGTTTTATGGAACCGAGACACATAATCATATTAAAACAGTGGATCGTAAAATTTTGAAACTTAATGTGATAAATGTGGCTTTGGATTAAAACTTGGTAGCGATAGATGCTATAAAGAATTTCATCCAATTATAAAAGTAATAACTGTTTCAAGAGGAATAGACAACTTGTGTTTTTTAACCTATACTAAGTATACAGTGCATAAAGTGCAGATAATGCCCTCCAAAATGTTAGACTGTCACCACGGACTAGATGGAAAACAGCTTTGCTGGTGCCGTGCGCTTAGCAGACAACCACGATATGTGGTGTGATGCTATTAGATGTGCCATACGGCAAACATAGGCCAGCAAGAATAATTTATGGATCACAAAATGTCTGACTATTGTGCGAATAAGAAGAATACAATGTATACTATACCAAGTATACAAAGATTTTACCACCAGTTAGACTCTGTTCTTTAATAAATTAACGTTACCCTCCATCTTATGTTTACAAATACTAATTGTATGATACACTAGAAGAATCCAAAAATACTTCTATTACTAATAGGACCAAACCCACGGCGAAATGAACAGCAGACTCTAGCATACTTCGACCCGGTTAGCTAACGTTCCTATAAAGCAATATAAGTCTCACCATAGTTATTTATGTTGGGAGTGCTCAAAGGTTCAGACATGAGCCCATTACTAATTTTGATTTATGTAAACGATATCCACAGTTGTTTCTTTAACCTGTTTTTAGTATATCTCAACACTCATCACCAAACAGGCAACATAGCTACTGTACTTTTCAGAGAGGCTTCGATTCTTTTAACTACTAGATATGAAACAAAACACACCGTAATCTCGAAAAATCCCACTATATTTGCATTACTCGCAATATATAATTTAATAACAAGACGCTAAAACAAGTACAAGTTCTCGGAATATTTTTCTATTAAAAAATGATCGTGGATGCATTATGTAAAACCAAAGAGTAACAAAATAGTAATAACAATAATAATCACAGGCACTACAATCCCCTTTGTTCGTGAATGCCAAAACTGCTGGATTTTATAGCTCGAATGTGTAAGAAAGTTAAAGTCATAAAAGAAATAAAAACAATTATTTTCTCATTTTATGCACAGTGAGTTAAATCTTGCATCAATAATATGAAATCCACAGTGCTGACTTCACGAGTCTTATTTCGAATCACTATATATAGAGTCGGGTACAATTTAAACTGACTTGTGTCATGGCCGCTAAAACGCTTGAACTAAAATTTTATTTTATTTATAGGAAATGCCAGTAGACAGTTCTCAGCAATAATGTCGCTAAATAATTTTTAGAAAATAGGAAAGATATCATAAAATGTTAAGATTATTATTAATTTAGTAACTTCATAATTTTAGTGGAATTCTGATTATACAGTGTCCATAAAGTTGGCTACATATGGGAAATTATTGTATTTTTGACATTTCTAAAAACCTCTATTGGGGGTTCGTATATGCATGTCCAACGACAAAAAATTACATTTTGACACATGTCATGTGATCACCGGTTTGGCAGGACTGTAAAAAATAGTTGACCGTGGTACCGAAAAGTGGGTCAAATTGTTAAGATATCGAAAAATTTTATACAGAAAAACTGCATATAGAATACAACAAGGACCCCATATATCAATTTTGAAGCAGATATGAGGAAAATAAAAAAGTGCAAACTTTACCCCTACCATTAATTATCATAAACTCTTGTGTCTATTTCACAAATATGTGATTAGTTTTGACAAAAAACTGCATGTATTTTAGTTGAATTTGCATGTAAAAAAAGAAACGAACCCTCAATACAGCATTTTTTAGAAATCTCAATAATACAAATTTTTCCCATATGTAACCAACTTTACGACGGACACTGTGGGTATATGGGTTCGGGCACGAATGAAACTGATAACAAAAAATGAATTGCCCAATTCGGTCAATAACAGTGAGTCATCAGAAAAAGATATCAAAGACTAATATTGCTACAGTCCAGCAAGATACACGGGAAGGTTTGGGCATTTCTTGCCAGGAAAGGATAGGATCATAGTATTAGTAGGGGAAACATAAAAATAAAATATTTCATATAACAAAAAAAATCTGAAATCTGTATGAGGATAACGAAAATAAATTATTTTTCTTTTAGCGGTAATAAATAAATATTCTGGTTGACAAAATAAATATTAAAAAAATTAACAATGATTTTAAAACAAATAAATTAAAACAATTCTGAAAGAACAACGCATTGACGTTTTCATAAACACTAAAACACTGCACTTGAACAATTTGTCTACTCGACGCACGTTTCACCATTCATGTATTAATATATAACGTAAGAAAGTAGATTTTATTAGACATAAGCATGCGCTGGTAGTTAAAAAAGACACATTTTTAGGAAAAATAAAGTTTTAACAAAATTCGCGGCGCAGTTTAATAAAATAAAAATTTTAGAAGGAAAATCAATAACTTTTAATAATTAATCAAATAAAAAAAGTAGAAGTGCTTGGGGATCGATCTCGCAACAACCCCATTTATATTTATTACTGTTCGAGCATCTTACCGATTGAGCTACGGGATCGTGTTTATTCTACTCCAAAACGTGTAATATCTACGTACTAGAAAATTGTAAAACTTAGTGGTTTGACATTGTTCGTTTGACGGATGACTATCCACTATTTACCACTAAAAATAACTTAAATATTTCATATAAAGACGTTTTTCATATTTAGAGTGGTGTTAGTTCACGGAAATAAATAATATTCGTCGTTAAATCACGCAGTTTGAGAATCACTGAGCTTATGACTATGTTTCTCACTCCTCAGTGTACATTTCATATTTCCGTCTCAAAAGAAGTGGGAAAGAATCTTGGTAGACATACATTGACAATGTCTTTAGGCTATGGCTTTAAGTTTGTGAGCAAGAGATAGTGAAAACATATGTGCAATATTAATTCATACATCGGTCTTTTTAAACTTGACCCGACTCGCGTCATTTTAGCATTTTACCTAAAAAAAAAGATACACGGTCAATTTTTGTTGCAAAGCGTTCAGAAAGGCATTTAGAAAAAACAGTAACTTTTATTTTTGGCTGAAATGCTTGGTTTAAATTTTGGGCCAATAATTGGCCAATATTAATGGCCAATATTGAACTGTTTTTCCGTTGTTTCAGAGCCAGGCTGAATCGGAAATGCGCCCTTCGATGAAGAAAAGAATCATCACCCCTGAAGAGAGCCTGACCCGTCAACTTTCCGTTCTAAAAAAGGCACAGTAAGCACTTAGTCGTAGAAAATCTTGAGTTTAATCGTAAATTAACATTTCACAATGCGTCCAACTCCTTTTGTACAATTTCATACTATCTCAGTATGGCCATTGTTACCTATAAGGAGTTATTTTCGCAACTTCGGGATGGTGAAGAGAGATACCTGAATTGTTTGTTATTAAGACTGACTGAATTAGTATTAGCTGCTATTGTTAATGTAAAATTGTATTGATAATCTTAAATATTTACTAAGTCGGATAGCGGGGTTGATTTTTATCTTCAGCATGTATATAAAAAATTGTGCTAAATGAATTATAATTAATAAATGTCTGCGTACAATATTTTATGCATGGCCCCCTTCTTAATTGTTGTTGCTTTTTATTTAACAGTTTTGAATATATTGGTGTTATTATAATAGTTAAGTGTATCCTTTTTTTGTCAAACACTTTTTCCGTTGACGATGAAGACTGATTAGTGATTTTCATTACTTTTAAATAAAAAGTTGACAAGGGGACAATAATACATATTGATAGATTTATATCTAACATGAACAATATCATTAAACATATTAACGTTACAACTTTAAAAGTATCATATATTTTTAATACAGGCAGGTTGGAGTGTACCAATTTTTTCCTTACAACTTGGGCGAAGTCGAAAGCATTTGATAGTTGCTTTTTGAGTCCTATTGATATCTCTAGTACTAGTTTAAATAATCTATTGGTGGTATCGTCTAGATCTATGCTTGCTATGAGCTCATAGTGAAGATGATGAACGGTTACATGTAATATAGATATTATTTTAAGTTTCCTTCTTCTAATATATTATTGTTTAGAGTCAGGCCAAAGAGGTTTCTAAATTGAAGCCTTTGAAATCCGCTGTGGTTGACAATTAAACAAATTTTTCGTAGAAACTGTTGATCAGTTGAGTTTATGACTACATACCTATATATTTTATTAAATTCAGCTCTATTGGGAAAAAAATGAAAAATAAAATTCACATTCTTATTTCAAATAACTATCAGAGTATGAATTAGTTGTTATCGATTAGGTTATGTGACGTTAGGGTCGAGGGTTCACCTCTGGGAGATATGAGTGGATGAGGTGTAGTCGCCATTTTTCGAAAAGGATCTGAAACTGAAATTTCATGTCCTGTCTAAATTCCCTCCTCATAACAAAGTGGGACTCGGTTAGGAGTGCCAATACTTACATCAGCACTGACGAGTATTTCGACTGACAGGCGTTAAATAACTAATAAAAAAGTTATCTAGTTCTTATAAGGTTATATTAGTATTTAAATAAATATTTTTTGTGTGCTTGTAGATAAAATAGAAAACTTTTATAGTATTTAATGAACAGTTGAAAGAAAACAATGTTTTATCTATCAAAATCAAAATCTATCTATTAAAATATGCTAGGCTAAGCAAATCAATCTTTCATTTTATATCGTCCAAATATTTCAAAACCTTGAAACCTACCAGACATATTTTTTAATCTTTTTGGACCCTTCAGAACATGCACTCTAGCTATATGAAGAATCTGTGAAAGTAGACATTTTTGTAATTTTGTTTCGGAAACGGGTTTGTTTAATAATTCAAAAAGCTAGTATGTGTTCACATCTTTGGTTTGTCTGTCTGAATGTCTCTTCCACCATAACTCGAAAACGGCTCAACAAATTTTGATAAAATTGGTTGCACATGTATATAACACCTCTGCCATTTAGTGGTAGGAAGGTGGTGGGGAGGTGGTAGGAAGAACATGGGGAAATGAGGTAGGGTATTGGGACGATCTCTGGATGTTAGAAGAATGTGATGGCAAGATGGGAAAGGATGATGGAAAGTTAGGAGAAAGTTGAGATCTATGTGCTTTCAAAGCATATCTATATAAAATAAATAAAATGAAAGACTTATTTCTCGTCTTAGTTAGCTAGGTATTTGGAAATAAATTCATTGAATTTCTTTATTCTGCAGCACTGCCTGGTATTTAAGGTATCGGAAAATAGAAATGAATTCTTTAATAGATAGATTCTAATGTATGTTTGTAAACACTATAAACATGTTAATAATTGTAGAAAAGTTTTCCGGTTGGAAGGCCAAATTGAATCTAAATGGTGCGTTATTGTAAATACAAGCTTAAAAACCCAGAAACTATGAGTTACGTGAGTAATATTGGAACAGGAGCGAATGGTGAAAATCCAAAATACACGTTTTATTTTGCCTAAATATATGAGTTGATTGACTAGAGTAATAATAATTTTCATTCAGCGACTGCTGAAGTTGTTTAAGAATTAATGATCTTGTATATAGATAACCAACTGGGTAAAGGTAAAGTTAGGCAGCCTAGAGACCAAAATTAGTTTATGTACTGTTCTGAAACCATTTGAGAATTACTTTCGAGCAAAAATTGAAATGTTCGTCAACAGCACGCGAACAGCGAACAATAATTTCCGGTTTCCAAGTCATCAACCAATATGAGGACATATTGCCAACTGTTGCTGCAAACTTCTTTATCAATTTCATCAGTTCCCGTGATTGATTTCTTCATCTATATTGCCTTTGCACAGGCTCCTCCACCTTGTCCTAAACCAACATCCAGTTTGCCTTCAATTTTATCAATAATGCCCCAAAGATATGATGACTTCTATCACTCTTCATGCTTTTATTTATCGTCTCAAGATAACTTTAAATTGCATGAATAACTTTTGAGGTGTTTTCTAACTTCTGTCGACGAGTTTGTACAGTGTTCGTTAGCTTTAGAACAACTCTCGAGCGGTTTTAGAACCACTGGCGCTTAGTCTGCACGTAACTTTAGAGTATCTGTTCGCTAGAAGCTTTTGTTCGCGTCAACGTTAGCTGACAATATTAGTATGGTTAGAATTCATCTAAAATTAACATTCTTAGCTATTCAATTTGCTAATAAAAGCGCTAATTATACTTAACTTCAGTACACTAGATTGCATTAAAAACTTAATAAGCGAAACTGGACCGAGGAGATGAATTTCAAATTGCGTCAATTATTGCCCGACTACACCACAACGTTTTTCACAATGATGAAGTAGAAATATTAGAGCCAACTAGGGACAATAAGTGTATATACATTTTTTAATTTTAAGGGAGGCAATGAGCAACGGTTGTAGTTCTTTCTGTACGACGTGAGGTGTTTGTCAATCGTCATTATCCTTTATCCTGTGCTAAATTTCACACGAACTAGTGTAAAGGTGACAACTAATGAAATGCTTTCGAGCAGTTAACTGAGGGTATACACAGGTGTTGTTAGAGAATGCTTCAGAGAAGTGCTACTGTGTAATCCCATAGCGTTATATTGAGACCGTTTACAGACGTTTGATAGAGCCTAAAAAAGCACCTTAGATGTCTGCATTTGTTAGCAACTCAAAGTGGTCATTGCCATTATTTTTATTAATTGTCACATATGTTATAAATAATTATTCCCTTTTTGTCGCAGTTTGCATAGTTGTCGCATAATTTTAATATGTGTAATGATATTGTTTCCAATAAGAATAACACGCAGTATTCAGTTTAAATAGTATCTGAATGTACAGGGTGTTGTAAAAGGAATTGGTTAAGTACAGGAGCCCGAACTTTTAATGGTTTATAAAAATAATTTGAAAACACTTTGAATGTGTGTTTACGTTGTAGGAAATATACAGTATGATTGGACTAAGGTGTGTTTTTGTACGTTATACTTCGAATGATGGAAGTTCTTGAAACACCGACGGAAAATTTATCAGAATATTAGTTTTACAAAGTTATAGATTTTGAAATATTTGCAAAAATCTACAGTTGAAATTTTTTTGAAAATGCTAAAGATCCAAAATGGTAGAAAAGTTAGAATTCAAGATATATTAAGATATATAAATTAGTACGTTGTAATCATTGGAAAAATATAGGGATACTTTCAATAGAGGTGCTATCTATTTTAGGAATGGTTTTATAGAAAACTATCTTTTGATCTCTAATAACAGTAAAACATGTTTTTATTTCCATTCGTAAGTCTTACATCTAATTCACTTTTTTCTCTTATAACAGACTGAACGAGAAAGAATATATTTGCATTAATAACTATTTCAATAATGTTAATATAAAAATGTTTCAAGTTGTTATAATAAAACTCGCAAACCCTAAGCATGGGCCTGTCTACATATTTTAGAGAAATAAACATTACACCCTGTTTTAGGTATATTTTTTTAAATCATTCAATGTTCGGGTTTATACGTTCTGTCACTTTGGACGTTACATGCTAATATACACACATGATAGTAACTTTTCATCACCCTGTACATGTCGCAGAAACGATGTCGCGTTGCTATTTTTCCTTCACATTGCAGATAAATTCTGTGATACAGAGAAACAAGGACTGTGCTTTCAGTAGATCAAATGCAAAATCTAAATGTCAGGAATTAGTTCAGTGTTATATAAATGTCCATTTAACGCATGGTTTTACATTTTTAACATGACATAGGGACGTGTTAAAAATGTAAAACTTGAAGTAATATAAAATAATCACAATATATAACAATATTTTTAACCAGGTGTGTTTTGGCTTTGGAGTTGACACTTTTGCCAGTTCGGGATCTATGTAAAAAAATAAAGCTTGTTCAGATTCAACTAGACAAAGAACTTAGTTACTGTAAACATTATGCTTGTTTAAAAAAGTACCGATTGTGCATTTCAATACCAAAGGAGATAATTAGAACATGATTCTAGTAATGTCTAAACAAAATGCTGTGTATAATTTTCGTGCCATTGTTCAATGGATACCAAGATATTATATAGTTGAAAATTTTATTTTGAGACCATGGCATCAATGCAAAGCGGCTAGTTTGGTTCTACCCACTACCGACAAAACACCAACATGTAGTTTTATCGCTGAAAAATGTGTTGTATGCATTGACATGATGAATTTCGTGAAATTGTTTTCCGAAATACCAGTCACCCTTTTAAACCTTCTCTAAATTTCTTCTGTGCTACGAAAAGTGATACAATTCGTGTTAATTGGACTACCTATTACCAAAGATTAAATACCCTGAGCTAAAAACCTCGGAATTTAGTAAAACAATAAACTCTCAACGTATAATTTTTATATTACGAGATGACCACGTTCTCGATGAAATTTTATCGATAAAATTCTTAGCACTTATGATGTTTACATACGAAAAAGATGTTACTGAAGAGATTTGAACGGTTAAATAAAAATACTGGTGTTAGTAATTGATATTTCTTTGAAGTAATTCAAAAAAATTTTCAAAACAAATTGTTTTATATACTAATGTTCTGAGAATGAAAATTTGAAAAACCTAATATCTTGAGCCAACAAACTCATTAAAAAAAAGACAAGTTTTCCTCATTTCTTCATATAGAGAATAGCTATATGTGAAGAATAATGTTTAAAAGTCTTCATGGTTTAGAAACAGGTTCTAAAACGTAAAATTTAACAAATATCGTATACCCGAGCTTTGTGATTTAGTCTGTGATGGGAAGTAGAGAATAGTTGTTAATGTATATGAAAAGAATTAATATTGGTTAAGCCAGACTAACTCGCACCATCTCCTTTGGAGCTGCCAGTTTTCTTTATCTTTTCTATCATCACTGCACAATTGTACGTCTCTTTTTATAATTACTATTAATAACGTATCACAATTCTTTAAATTTAAAAAATATACGAGTACCAAAGATTGAATCTTTTTTAAAAACATAAGGGGATATTAAGCTACACAAATACGCTTTTATGAGTACAATGCCTTTTATTGTTCTCAGGAATTGTTTGGCTTTTGAAAGAGGTACTCGAATTTGTCAATAGATGTCTCTCATAGATCGCACATTTATATAACTATCGACGTTTTATTCAGTAGATATCTGCGTTATGAAATGTTGTTAACAGATAAAGCAACCTCTACTAACAGATTATGTTATGTACGTACTAAAGGGATGATATGCTTCGTCGACTATGAATCCTTTGTTAAATTAGCCTACGTGTTAGTTTGCCGGTGGGTAGTTGAGAATTCATCAGAATGTATACATTGTAAGTTTACTGAAGGTGTTGCGGCGATATACAGGATGGTTCCGTAGAATATAATGAATTCGAATCTGTGTCCAAACCAGGATGTATTTAAAACGGAGCTTCATTTCTTATAAACGTTCTTTTAATTGATACCACGGCCACGAATAAATTATTTGAGACTGGTGACAATCTGTTTTGACATGCTCCATAGAGTTTTTTCTCTCATTTTAGCAATGATGCATTCTCCTGATACTGAATATCAATAAACTTGTCCTGCAAGTATTCAAAGCAAAGCAGTATTCATCACTGTTTGTCTCACTCACACTACTGTTTCTGGAGTACTGGTACCTACTTACCATACGCCTAGTGCCAATGGATCGATCATTAAGAAAACCAGTGTCACTAAGTTTTCAGATGGGTGAAGTATTTAAGCATCCCAATTTTGAAAATTTAGAACGATTTGTCGGTCGTTTGCGAAGATGTGTGAAATAAATTTCGTGGATTGCGACGCAATAATTTTTGAAAAATCCTTGCTCGAAGATAAGGGAGAAGAAATGAGACTAGCACCCCAAGATTGGGATATCGAAAAAAATATTTTTGCAATCGTTTGCAATTTGTTTGCGAATATATTGTCTTCGTTTTCGAGACTGTGGTTCTCAGCAAAAATATATAATAATAGTGCAACAAAAATGACAGCGACGTGCGAAACTGCAAAGATGGCCGCTTATCATCATAGATATTTTTCTTTACTATTCTCCGTTGTCCAAATGATAGGAAACATAGAAATTGCCGGGTATAGAGAAATCTGGTAACAATTATAGATACATAGTCTATAAAATGGCGAAGGCGAAAATTTCAACAAGTTAGTCTAGGTACACGAGGCTTCGAGCTTTGAGCATGCGCATTACCGCAAGTTAGGAAATAGCAGTATTTCGCGTTATTTTGTGAAAAAGAGGCGGAGGGACACCTCTCGCACTCCCCTTTTCATTGTCTGCGACGCTACTACTAACTGAGGCGTTAATAATTATTAACAATTAGATATCGAAATAAGAACCTACTAACTTAACCTAAAAGAATCATAGAAAAGAATCGTTACAAAATTAAAGAAAAAAATCGGTAAAGTTATTTACACAGAACTTCCCTCGTTATTTGTGCATGACAGTCACTCAAAAAAATTATTAATTACGAAATGACATTGGGAATAATAATCGGAATATAATTATTGGTATTATTACAAAGAAAACCTGATAACTTTTGGTCAAAAAAATATACAGAGTGTTCATCCAACAGCAAAAGTTCAATATACTAAATAACAGGTGCCAAATATGGAAGGCTTGCGCAAATATCTTTATAAATGTCCACCATGACTCAATTACTTCTTGGGATGCCATTATTCAATGTATATAATAGGATATGCCAAATATTATTGCCATCTCTCACCTTTTTGAATCCCACATTCACGTAATAGAGTGGAAGTATAGTGGTGATTAAAATATAGAACAAATTTTCAAAAATGTTTTCTGTCTATTCTAGTGTTAAATTTTTTTCCAAATTGGTGAAAATATGTTGCAATTTTTTTTTTCCGAAATAGGTTTAGAATGTTATGAAACGTGGAAATTTTAAATTTGAGCAAAAAAATATTTCGTCTATTCTATAATGGTGATAAATAGATTACTAAAACATGTTTTCATTTTTTTTTTATTTTTCTAAAACATTTTTAAATTTGTTTTAATAAATTTGGAATGCCATGGAAACGTGGAAATTTTAAATCGAAAAAAAAAATTCCATCTATTTGTGGTAAAATTTTTTCAAAAATTTTTAATTTTTTTTTTATTTTTCTTTAAATAGATTTAGAACGCTACGAAACGTGGAAATTTTAAATTTTGAGAAAAAAAAAATTCATCTATTTTGGTGGTAAAAATTTTTTCAAAAATGTTGGTAAAAAATTTTCAAAATTTTTTTTTCTTTTAAATAAGTTTAGAATGCCATGAAACGTGGAAATTTTAAATTTGAACAAAGAAAAAATTTTTTTTTAGTGGTAAAAATTTTTTCAAAAATGATTGAAAAAAATTTTAAAAACATGTTTTTTTCCGAAATAGGTTTAGCGCGTCATGAAACGTGGAAATTTTAAATTTGAGCAAAAAAAAATTTTTTTCACTATTTATTCCGTTTAGACAGTCCACCCTGTATATTTTTCACTGAAAATTCTACCAGTTCTTCGCTGACAGTAGGGTTAACTACTTACCAAATTTGACTGCTCTCCGTCAAGTAGTTTTTTAGTTAATGCACCAACAGACAGACAGACAGAGAGACAGACAGACAGACAGACAGACAGACAGACTGACGGAATTGAAAAACCTATATTTTCGGAATCTACGTGTTCTGAAACGTCAGAATCCGAAAAAATCTCGGAGGGTGATTTTTTCTCGAATACAATACTTCCCTTCGGTATGCGAGGGAAGTAAAAAGTCAGCGAGAACATTAGCTATGTGCCAACCGTACGGCTACCGACAAACACTAAGGGCAAGGAATGAATAGTCAGACAAATGATAGACGAATAATGAACAAATGATATTACGTTTTGCGCACGCTCGAAGCTCGAGGACTCGTGTATTATTACCGATTATTTAAAATATGTAAAATTGGATACAATGTTATTGTCGCACAGCAAAGCAACAATCATCAAAATACTTAACCATACAACGAATGATTAAGAAATTTGTTGTTGAGAAAAATTCTTGCGAGAAACTAAGTTAAACAGTCTAGTTGATTCTGAATAAGGCTTTATCCACAAGAAATCGTTGTATTTCGCGAAATTTGGTCAATTTCGTATACCGTGCAAACAGTTTTAGAAATAACTTTAAACACCCTGTATATAATATTTATAAAAATAATATATTTGTACATCAGCTCTTCCAAAGTACCGGATACCAAAAGCAGAGTTTGTTATTTTACCTTTAACTTTTATAGCGCGTTTTTGATATGCACAAAAAATTGTTCGCTAGGAAGAAGTTACAGATAAAATGAAAATATGCGTTTCTTCACTATTATACGGTATGCTTAAACATAAAAGTCCTGAATAGTGTGCAAAATATTACAGTTAGAGAACTTACTAGTAAGTAGTAGCTTATCTATTTTTCTAGATATAGATAAAAATATAACTATATATTTTGTTGTAGAAATATTTTCGTACCTCTTGCAGATTATAGTAAATTTCTAAATACAGGCATGTTTCGATTCTTTGGAAATGAAAGAATTGGACTTACAAGAGCATAGCGCGTAGATGCTTTCCTAAATCTTAAAATTTTACTTTCTTTCCGTACTGATCTATTTTAATGTTTGAGAAAATGTATTCGTTATACCTCAATCAATCTAAGAATAATGACCTTACAATAGAACTACTGTCAGGTATTTGATTCAGTTTTATTTCTACTGTGAAATAATTTTAGTTTGTTAAAGTTTAATGTGGTAACATTAAGGTCAACGTTTTTCTAATGTACAAAATCAGTGTTTAACACGTTGATTCTAAGACCCTAATCAACATATTTTTCTACAAAAAAATGGGAGTAGCGACGCTATTTTTGAAATATGGAGCCAAAAATATTTCGCTTACCGCAAATCTGGTATTTAAAAATTGTATTGGTAAATCTGCAAAGAAAAAATTTCCTATATAGAGTACTGTTGTACTACTAGTACTACTCCACAAAGCTAATGATTTTATTTCTTTAAATTCATGCAGACTTTGGGGTCCCTATTTTCTAAAATGATTTGGTTAATGCTTTGGCGATTTTGAGCAGCACAATTTTCTGTCAACTTTGCCTTTGCAAGCTTGAATATATTAAAGATATTTTCTATCTAAAATGTTTCCATTAATAGACAGATAAATATTTTTTTGTTATTGTCACCCGATAAAACGTTGACTGTTGGAATATTTTCAAAAAGTTATACTTATGTACATCATTACTTTTCGATCTACAAAAGCGTTCTGCAGCCTAGGTATCTTTTTAGTCAGGACAACCATCGAAAATTTTGTCTTTCATGGGAAATTTTCTTGTCTACATATTTGCTGATAAATATTAGTAAGGCCACTTTTGCGCTACCTACGTGGAATATAAGGTCAAGTGCAACCCTTGACGCCATTTTTCAAAAATGTAGCCTTAATTTTTATTAGAAAATATTTGATGTTGATTATGAACCTAGCATCCACGTGTATACAAATATTTAAGTATTTTAAAATTAATACGTTTTGTTTCTCTGAACTGGTTATTGTTTTAAAAGAATGACAGTAATACTATAGACATAAAAGCTACTCTTCCCATGAATCTTTTCTTATTGTTACTATAGTTGTTAGATTTGATGTTTCAGTGTTTACATACTACCAAACGTACATAAATATAATTAAAACGATTATCAGTTTTGAAATGATTTCATGAGTCAATTTGAAGAACATATCAAAAGTTAATTGATTATTAATTTTAATTGTGATCATTAAAATTAATATTTCTTTCTAAATATAACATATTACTGACTGTATTGGGATCAAACTGAGTTTATGGGCGTTTGGTAGACATAGTTATTTGCTGTTGTGTTCTTAGTTAAAAATCTTTAAATAATATGTTATTAAAAGTAAGTTAAACTATTAAAAGAGCTTTTCATAAACTCTCAATTTGGTTGACGTTGTTAACCAACCAAAAATTTTACATAATTCTAAATTTAGTAATTATCCTTATTAAATATTAGTGTGTGGAATTTCCAAAAAAAGAGTAATGTTCAGCTTATTTTAAACGTTTACATTTATTTGTTATTCGAAAGTAAAAATGCTATTTTTAGAATTAACTGTATATATATTGTTTTAAAGCTAGAAGTGACAATAATTCGGAATGCCTAAGATGAGCATTATAAAATGCTTTCATCTCTTTTTCAACTCTTGGAAAGGTCACAATCAAAGCAGTTATTTATACCTACTAATCGCCCAGATACAATTCTGTTCGTGTTAAGTATGTTGTAATGGTCACTTGGAGCATTCACTTTGTTAGGTAATTGTGATGTAATTTTGAAAATGGCATTTTATCATACTGAGAACTGAGATCTTTCTATCTGTATTGTTAGAGTTTTTTGTTAAAAATGTAAGCTACACGTCCATTTTTTGTGTAATATTTATAAATTGCAAAATGTGAATGGTTTTGTGAAAAAAAGTAATAATCCTTCACTAATAGCTGATCAAACGATTATTTTTCATTGGGAACAAATTATAATTAAAATTGTCTTTTTTTTAAACATTCACATAAAGTAATTTATAAATCTGTATATTTTCTGTGTGTCAAATGTCACATAAGTTGTACATATCCCCGCATATTTTATAAAAATTGTAAATACTATATTTTGATATCATTAGAATCTAGCTGACGAACTATAATTATGATTATGATAAAGAGATACATTCCTTCTGTCTCAGAATAGGGATCACGCTATTGTGTGTACATATATATATTCTACTGACTGATAAATAAATGTCAATATAATATAGACTCTTTCTTTTTCTCCATTGCCTTACCCTACGAATACCTACTGCTTCAAAAAGTTATCTGACATATTATTATCAACGACATTAATTGTATCAATACATGTAGAATAGTATGGGATTTAAATTGAATCCTTGAGGTACACCAGAACAAACAAGCATATTACAGTATTCAACATACAAAGGTGTGAAATAAGGTAAGTATTGTATTATTTCATTATTATGAAACCTGATAACGCTATGAGGAAGAAACTAATATACGATTCAAATGTATTGATCCCTCAGTTTAACCGCGAATATCTCAGAAACGGAGAAGCAGAAAAAATTGAAAAAATTATGTGTTTATTATGAGTCTATTCTAAATCAATCACTGAAATTTTAATAATGTATATTGGACACTTCTGAAGTTCTGCTAAGTTATATTGAAAAATATCCTAGTTTTTAAAGAAATTTTGACCATACCAGTTTTAAATCCATTATATCTTAGAAAAAATGCATACCATGTGCCGTGCCTTATCGGTGTCTAAAGTATTATTTACATAGAATGCTTGTTTTCCAAGATATAATGGATTTAAAACTGGTATGGTCAAAATGTACTTAAAAAGTAGGACATTTTTCAATATAACTTAGCAGAACCTCAAAAGTGTTCGATGTACATTATTCAAACAGTGATTGATTTAGAATAGACTCATAATGAACACATAATTTTTCCAATTTTTTCTGCTCCTTCGTTTTTAAAATATTCGCGGTTAAAATGAGGGGTCAATACATTTGAATCGTATATTAGTAATCTAAATCTTGTAAAAGAGGTTCCCGTCAAAAATGATAACCATTTTTATTGATGTCAGTTTACTGCGTTAGAGTTATATTGTTTATTTTATTAATTTTATTCTCAAACTCAGTTTGTTGCTTTAATCACCCCACAATAAAATTGTGGGAGGTTACTAAAATTGGTTCAAAATCGAAAATTGAGATAACATCAAATCTTTACGTTTCGAGGTCCCAGGAATCCAAAAAAGTGGTTTTTGAAAAATGTCTGTGTGTGTGTATGTGTGTTAGCACGATAGCGGCGAAACTTCTGGACGGATTTGGATGAAACTTTGCACGAGGGTTTCTTTAGTGCTCTAGAAGATCTGAAATGGTTTTGGTTGAGATCAGATTACGTTTAGAGCTATTTTGGCACAACAACTTGTTTATTTTATTATTACTTACAATTTGTAATCTAACCATTGGAAAACATTTAAAATTCCGATTTCAACGGTATATCACACTTGCACCTTTTTTATATACCTACATTTTTTATACAAATTATTGTATAGAAAACAAACATAATTCAATGTCTCTATACTATCAACATATGTAAAACTATGTCGAAAGTTTTCAGTGGTCGAGTGGATTAAAGCGTCGACTTACAAATCAAGAGATCGACAGTTCGATCCCAATACAGTGCGTTTTTTTTTCCTTTCTTTTTTCATTATAAACTTTATTAATAATTGCGGAAAATGTTACATGATTAAATATCATCTTATATTAGGTGTTTATAATTATTCAGAGCTTGATGATTGGTCACTAGTTTTAAATGAAATATAAATAATTATATTGCTGTTTTGGCGGAGAACACATACGACGTCGTAAATTAGATAAATATAGGTGGGTCATATTACAATAATATATTTGATTTAAAGGCATGTCATGACGGCTGATTTGAATTGACTATCAGAGCTCGTAGCATTTGCTACTGCTACGAATCAAATTACAGTTAAAAAGTAGCAGGATGCTGTTTAGCAGCCGATCACTAATTTCAACCGGGTGGGGAGGTTCCAGCCGCTTCCATTAGCTGCCGATTTTTTTATCTAGTGAATGATATGGAATTATGTTCTTCGATCCTTATCTCAGTCAGAGATTGATCTGATGAGCGACAGAAAAGTTTTGCATCCTCTGGATAATGTACTGAAAAATTTTAACATGTAAATCGGTACCATTAGAGATTATTTGCAGAGATAACCGCAAGTGAGTGCAAACTTGGTACCAACTAACTAAAAATGATCCGAATCTGACCAATCATCAGGTCACAGGCACAAATTAATATCAATTCGGAGGAACCTTAGTGATGTAACTAACTTTTCTATTGTTATCGTTAGTAAAATAAAATATATGCCCTTTAATAAATTCTTATGAAACCCCACATCCTGTTATAAATGTAATGGACTAAAGTTTATACACAATGGACACACATGGACACAACTGGACAAAAACAACACGGTGGTAGCTCTTTTTGTAGATTTATTAAAAGCTTTTGACTGTGTAGACCGTGAAGTTCTGCTGAAAAAATGGAACTGTATGGCCTGCGTGGTAAATACAATGATTTACTAAGATCATATTCATATTTAACCAATCGAAAGCAATTTGTTAACTATCTTGGTGAAAATTCGGATGAGCTTACAATCGATGTTGGGGTTCCTCAGGAAAGTGTTTTAGGCCCATAGTTATTTTTATTATGTTGTAACGATATAGATGAATATCTGTCCATATCCCATTGTGAGTTCATGGACGACTTACTAGCTTTATTTAATTATGTTAGCAGTATTCAATGTAAGTTATGTATGCAAAAAATGTGCAAGTACTTGTTTTGTATTAAAGAGACCATAACTAATAAAAATATTAGAAAAACCTTTTATTGTTCTAATTTCGAATCTGTTGTGAGATATGGAATTATCGCATATAGATGCTCATCAGCAGCAAATAGAGTTTTAATAATGCGAAATAGAGCCATTCGATGAATGTTTGGGTTGAAATATGAAATTTTTATTGGAGAACAAATACTCACCCACTTTTATTTGCAACTATATATTTGAAATTCTAAAATTTGTGAAACAAAATATATCCAGTTTTAACCTACAAAATAAGTATCACAATTATAATACCAGACATGGTCAAAATTTGCAACATGATATACATAGATTATAACTATATTAGCCAAACATCGATGTTTCGCAAATATCGCCCAACGCTACTGCAAAATATCATTCTTCCTAATCCACCCTGCTACTCATGATCGATGTCTTTTCCCAACCATGTTTGAAACGTGATAATTTCTTGGGGGAAAATAAAACAAATTATTGAATTTAACTTACTTTAATGATTTACACAACATACACAAACAAAGCAGAGCACTTTGAGATCAGGGTTCTGAGCAAACTTTACAAAAACTTTCGTCAGAATAATCATATAAACAAATCATTAAAAATCCAGCTGACATATAGCAAAATACAAAGCAAAATTGTACAAAATAAAAGTCCGTATACGGTAAATAATTAAAACACTATTTGGCCAGAGCCGTAGAGGTGTTTTAAAACCTCATGAGCCGTGACCTTCATATGCGCAGAGACATAATCCGTCCTGTTGACTCAGTTACACTTCTTAAAAATACTATATTTATTGTTTACAATTTATCCCGAGCTCTTGTTTATGTATACAGCAAGGCAGCCTCCAGTGTCTTCAAAAACATACTTATAACTCAGATTAAACTTTGCCTTTTGCGCATTTCGCGGCTCATGAGATTCTGAAACACCTCTAAAACAAAGAATTCTTACTTTAACATAAACAAGCTCAATTAAATTACATAAAAACACACAAAAGGAAATACTTTAGACTGTACATAAAATTAATAACAAAAAAGGCCCGACAATTAATATTTTCGACATAAACTGGTTCGGCCGTTGAACACTATGTTTTTATGCCCAAAACACACGGGAGATGTCAAAATACGGGGCGATATAGTTACGCAAACATAACGTTCACATGAAATTATTCACGTACTATTATAGTCTTCTCATGGGGTAAGAGAAGTCATTACCGGACGGTAACACTGAATACAACAAAGAATATTACTGGCCAAACGTGAAATGAGGTGTTGAAGCCATCAATAATTCTACATTGTCGCAAGTGGCTTCAAACAGCGTTATTTACATCACGAGAGGTATAAGTACATAATATAAAAGACTGTACTTACAGCTAGTTCGTCGAAAATATTGCCTTGCTATAGCTATGGGCAATGCAACACAATAACACAGAACATATAAACAATAATAACTACTTTACTTATTCTATTCGCAGTTATTAATCACTATATACAGATATTTACAAATATATGGCGGCTTTTAATTCTTAGGGCCACACACGGCCACCAGCCCCTACGCCATCTTTACAGCATCTCCCTCTAGCCACAGTAGAGAAATATACAGTAGACTCACTCCCTGTCTAGTTTATGTAGAAAAAATGGGACTTGGTTTCGTTTTTTATGCTCTAGACCAGACCAGACCGAGTGCGCAAAACCACGCGCACAGAGGAGAATGGCGCCAGTTTTGAAATTGGGTACCGACCTCTCCTATTCGCGCGCTGCAATCGAGAACCAACTTGTTTCGTACTGAGTGTAGCCCACGCGTCGATGGCAAGAGTGGGTGTCATGGACAAATTTGAGGGGAAGTGACCCAATTGTATATTATTAAACTGTGCTCTAGCCAGAGTCTATCGTCTACTATTCGCTAAACTACTACGCTATTGGTCAAGCATTTGTCATGACTAGCCGATAAAATTTAAACGCGTATAATTTAAATTTAAAATAATGAATGGAATGGTTGCGCGCTTTATCTAATTTAAGGTACTGAGTGTTCTTACAAAACGTGACCGTTACATGTTTGAATTTGATAGTACATTCTACGCAAATGCCATTGAGCTGCTGAAGATGTTAGAAGAAGTGATGATAATTTTACAGCTGTCACGAGGGCCGTTAAGTTTTCAAAATTACTTATTGGCATATTCTCTGTAGGTTGGCTTAACTGATTTCCAAATCTAGTAAAATAATTTTCATATTTTTCCCGAATTACTTTTATGTGTTTTATTTAACTTATGGCATATTACAATATATAAAGGAAGCTCAGTGTCATATTTCAAACACATAATAATTAATAAAATTCACTTAACTATAAATTATATTCTACCTATATGGAAAATGCCGATTAAGCATGTAGCATTCATATAAATACGCGAATCAATTATTGATACTCAGTCCATTGGCGTCCAGGCACAACTCCTCTACTATGATGGTTAGGTAAGAACACTATTATTATATGTATTTTTTGACCAATTTTATTTTTAATAATTTTATTTGCCATGTTTTATTTTATTTCTCTTTGATTTTGACCATGTTCTAGTGAATTGAATAAATACATGTAAAAATTATAATAATTTATTTATTAAAAAAGGCAACTTCTTCTCACCAGGCTCCCCCAGGTTGTGACACAGCTGTTGAAAGTTTTGTATATTTGGCAAATGGCAAATGGCAAATCATCGTATCTCCAAAACGGTTAGGCGTACAATAAAAACGTATAGGTAGGACTTTTAAGATAGAGAATTTACATATGTACAACCTTTATAATAGGTGTTGTTCCCGTTTGGGCCATAAAAACTGAGTTCCGACGCGGTTTTCACGAACTCCTCCAGGTGTATCATTTAAGACGTCCAAACAACGCAATAAAAAATTGCAGCTAAAACGTCTGGAGTAATAAAAAAGTGAGATTTCTTCCTTGACTACCAGTATGTATAAGCTAACAACTTTATTTTTAATGCTGTTTTTCGCATTTCTAGGTTGGGGCCAGTGTGACATAAATAATCTCTCTCAAATAGAATGAACATACTTTTTAAATATAGTTGATTTTTATAAAGATACTGACATTTACAGGTTGGAAATACAACCTTTAATTAGTGGTTTGTTATAAAACTAATGTAATCCATTAGAATGAAAATTTTTTAAGACAAGGTAGGCAAATAAATTCATTTTAGGGCTTTGTTCTCATTTTTAACTGAATCTTCATGACCGTAGGGGGTTATGTAGATACTAGTTTAATCTGCATGGCCCTAGGGGACTGTGTGGATGCTAGTTGTTGAATGAGAATTTTCAAATAGGAAATTATACAAATTCATTTTAGGATTTTAATCTGCTAGCATAATCAGAATTCAGATTATCGAAAGAATACAAAGATTTCATTAATATTTTTACACACAGTTTTTCTTTTAGTGCTCATGTATAGTTATTTTTTTCTGCTGTTTGCAAAATCCTATAAAGAATACGTTACAATAAAATTTGAGATTATGTTGCATATGATGCACGCGCCCTATTACCTAATACCGATAATGAGGTCGATACAAAAATTAGCAAATAACAAAATCAAGAGTATCTTTACCGACCGCTACATACATATTCATACACACACAAGAAAAGTCTAGGGATATGTACAGGAACCCGTTTAAGACATAAGAGAAATTTTTGTATCAGCTGAATTATACTTCTAACATACTTACTACTTTAATTTCTCAGTGTGAATACGTGTGTTGTTTGGAAAATACATAGAAGAGATAATAAAAACTTGATCAACACGATTGATCAAATCCATACTTCGAGAAATTAGTAGTTTCAATTTCAATCATTCTATAGTGTTCTTTTTTTTATGGCTTTGGGTCATAGACCATACAGCCAGTCACAAAAGAGCAGTTTATTATATGAAATACTAAAATAAAACCTAACACAAAAAGAGTAGAGAGAGATGAACAAAATGAGGAATTACAGGGACATATAGTGTTCTTGTTTACGTGCTCTTGTTGCATTGAGAATATTGTGTCTTACAATGGAACGACAAAATTTAACCTTAGACGAGATGGATCGAGCGGTAGGTCTTCTTTAAGCTGGCACGAGGATAGTCGAAGTAGCTCAGCGGGTGGGTGTTTCCGAAAGTGTCGGCGCTCTAGGGAAACTGCAAAACCGGTCAAACAACATCCAGGACGCGGACGTGGACGCTCTATAACTGCAGCTCAGGAGAAACTTAATTTTAAATGCTAGAAGACACCCTACAATTACCGCACATGAGTTGGTTATGGAGTTACAGCGCATAACGTGATCTTGGCCGAGATACTGTGAGAAATCGACTCCAAGAAGCCAATCTCCATAGTCGACGATCACTCAGATGTTCACCTCTTTCTAGAGGCTATCGCGCTGCCAGGGTAGACTGGTGTCAAGAACATCAAAATTCGAATACAAACTCTTGAGCTTCAATTCTATTCACAGATGAATCCAGATTTGGATATCATCCAGATTTTTGTCGGACACGAGTATGGCGACAATCTGAAAATGTGGAACGTTTAAGGCACATTCAGGATGTTCACAGGCGGCAGAGCCGAGCTCGTCTTTCCGAATGGTTTCCTAACAGCTCAGCAGTATCTGGATAATATTGTTCAACTCATTGTGCGTCTATTTGCGGGTGCTGTTGGTGAAAACTTCCACCTAAAGCAGGATAATGCTTGTCCATACATCGCACGTACTGTGATGAAATCTTTGACTAATGAGGGAATTGAAGTGTTGCATTGATCCTCACAATCCCCTGACCTTAATCCGATAGAGCATGTGTGGGATATGCTCCAACGTAGAATTACTCCACATATGTGTAATATTCACAATGTTTTTCGATTCAGGGAGCTCCCGACAACAGAATGCATGTTTACCCCAAGCGAACGTTAAACGTCATTTTGTCTTTGAGTAATAGGTGAAGAGCTATGATAAACCAACGTGGAGGTTACACTCTGTATGAATTTCTTTCGTTTTGCATACTCCACTATGATTTTTTACTTCAGTTATTCTTTCGAAAATGTTTTGTTCCTTTTATACAAAATATTAATTTTGGGATGTAGTAAACACTTGCTATACATATTTCTGTCTTTTTTACTAAACTGTTTTAAAGAAATGCGTATATTTATTTAAATATCCCTAGACTTTTCTTGTGTGTGTATTAGGTGATAATCAAACACGAGTAAAATTGTATTCCTTAATTCTAGTGATGGTTTATTTCAAAGTGGTTCGATTTTTTTGAAAGAACTATTATATTTAGCCTCGAAATTGACGCCTTAGGATTTTGTACTTTACCCTATCCTCTTATCATTTAGAAACACACGGTACAGAACTTATCGAGAGAAGTACATGAAAAGCGAAAGCTAAAGTTAATTGCAGCTTTAAAATGGAAATTGGAAAACAGAAAAGTGTGGAACATCTGAACCTCATATATATGTATGGCCAACTGTATGGAAGACTGCGCTTTAATTTGTGTGCTTTCATCGTTATCTTTTTTACGCTCATATCAAATATGTTGGCAAACACGGTAGGGTGCGTTTAATTAGGTAACTTTGTATCATTTTGCTTTACAAATTTTATGGGCTGTTCTACTAACTACATCCCTAAATAAACGATACTTCCATCTGTTCTGCTGAACAGTGAGCATCTTTCAAATACGGAGGATGTGAATGTTTAATCATTTAAAATCCCACAAGGGTGCAGATTCCGTACAAGGAAAGGGCTAGAGTGAATATGTACATTCATAGAAGTTGGAGGCAATTCTTTAAAGAAAAGTTTTCGATTCAAAGATAAATTAACTTAGAGATGAAGCCCAGTAATTTTAAAACCTTTTTTAACTTCGTAAGTGTGTTAGGTTAGATTAGATTATGTTAGGTTAGGTAAGTAGGTTAAAAAAATTAGAACTAGTCTACGCGGGGAAAATCTGAACAAAGCTGCGGCTAAAAATAAGAGAAGCTACCAATGCGATTAGTAATGATGAACAGGCTTTCCGACTAATTAATAGTATATTACATACCGAGGTGGAAAGTGTTTCATTGTTGTCGAAAGATGAGACAGCAGTGACACTTTTCACCAAAGTTTGTATACTATTTTATACACAATGATCCTCCTTAATGATCAAAAAGTTAATAAACCGTTTACTAGATTTTTAAATAGCAATTTACTTTTTCATTAAGTAGGCAATAAGCGCGATAATAGAATAACAAAAGTTCATATGGAACTGCAAATTAAAAATTACTATTACAGTTTTTTAATTAGTGAATAAATGAAATACTGTGCCGTCCAAGGAAACAGACCTATCCCTTACCCAACCTCTCAAGAGGTTATTGAGGCGAAGACAGCTCGGCAATAAATAACTAGTGTTAGTGCCAAAAAAGCCACACGGGCTTTAAAAAATAGTTATATAGACCACACCAGCTGTAAAAGTGTAAATAAATAATAAACCCTGTATGCAGTGGAAAGTCTTCAAGTGTACCTACTAAATCAACCCAAAATAGAAGAGAGACGTCAGGCCCTTCAGAAAGATAAGCAATGAACAAATTTTTATTTTTTATTTTATTCTATTTTATCTGATTGATCTAATAACTTTAATAACTTTATCTAACTACTAACTAAATATATTAACTCAAAACATAATATTTTAATATTTTAAAGAGTTGATCTCAAAACTGAGTCCGTGCTAATTGCTGGTGTAGGGGGTCGGAGCGACGGGAGCTGCCTATACGTAGGAAATAGTTGATGCCTGCTGGATATACAGGGCGTTTTAAATGTTGTTCTCGATCTCTTTTATTTTGCTTTTGCGGATTTTATTGTTGTGTTTTGCATTACCTTGGCAAATCGGAATACTCTCCACAACGATTTCGACATTCCATTTATTATGGATACCATAGCTCCATATTCAATTAAATATCGGAATCGAAGCACCAATCATAGCAACCAGCTCGTAAGTGACCTATTCCATCAACCACTAGCAGACTGGAGGCTAAGAAGATTATGGCCAGAAAGCCTAGCCAGATAAACTCTCAGAGAGTCATCAGTGAATGGTGCCTGATTCAAATCGAACACACAAACTATTTACTTATTACCTTGTATTCTGTGAAGTAGATTGCAAATTTGCAGAAAATGAGGGGAAAGAAAATGAATTCAGCCTGTTACGAAACGGATTTTTTTTTCTACGGTAGTAATTACTAAAAATTGAAATATATCTATTTGATTTAATTTAATAGATACAATAAAATTCCGTAAAGTTTTCTGCGGTCCAGTAACTGCAATTTTGGTTCGGAACAACTTCAAGGGTAGTGAAAGTAAATAAAACCCTCGATCAAAAATATTTAAAAATTCCCTCTTCAACCGCAGACAAAATTCCAATCTTAATTCTCGATAGCCGTTCTCTAATGAATATAGAAATTTGTATGTAAAAGGTTTAATTTTATGACGCTTGTGCTTGAGGCAGCTGTGAATTTTCCGAATGAAAGTGTTTAAAGTTGTAGGCTTAAAGTTCCCTTTAAACTTAACTTGAAATTATCGTCACCATTGTCTTGTAAAAAGTTAATAATGACTTTGTCATGTCGTCGGGTTATCTTTGATTTTTTTATCAGATGTTTTACCACTATCAGCTGTATTAAAATTTTAGTAAAGGAGAATGTTGAAAAGTGATAATTTTTGGCCTGAGCTGGGCAACGGAAAATGAACACGATTTATGATACCATTTTTCTCGTAAAATGCGATGCTGTTTTCGGTTGTACGGAAAAATGATGGGAAAATGTGGAAAAGTTACGAAAATGCAGAATGCAGAATTTACAATATCCTGCCTGTGATATTTACAAGTTAAACTTTGAAGATTTTAATATTTTATTCTAGATTATAATGGTTTCTCTTAGTATTCTTCTCATAGAATATGATGTTCTACTTCACTTTGTCGAAAAATTAAGCAAATGCTTAAAAAATCACAAACTCAAGGCTGTAATATTCAAAACGTACACATTTTAAGATTCAGAGCTTATTATGCAAAATTCAGGCGGTTTCTTGTAGTATTTATCCCGTGAGATACGAGAGTCTACTTTCTTTTGCAGGAAAATGTTAAGAAAATGTGAAAAAATTTAGAAAATGTTTCAAAACTCACAAAATCTAGTCTGCGTCATTCCCAAGTGAAACATATTAAGAACCAATATTATTAACTTGAGATTATAGTGGTTTTATCTCGTAGTAATTATTCAGTAAACTGAGGAGGTTCACTCAGCTTTACGGAAAAATCCCTACCTGGAAAATCTGGTTAAACCAAGAATATGAATAAAAACTCGCAATATCTAGCTTGCAGTATACATAAATGAAACCTATTAAGATCTAAAATATTAAATTTTAGTTCAAGGTTGTTTCTTGTAGTATTTTTTCTGTGATACACGAAAAATGTGAAAAAATTAAGAAAATGTCTAATAATTTAGAATTTCCTTTATTCTTATATTCACAAGTAAAATCTATTTATGTTCATTGAATAAATATGAAAATCCACTATAATCTCAAGTTACTAACGTACATTCTTTTCACTTAGAAATGAGCTGAAGGCACACATGACTCGTGACTCGGCGTATTACGACAATTGGAAGATTAGGGTCAACGCTGAAAAGTCAGTGGTCTTCACACGTAATTTTACTTAAAACAAAATTATTACGCCAATTTTGATAAAGGATACCCAAATTCCGACTAGGAAAGAAAGCGTGAAGTACCTAGGGGTACACTTGGACACACGACCAATGTTTATGAAACACATGAACCAACGAATACGGACAGTCTATTCTATGTCCAGGAGTCAGTTTTCGCTCTTGGCCAGGAATAGCAAAGTTAACAGACATAATAAAAAACACATATACACCGTTGTAGTGAGGTCAGCTATAACGTACACGGCTCCGGCATCGTGCAGCATACCGAGCACGACGATGAATAAGTTAAAAGTCCTTGAACACAAATTCATGCGCCTCATTACTAACACAACGCGATGCGATACATCCCCCTCAGGAATCTATACGCCTTATGTCACGACATTACTCCAATAGCGGACTACGTTTCTGAAATTTCACAAAAATGTTATGCCTTTAAACTAAACGATAGTCCGCTAACAAATAACATAACGCGAATAAGACAGCATAATGCACCTTTTAGAGTAAATCACAAATTACCATATCAGACGTTGCCCATCTTTCGGCAGCCACACTTGCCACAAATTTTTGACATTCTTGCATAACAAAATTGTACCATCTTCCTCTTCTTTTCTTTTTGTACATTTTTGTTTTAAGTTCATTTATTGTTCAAAATTCTCTTCAGAAAATCCTAACTTAACCAAAGCTTTCTTAGTTCAAAAATGTATTCAAATCATAAATTGTTTTAAATCAAAGACTCTGCGGCATCGCCGACAAATGTAAGTCTTGAATGAACTGCATGGAGCAGGTAAGACGTTTTACCACTACCTATATATGTCTACCACCAACGACTGGGCATGTCTTTTAATCCATATTTTTATACATTTTTTACAAATTATTTTAAATATACACTTGTTTAACTTTGTCATCAACTTTTGTAAATCATTTATTTTAGAAATAGGAGTAAGTTTAATTTTTAATTATTTTAAGTTTTATATTCACTCACCCACCCAACCAAATCTGGCTGGCTCTGAGTGGCTCCATATAGTACAATGTTATTACCAAATAGAATAAAAGAATTTTGAATTGAATTGAATTGAACTTAGGAATGAATATGAATATGAATTTTTTTACATTTTTCCGGCACTTTAACGCAAAACAGAGTAGACCATCGTATTCCAAAGGAAAAATATTACGAAAAACTACCTCGATCTTTAATTATATACTCCGCATCTCAAAAGGTTACAATTCTGATTATCTTAGGCTAGATTTTGAGTTATCAAGCATTTTTTTAATTTCACCGCTTTTCTCAACATGTTTTTGCAAAATAGAGTAGATCCTGTACCCTATGGGAAAAATACTATAAGTAACCATCCGAATCTCTGGACCTTAAAGAGTTTAAATTTTGAATATTACAGACTCGAATTTGTAAATTTTTGGGCATTCTCTTAATTTTCCTGACATCTTCCGGCAAATTGAAGTAGAGAATCATATTCTACGAGAAAAATACTGCAAAAAACCGTCATAACTTAAAGTAAAATGTAATGGTCTTAAAAGTTTAACTTGTGAGTAACTCGAATTTTGTGAATTATCAAGCATTCTTTTAACTTTTCCACCCTGTCCCACCATTTTTTCGCAAAACTGAATACATTATCCCATCTACGGGAAAAATGCTGTCAAAAACCATGTTAATTAGTTGCCCGGCTTAGGCTAAAGTTAGTCACTTTTTAATATCATCCTTTAGTTAAGTAAAGGGAAGTACAATAATCGTTCAAAAAGGTTTAGAATAACATAAAACGTCACGATTTTAAGTTTGAAAGAGAAAAAAATTCTGCCTGTCTGTCTGTATTTTTTGTGTGTGAACGATTATTCTAGAACGGTTTAAGACATTGACTTGGAATTTGGTACACGTATATATGTATTTTAACGAGAACTGAAAGTAGATTTTATTTTCCGTTGAAGGGTTGGGAAGTAAATAGAGGTAAATAGGGGGAAATAAGTGAAGCTAGCTAGTAAGAGATGAGAAACATGGGATCTGGTGTATATTCTAAGAGCCAAGGTCTCGACTTTCTTAAGACATTTGTAATATGAAAAAATATTTTGTAGCTCAGGAGGAAATAAATATTGAGATACCCATCTTAAATAACAGACATTGTATGTTGATAAGATAGCAAAAAGTGATAATATAAAGTTTTGCAAAAACCTTACCAAATTTATGTATAATAAATTTTATTCAGATCAAATCATAGTAAAACAATAGTTGATCGAGCTTACGCAGCAACTTTAGCAAAGCATAAATTCTTAAGCGCAAACCCGCAGTCAGCAGATCCTACGATCGTAAACACAGCTATAAATTACAGTGGAGCAAATAAGACTCCAGGTGGATTTCTTGTGAAGAACCAATCACGTACTGTTGCTATCCGAAATTAAACCCCCTACATCATCTGGGCATAATAGTCAATACAGCCTTGAAAAGTGGGTCACCAGGATAGGTTGCAACTTGCAATCAGCACAAGCCAGTATTGAGGTCAACGACCTTAGCTCCTCTTCCGGGTGCAGGCTAGTGAGGTAAGGGTAAATTCTACTGAATATTTAATTACTTGATTTAATATAGACTGGGAGGTCTTAAAGGTTTGCATATTGTTTGAGGTAGTAATAAACAATAATTAGCTTATACGGGGTGTTAAGTATTATCAGTAAATATAGGAGATAAGTTATATTTTCATTATTGTTCAAACATTGACGACAAACTGTGTATATTAAAACATAAACCGCGTACGATGTATACATTGATTGAGTGTTTAAGGGTATATTACTCCCAAATTTAAAAAACATATTACGTATTTAATAAATTCCCTTATTTGAAGAGACGTACATTTTCTACTTTTGCTCCGATTTATTAAAAATCTAATTCTAAAATGAAAACTTCAAACAAAACATCAGATTAATTTATAAAAAAAATAGTTATATCATCATTTTGTCACAGAAGAGGGGAAATAATTCAATATTTCCCCTATTCTGTGACAAAATGATTTAAGATATTTTTTTACAAAATGATCTGATGTTTTGCTTGAAGTTTTCAAAAACGAAAGCTTACCGCGGTAACTTTGATGTCGGAGGGAGCTGTCACCTCGAAGTGGCAGTTATATGTGATACTACACTCAGAGACACACAAATTATATCAATACATAGTACTTACCTTAAAATTAGTAAAAAAATCGCCGTTTTATGGAAAAATTCCCACAGCTATGAGACCTGTAAAAAGTGAATCATTTGGGTTGTCTAAACATGATTTTCACTCCCAGCAGTTCTAAAAAAGGGTGGTTTTTGAAAAATATACACCTACATATATATGAATTTTAGCGCTTTTTCGCCTTCTTCTCTATTTTGAGGAAAAACTATGCATTTTGGTGAAAAATGTCAAGGAACCAACATTGTAGAGCATAAGATTTTCTACAAATTCTGTCTCTATATTTTGTCCGAATTCTGCAGAGTTTGGCCGTTAGAGGGCGTGAAAGATATATATAAGAGACTTTTGAGCCTCTTTTACTTTTTCAGCCAAAATTATGCACTTTGGTGAAAAATATCAGGAGATCAAAGTTGTAGAGCATTAAATTTCCTACAAATTTTGTCTCTTCATTTTTGTTCGAATTTCGAATAGTTTCGCCGTTAGAGGGCGCGAAATTCTATTTATACATATTTTTTCGCGCCCTCTAGCGGAGAAACTATGCGAAATTCGAAAAAAACTTAAAAATACGCAGGGATAAAATTTGTAGGAAAATTTAAGCTCTACAATTTTGCTCTCCTGATAATTTTGGCTGAAATTCTAGAAAAAGGCGCAAACTTTATATATTTATATATCTTTTTCGCGCCCTCTAGAGCCGAAACTATGCGGAATTTGGACAAAAACGTAGATTTGTAGGAAGTTTTACGGTCTACAACTTAGTTCTCCTGAAATTTTTCACCAAAATGCATAGTTTTTCCACAAAATAAAGAAATAGACGAAAACGCGCTAAAATTCATACATATGTATATATTTCTCAAAACCACCCTTTTTTAGAACTGCGGGGGGTGAAAAATCATACAACCCACATGCTTCACTTTTTACAAGTCTCATAGCTGTGGAAAAATGTCTTTAATTTTTCCAAATTTGAAGAGGGTAATAAGGCTTCCAATACACTGTACATTGAGATAATTTAGTTTTATATTTCATAGATAAGTACATGAATATGAATAGTGTTAAATAGAATATTACAAATCAAATACCATACCTATCAAATATTTAAATTAATTACAGATGTAACAACATTTGCATTTTTCCATTTTGTTTATCTTTTCTGCTTCTTTCATATTTCTATTTGCATATTTAATACAATAAAATATTCTTAGCCTAATGAACAATTTTACAACTTATAATATCGGAAAATCGAGACAAGGATGGTTGAATGGTATGTTTTTCATAGTGTCAATGAATGAGTGTGTTTCTGATGTAGTATATATTTCTTCATATCTCAACAAAAACAATTTATTTATTTCTGTGCTTGGCTCCTCAACGGTATTTTCGTTAGCTGCGTCTTGTTTTAATACATGAAAAAAAATTATTCGAACGGCTTCGTCAAACACTCGTTTACGTGTTCTTGTACAAACATATTTTTTTTCTAATTTTTTTCCACATATCTGATTATTTCTATGCAGCTTACTCATATCTTATTATAAGTAGATCATGCGTTCCTATTCTCCTTATACCTACATTTCAGGGTCGCTTGGAAATAAAAATAAGCTTGTTTTTTTACTTGTCGTCGAAGGACATGGACGATAAACACGCCCCCTATACCTTTTAGGACCCATTGTAAACACCAGAAATCAAGCACAGTAATAGTCAAGAGTTATGCACCTATAGACGTAAATAACGCACAATAGCGGTATTATTACTTCAGATCGTTAATATCGATACGTAAATAAATAAAAACAGAATAATAAATTGTTGAAAATTAAACGAAAAAGCCACCAAAATCACAAACCACCGTATATTGTAAGACTATTAATCGCACAACGTAAATAATTATCATATGACTTTTGACAGATATATATGTTATGTTATTGTTAACGTACGTTTCACTACATGTTCTATTCGCCACTCACCCTGTACATCAACTTGGTTCGAATTAGTCAAGCATATGATAAATATCAGAAACGCAAGACCCATATAATAAGAACACTGCAAGTGGGCACTTCCCTTACATGAAAAAGCATTATGCGAAAGGTAAATGCTTAATTTCTTAAGACTAAGGTTGTATGGCGCTCCGAGTGACCCATCTACCACCCAAGTGGACACACATTCACAGCCTTTGACTACCAGCGCATATGGAAATTAGCGCCAGAGAGTCGTCTAACAAAATAATCAAGGGTGGTCAACAAGCAAACGATTTTTAAAAAAGACGAATTAAGGGAGTCATAATTTGCGTCGGGTCTAAGAAAGACGTATTAATTTTTCCCGAGCTGAGAGTGTCTCAACGTTGACTCGAACAAATAAGTGAATTCCGAAAACAGCGTTCCTAGCTTCCATTTTTTTGTGCAGTGCCACTTTCAATTTTATTTAATTTTTTTTTAAATTCCTCTACGGAGTGCTTTTTTATTAAGACTGAAACGGGACCAGCTTCCCACATCAAAATAAATCGCGATGCGCCGTGAATTAAAATACATATTTATAAAAGTGTACAGGGTGTGTAGTGAATGTAGTGTCACTGGGCTAGCAGTCAGGACTTGGTGAGACTATTCCAATTTTCTTTTCCTTTCGACAGTCACGGACTACACGCTCACTATGTGCTATTTTTTTAAATAGTTAAATTATCCGTTTCACTAAATTTTTTTTACATCACGTTTATGGTTATTTTTTTTTACTTAGTTTGATTTAAATTTTTTTTCTCTCCAAGTTCATTTAGTTGTTTTGTGTTGATCCATTTATTATCTACTTAGTATCATTCCCAGTTACAATGCTACTTCAATAATTGTTTCTTATCTAAACTTTCTCGTTTGAAAGTAGCTTTCTTACATTTAAATTGTATTGTTCTGAATAAATACATTTTGTTAATAATTTTTGTCTCTGTCACTTTAAATTAATTAATTATTCAGTGTACAAAGGATTTGTAACCTCATCGGTTACGATGATCAATTAAATAACTGTTCCTTTTGAATTTATTTAAGTTATAACTATTAGGTGGATACATTAAATAATTAATTATTCACGATATCCAAACATTTTCCAGTTAAGGCGTTTGTCAAAGTATTTTATTTAAATTGTTATAATTTTCTTTTTGTTTTGGGAAATTTAAATACTCCCAGAGCTATTATTACAACACAGCTTTATTAATTAAATTAATAAATAATTAAATTGAGGCCTACCCAATTAATTTTGTCTTTTAATTTTTATAATTTTTTGTTGGTGTTTTGGGGCAATTTAGGTCTTCCCAAAACCACTGCTAGTCCATTTGGTAATAGTTACGACGCCCAATTGTTCATTCTTAGGTTTTTTTTTTAATATTGATTGACAACTTTTGCTCTCTTTTAATTTTACCTCTTGTTCTTTATTCAGCCAAATTATTTTATTTTACTGTTTGTTTATTTTTTATTATTTGTTTTGTACATAGCCTAAAGTGGGCAATAAATTTCGTAGAGTAAAATCGGTCTTTTACTTGCACGGGGAGGTAACCCAAAACTTTTTTACCAGTTGACGGGGGACGGTCCTCGACTGCGTTAAAGATCACAGTGCATATCCGTAAAGGACTTACCCTGAGAGTTGACCTGATCGCTACCAGCTAAGCGCGGTGCTACTGGCGCCCATCAAAAATAAATTCTTAGCATTCGCGTTAATTATTTCGTGCTGGCGATTTTCGCCATCAAAATAGTAAAATAGGCCTTTTACTTACACGAGGAGGTAACCCCAAATTTTTTAACCAGTTGGCGGGGGATGGTCCTCGACTGCGTTAAAGATCACAGTCCATATTTGTATAGTACTCACCCTGAGAGTCGACCTGATCGCTAATCACAAATAAATTCTTAGCATTCGTGTTAATTATTTCGTGCTGGCGATTTTCGCTATCAAAACGCGATCGTCGTCGACATTATCACCTTGGTGATTATTTCATTTTTTGATTGTCAGTTTTTGAATAATTTTAATTATGATTTTCACCATCACAAAACATATATAATTCAAGCCTATCTTGGAACTGGAATTTGGAAATACAGTCAGCGTTTATGTTTGACTTAACATTAATACCAAGGAATTTTTATGCCTGTGTTACTAATTGCGTTATGTGTTTCACGAAACTGGATGTGAGACTCATAAAAAAGTTTCTGGTAGGCCAGCCGATCATGCAGGAGGTGTAATTTTTGATATCGTGGTATAAGATGTGCAAAAATCGGAATTTGTTTCCCATTTCATCAATTTTGAGATTTTGGCGAAGTCGCCAGGAATAAATCTTGATATATTGATATTTTCGGATTCGGTAACACTGAATATGATGTCAAAAGTCAAGTAATAAAAATGGCGACTCCAATAGACTTTTGCAGCTTTACATGAATTTTTTTTACTAATTTTCTTTTTCATTGAACCTCATTTAAAAATACGGCCAGAAATAAACTACGAGATACTATGTTATCGTCGCGCTTTGTGTTGTTTAGTAAATTGAACCTTATGAACAAATAAAATCGAACGTATTTTTAATTGACCTCACTTTTTAGAAAACAATTAAATAGCAATTGTGTTTTGCAAGGTTCCACTATCTCTGTAATTTGTATAATTTAATAGTTGTGATAGAAGCAATAATAGTAAACCAAAATACATTTTTCGCCATAT